>JAMPIV010005215.1:677500-1204407 GCA_024509875.1 Oreohelix idahoensis | reverse complement strand
TGCAATGGCTACCGCTATGGTTTCAACTGTGTCAACACCTGCGGTCATTGCTACGACGACAAACCATGCAACATTGTTACTGGACGCTGTGGTGATGGTTGTATAGCTGGCTTCAGGGGCGAGAAATGTGATCAGGGTAAGTAACTCAATTAAGTCATATTATTCACATATGCATGTTTCAGCGGGTGACTTACTCTTATCCGAAATATTTAATGACTATTAACAACATTTTATTACATAAAATACTATGTCACATTACTTACTTAGTCGTTCCCCTCCTACCGTGAGGTGTAGAGGTTTGGAAGAGAGAGCGCCAGACTATCCTGTCGGCTATCTTCCTCCTGGCCTGGTTCCATTCTAGTCCTCGGTCCTTCAAAGATTGTCTAATGTTGTCCTCCCAGCTGTCACATTAACACAATTTATGTGCCGCGAAGGGAGTATTGGAGTGCCTATATTTATAATTTACCTCACTTTTAACAGTGTTTTACTATTATTTTTAGAATCTGTTTGATGTAAAATAAATTATATTGTTGAATAAAATACGGAAACTTCTGGAAAATTCTACGGGTTTCTACACATGTATTTCCGTTATTATATCACATGTAACAAAATACATGAAATATAAATAAAAAAATTACGTTCATATTTATTTTTGGTATATGAATTTTTTCGAAAATGTCTCTAAATCCTTGTTAGTCTTTGAATCTTCCTGCCACACCTGCCAACCCTCTCTCGCCGCCCCAGTGTTGCGCGCCACACCCTTTGGGAACCACTGAATTAACCTTACACTCAACGTGAGATACGATCTGATCAACTTATGATTTCATTGCGGGTAGCAATTTTTACGGTCTCATGTAATGTTAGTTTATTGATCATTGCAGATTTTATTGTGTTTTATCTTGTTTCTGGATACTGAAAATATAAAGAAATAACATAAATAGTATTTCCAAATAGCGGTTTTTCCTCATTGTTTTGACATGCGTTTCATGCGTATCCAATGGATACAAGAGAAAAACAAATACAATAAGAAGTTGCTTTTCAATCATCTTTTGTATGTGTGTATATATGTGTATATATACATATATATACATATATATATATATATATACATATATATACATATATATATATATATATATATATATAATATATATAATATATAAATATAATATATATATATAGTATAGATATAATATATATATATATATATATATATATATATATATATATCCTCGTATATATTAGGGCGAGGGTCTTTAACAATTAATTAATAGATCAGTCGGCTAACTTGTTTTTCATCGGTTATCAGGGTTAATCAATTTTTGTTTACTTCACGATGCACTTAAAGGACCCTTCAAAATTCCGCGGCACACTATAATATTCAAATAGGTTGGTATCGTAAGTATATAGTCATTCGATGCTATCATAAGACAACGCTCCTTAATTGGTTGTGATGGACTGGTGAATGATGATAGTTCAATTTGTTTTATTTGTAAAATTGTTCGTGTGAGATTCTTTCGTAATATACTACTCGTCAAAAGTCAAGGGCCACCCTATTATTTTCAATACACTTTTATATAAGCGCATAGAATGATTAAATGAAGGAAGTTTTTAGTAAAAATGGGTGCAATATCTTCCTCTGACAGTCCTCTATGCAAGTTAAGCATAAAAACAACTCACCGACAACCATGGTGATCACGTGCAATTTGGTTTGCTGACCATAAATTCACATTTTTAATCTGTTTTTTCAAACTTCCGTACAACCAAACAGGTGAAGTAATCGTGCTGATTGACATTCCACGTGCAATGGCGACTTTTCGTGAACAGAGTTCACTCTTAACTCTTTGACTCCATAAATATTTTCCACCCTGTGCCATAATTATTTTTTGAGGAATTATAAACGGTGAAGTGTACTGTCTTTCAGTGTACATTTTATGTTAATAATTTTTTGTGAACATATACTTATTATATACCAAACTGTAGGGAAATGGATAGAGAATTGTAATATATAAAGTCTTTGGTAGTATTAACACAAGTGTGTTCGGTATACTTAAAACATTTTGCATGGAAAATTGAAAAACACTAAAAAGTTAACTGTAGAATACGATCTTACCAAAGACAAATTACTGTTGTAGACAATAAAACTTTCTTTTTAGTCTTCAAGCATCGTTAATCCATATACAAAGTAAAAAAAAACATTGCTTATGGCCACAATTAGTGGCACAATAAGATCCATTGCTGTTGACCTTCGTGTGCAGATGGCAGCTAGTGATGATGATGATAATAGACAAGTAAATAATTTTTATAAAGTTTGTACTCCAAGCTCAGACAGTCACTTTTCCTAAAGGAATATTTATTATTAGAGAGTCTTTTACGTGCGAATCCAGAAACCTGATTTATGCTATCATCTGCAAGAGATGTGGCATGACCTATATTGGTGAAACTGGTAGGCGTTTGGCAGACAGGTTTCGTGAGCACTTGAATGACATCTATCAGGACAAACATTTACCGGTGGCCCTTCATTTCAATAGACCGGACCATTCAGGTAATTCCGATATACATGTCACTGCCCTGCGTTCATGTGCCGGTAATGACAAGACTCGCTTTTCGTTGGAGAACCGCCTTATTTTTAATATGGGCGTTCTAGCTCCCGGCGGTTTAAATATACAACATCATTTTGCATAAATTCTGGTAGCTTTTCTCTTTTTCATTCTTTATTCGTTGTCTTTATGATCTATCTTTTTGTGTTTTTGCTTTGGTTCGTTTCGTATCTTTTTATATCTCTTGTTTTGTCGCTATCGCACGTCACTTCCTTGCGTATCCTGTGACAAGAGACTACCGCTTTCTTCCACGGATTATTTGCATCGAGCTAAGCTAACTATAACTAGTTCCACAGTTTTGTTTTTTCTTCTTTTTTTCGTTTCGTTGGATTATTTACTTTCTTGTTTCAGTATTTCTTTTCTTTTAGATTTTACGATCGCCCATTTGTTGTTTGTTTCTCATCATCGTATAGTTTTGTAGTACCTATATGTAATTTTTGTCTTTGTCACCTGTTTGTGGCTGACGAAGGGTAAAACCCGAAACGTCCCTTGTCTCATGTGAACTGTTATTAGTAAAACTGATTAAATACCGTTTTATTAGTTTATAAACTGATAATAGACAAGTGGTACCTCGGACAGTGTTAAAAAACGCGGCATTATGGGAGATAACAAAGACTTTGAGCACGTTATGTTTGTCAAGGGAAATAAAAATAGTGTTAATAAACGAACGGAAATAAAAGTAACAAAAAATGTTATTAGATTTATGTTATAAAAATTGTAAAATTTGTTCATTTCTTATGTAATAATTAAACTTTTTAAAATAAGAAATAAAGATTATGTATTTTATAAGGGTAAAAGTTTAAATTTTTTATTTAATAAAACAAAAGATATAAACATTTTAGCCAGTTAAATTTTTTCAGTCAGTCTTAAATTTTAGTATTAGAACTAGTCTTTCAGCTTACAGTTTTGACCATTTAATTCACATTGGTTTCAACCAAGGTTTTTCGATTGTTTTTATATGGGATTACACATGTGTACCAACAATGTAAATCTATGTATCCAAATTTGGTTGGGAAATCTCAATACCAACGACCCTATTTTAATTGGTCTCTCAATGGTTTCTCTCCCCCCCCCCCCCCCCCCCCCGGCTACGCCTCCTGAAAGTAGGAGGCAGCTTTTGTTTTCGTAAACCAGCTGATACCGGCTTACTCTTGGAACAGTCCTACCTCTCCCCAGCGACAGTTTCAAGTGTTCTTGGTTCGAACCCCCCCCTTCCCCCCTCTACGACTCTTTGGTTATACACCTGTGTGTATCTGCGCTGGTGCAGTTCCTTAACACAACTACAAATCAATTTCAACCCCTTTCTATCTGATGATTTTAGGTTACAATACTTTTTCCTTTTACTTTCCTATTTCTTAAGATATGTATCTTCTAAAGGGTGTGAATGAAAGTTTGAGAGTGCACGAAAGTTTTGTTTGATTCATTTTTTCTATATGGAATTTTCAAAATGTACTTTCTATAAATGTAACATGTATACGAATTTGTAAACTGAAATTGAAAAGCAAATAAACTTCACTTTAAAAAAAAATAAAAATTTGACTTTTGACTAAGATCAAAGTGTCTAGGCACAGGGACCAATACAGTGACATTCATGTGTCATTAGGTCCTTTGTGTGAGAACACAGAAGATCACTACAGTGACACATGATGTCATTGGGTCTTCTTGTGTTGGGACACGGGTCTTGACCAGGGCCGGGTTGAGCGTATGCCATGCAACCTCATGCGAGGCAAAAAATAAGCGACCTCATGCGAGGAAAAAAATATGCGACCTCATGCGAGGGAAAAAAAAAGTATATGTTACGATCATAAATATTTGTATATGCCATGATATGGTGTTTTCTGCCTGGTATCACGATACATCAGACATTAGCGGAACACTGGAAGCGGAGCACTGGTTGAATTGATAAAATGTACACTTGTATTATAATCGATTATTACATTTTTAGCAATGTTTTTTTTCGCTTAAGTACGATAGCATCTTCTATGTTAAAGGTTTGTGATATAGAATTGTACAAGTATGATTAATAATAATAAATTGCTTTGTTGTAACTTTTCAGTATTTTCATTATATTTTCAGGACGATGTTGCCTTATAACAAGTAAAATAAATAAAGTCCTTAGCGATGTTAGTTTTGACTTTTCATAATTTATCAAATTGTCCGAAATTGATCGATTAATCTTCGATTAAATAAATCCGATTAATCCATTAAAATGAGTTAAATCCATCACAATTCTAGTATCTCTCTCTCTCTCTCTCTCTCTCTCTCTCTCTCTCTATATATATATATATATATATATATATATATATATATATATATATATATATATATATATATATATATATATATATATATAACTTCAAATGAAAACCTTAAATATTTTTTTTTCTAGATTTATTAAGAAACAGTGACACACAACTGTAACATTTTTCGACGTAGTCACCATTGCGTTATATATAAGTCCTCCAGCGCCTACAAAGTCCATAGATTCCTCTAGAAAAGAATTCTTTTGGTCGTGTGTAGCCACTCATGCACTACTGTCGTGAAACGAGTGTAACCCACTACTTTGTTAATCACTATGTCGAGATACAGATTTGCTTCAACCAATCAACGAGCAACGTTCACCAGTCTCTGAGACAGAATAAATTAACGGCCATCATGTTCACGCAAGATGGCGGATGAAAACTGAATAAAATTAGGCTGTACAGCACTTGGGACTAAACCTGTAGGAAACCAATCATTTTTCTCCGCCAGGAACCAACCAAACGCTTTCCTTAAGCATTCACCTACCTATATAATCGGGCGGATTTTATGCATAATCACACATCACCGACACGACGCCAGAGATACCGACCGACTGAAGAGAAGTTGTCACCTTGATTTATAGCTTACCTGGAGTGCAATGACCTGCAGTCTGCTTTGCTAAGTCGAGTCAAAATCTGGCCGGTTTGAATCTTAGAGGGTAAATATATTTACGATAACCTTTAGGAAAATAGGCTTTCAGCAGGTCTATAATGTTGGTATATATATTCACATATACAAGCGAAAGGGAAATCATCAATCATGTGACAACCATAGGGGAATCTCCCCTATTATCTATTGCGGGCAAAATCCTGGCTCGAGTCCTGCTCAATCGCTTGACTGTTCATCTCGAATCGCAGGACTTACTTCCAGAGAGTCAGTGTGGTTTCCGAGCAGGCCGCGGGACCGTCGATATGATATTTGCTGCTCGCCAGCTTCAGGAGAAATGCCAGGAACAGCACAGTGACCTATACACAACATTTATTGACTTGACCAAGGCCTTTGACACTGTCAATAGGGACGGACTATGGAAAATTATGGCGAAATTCGGCTGTCCCGATAAGTTCATCTCAATTGTCCGCCAGTTTCATGAAGGTTAGATGGCTCACGTATTGAATGATGGAGAACCTTCTGAACCCTTTCCCGTCACAAATGGTGTCGAACAGGGATGGGTGCTCGCCCCGACACAATTCCGAAAGAACTTTGCTGCCATGCTGTCTAACGATACGCATGACAGTAGCGACGGCATACACATCAGATACAGGACAGATGGGAATCTGTTCAATTTGAGACGATTACAGTCCTTTACGAAGGTGAATGAAACAATGATCTCTGGACCTCGTCTTTGCGGACGACTGTGCCCTCAAACACCTGCACAGAAACTGGACATGCAGAACAATATGAGGAGGCTTTCTGTAAGCGTGTGATGACTTTGGCCTTTACCATCAATACGAAGAAATCTGAAGTAATGTTGCAACCTGCTCCTGGGAAACCTTACTGTGAACCAAATATCACAGTAAAGAACCAACGTCTCCAAGTGGTGACGGCTTCACTTATCTAGGCAGTACCCTTACCAAAGATGCGAATATCGACTCCGAGGTCAACAACAGAATTGCAAAGGCAAGTGCAGCTTTCGGAAGACTAAGAGT
The DNA here is from genome assembly GCA_024509875.1 of Oreohelix idahoensis. Classification (NCBI taxonomy): domain Eukaryota; kingdom Metazoa; phylum Mollusca; class Gastropoda; order Stylommatophora; family Oreohelicidae; genus Oreohelix; species Oreohelix idahoensis. Next base: position 1,197,860 of record JAMPIV010005215.1, on the reverse strand, counting down.
AAATGTCTGGGATCGACAAGGAATAGTGGGCAACCACCAAGATAAAAGTAAATCATGCAATAGTACTCACTACCCTCCTGTATGCCTGTGAAACATGGACAGTGTATAGCAGACATGCCAAGAAGCTTAATCATTTCCACATGAGCTGTCTTCGCAGGATCCTCAGGATCAAGTGGCATGATAGAGTAATCTAATTCTGAGGTCCTCAACACAGAGCACATATCTCAAGCATCTACACAATTGCTGCAGAGGGCCCAAACTAGATGGGCCGGACATGTTGTTCGCATGCCCGAAAAACGCATCCCAAAGCAGTTGATGTACAGCGAACTCTCCATGGGTAAGCGAACAGCAGGGGGACAAAAGAAACGCTTCAAAGACACACTGAAAGCATCGTTGAGCAGCTTCAAAATTGATGTCTCCTCCTGGGAGACTATCGCACAGGATCGCTGTGCCTGGCGGACAAACATTACTCAAGGTGCTCGCATTGCAGAACAGAATTTAGCTGATAAGGCAGAAGGCAAGCGTGCTGCAAGAAAAGCCAGAATGCACAGCAACACTACTATCGACTCTAACCATGTGTGCCCCGTATGTGGCAGGGCCTGTAGGGCCAAAATAGGATTAATTAGTCACATGAGATCACGGCACAGATGTGTCACAACTCAAGTCTGAAGCTGTCGCCATCTTCGCTTGCGATGGGCAACTATTATTATTATTATTAATGTTGGTATTTTTTGTGTGTCATTTATACTACCTATCAGGTTACTGATTGTATCTTGGGGAAATTAAGTATAATGATTGTATTTCCTATTATGATTGAATAGACAAAGACTAATAGGTACATGACTTCAGTCTATTATCTCCGATAAGACCAACTGCCATATAACCAAAACAGTCCTTGTTAGGACTCAACCTATTGTCTCCTATACTTCAATCTGTTATCTCAGACCAACTGCAATATAACCAAAACAGTCCTTGTTAGGACTCAATCTCTTGTCTCATCTAACTCCAATCTATTGTCTCCTATAACTCCAACCTGATATATCACCAAACAGTCCTCGTCGCATATACTCCTATCATAAGAACATAACAATATTGTTAGGATATATTGTTACCAAGCTTGTATAGCACTCGTCCAGAGAGGGCCTGGTATATTATAGGGGGAAGGAAATGGTTGTATCACACCTAGGTGTACATATTATTGGATGTATTCATGTATTGAATTTATATTATGGGATGTATTCATGTATTGAATTTATATTATTGAATGTATTCATGCACTGAATTTATATTATTGAATGATATCCATGTATTAGTTTATCAGAAAGAATGTTTTGCAAGTAGACACCTGTCTTGTCTCGCTATTGCTAAATCATACTGAGCCATGTTGTCATTCATCCTACATGCAGACACTGAGACACGCTCATATCATATATAATAGAAATAGGTGGGCTTGAGGACAGAAATTAGCCCCTATTTTTGCTTGTTACAGGTTTTATACGTGTCATAAAAACTGAGATCGTGGGTCGTCAATCCAGCTGCCTGGAACTCCGCAGGAGCATAGAGGTTGTCAAGACTCTACATCTTTAGTCCCCCTCAGTCTTGGGTGGGCTAACGAAACGATCAACAGCTGGTGTTTTGTGTCAACCAAACCAAGAAGGACAGCACTTCTAAGAGATGAGTACACATTAGTACCATTTCTGTCGGCATTGTGAGCAAAATCTAAGTCAATGAAGAAAACGTGAATTAGCGTAGCAAGAGACAATAATAAGATCATGTGGATAAATTATACGTAAATAACAGCATAGCTGATAAACGTTATATCCTTAACAGCACAGCTGATACATGTACTATAATTGAACAACAGCACAGCTGATATAATTTTTGTTCCTATAATTGGAAAACTTGTTGTAATATTTATTTACATATCTATTTAAATATAAATATTTGTAAATCATATGTAAACTTACAAATTCATTACATTCCATTTTTCAACATTCACCCTTCAGCACAAGAGTAGATAGTGTATATACTAAATAAATAATAAGGAAATTGTATTTGAAGACTTGTCAATTTTATCATTGTTAAGCAAAATCTGTTTCCTTGTTTTTTTAATATCACAGTTAGTTACACAGCGGAGGTGGCACTTTATGTCGCTCTCCTCTCTACTATTGTTCCGAGATCAGATCATTCACAGCCGTAACTAATTTGTGATACGAGTAGTCCTCTCAGACACTGGGACTTCACCATTTTCTGCAGAAATTCTATTTCTGTAATTGTCAGTACTATACTGATCCAAGAGCCAAATAAAACCTCTCGCCACAACTACCTGCTGCACCTCTTCATCGGACCTGAAAGTCTTTCCTCCCATCGTCTCTTTGAGTGGTCCAGAGACGTGGTAATCACTTGGGGCTAGGTCTGGCGAGTACGGCGGATGTGGAAGACACTCAATGTGTAGGTCCTCGATGGTTGCAACCGTTGCACGGGCAGTATGGGGCCGAGCATTGTCATGATGCAACAAGACACTTGTACTCAGAAGTCCACGTCGTTTGGATTTGATTGCGGGTCGAAGATGATTCATGAGAAGATCTGTATATGTGGCACTGGTGACAGTGTTCCCCCTGGGCATGTAGTGCTCTAAAATAACGTCTCGTTCATCCCAAAAAGAGAGTCAGCATAACCTTCCCTGCAGATGGCTGCGTGGGGAACTTCTTCGGTTTTGGTGAGGAGGTATGGCGCCATTCCTTGCTCGCTGTCTGGGGTTCCGGCTGGTGATAGTGAACCCAGGTTTCATCTCCAGTAACGATTCTCGCTAGGAAACCATCACCGTCTGCTTCAAAGCGCCGCAAAAGTTCTTGACAGGCATCAACACGTCGTTGTTTCAATTCTGGAGTAAGCTGCCGTGGCACCCATCTTGCAGAGACTTTGTGGAACTGGAGCACGTCATAGATGATGTGGTGTGCTAAACCTTGACTGATGTCCAGAAGTGCGGCTATTTCATTCACAGTCACTCAGCGATTTTCCGTCACGGTGCGTTCAACTGCTGCAATTGACTCTGGGGTCACTACTCGGTGTGCCTGACCCGGTCGAGAACAGTCTGTCACAGAACTCACGCCGTTTCGGAATTTTCTACTCCACTTGTACACCTGCTGGAGTGACAGGCATGCATCACCGTACTGGACCTTCATTCGACAATGAATTTCTATAGGTTTCACCCCTTTGCTGTTAAAAAAAAAACGGATAACAGAACGCTGCTCCTTTTTGGTGCATGTCACTAGTGGGACGGCCATCTTTAAACTCCTACTGTGACGTCATGTGGTTCATCTGCACAGTGATGGAACCTGCAGGATACTGTTGACGTCCTTAGCAACAATACTGCCAACTTACATGACAATGGCACGGTGTTTCGAATTTCTGTCGCAAATTTAAGGTTTTCATTTGAAAAAGTAAATAAATAAAACACAAAGGTATATTTCAGGCGCTCGTGGGAAATAAACAAAAAGTAGAAGATTAGACAACAGAAAAACAACAGAAGTGATAGGCTTGCCGGGAATCGAACCCAGGACCTTCCGAACGACACCACCGCCTAGCTACGGGAGCGAATGGTAATTGTCCTCTCTGCCAGCTAGGCACCTAGGTTTATTTATGATGAGCGCGTGAAACATACCTTTGTGTGCTAGTTATTTATTCACTTAACGACATGTCTGATTGGTAGTGGTCATAATCTTTCTTTACCTCATCAGATACATCCGGGTGCTACACGGGGCGTATACACTATATATATTATGAACGCCATATAAACAAACACCAGAATTTGCAGCCTGGAAGAAACAATATAATAAAAATAATAAATAGAGTTACGCTATATGGAATAAAAAACAACATACACCAACATTATAACTCACATGGGGTTGCACCGGGTCTTACATGCACCAGAAAGACCTCATATTTTTTGCACATGGGTTAAAAAACAAGAGCAAGGGGGAGTAATCTTCCGAAGTGTATCATAAAGGTTAAAAGGTAAAGACTGTCTCTTAGCAGATACTACCGTAGGGGAGTTGTGTTAGAGACTTCACTATACTAGGTACTGGTTTATGAGGTTGGGTGACCAGTTACCTTCCTCGCTACATATGTTTGACCTAACTAAAAGCAGAGTCGTGTACCCATTTATAGCTGGGTAGACTGGAGTGTGGTCTCATGTCGTTCTCAGGAGACAAAGAAATTGTTGGATTACTGCTCCTTATGCATGTCGTCCAGGCGACTAAACTGATGTTGTGCCTGGCACTGGCAATCCCATTGTGTTAACAAGATTGTCATAGAAACCGCTGCTGCAAAAACATGTGAATGCTTGGTGCAGGATTTCTACAAGAGGACCAGCTGTAGTTGTGGCTTTATTCTCCGTTAGGAGCGCAAAGGAAAATTAATATGTGAACTGGATGAGACTGGAGCGTGACGCTACTAGGTTTTGTTCCTGGACACCGTAACTTTACCGCGAGAGACAACGACGCTAATCGCTAGGCCATAAGGTTACACACACACACACAAATGTTGACTATTTAACCTTCTTTGTGAAGACAGCACTTCATCAACGCAAATTATTCAGATTTTGATGAAGAAAACCTTTGTAGATATGACGAATATTCTTTGTCCAGGACAGTTATTGCTACATAACACCAGATATTTGCATTGGGTCACATGTCCATCACGTGTTGTTGCTATTGTATTTTCCAGGCTGCAGACCGTTCACATACGGAGTAAACTGTAATATGACGTGTGGACACTGCAGGCAGGACCAGGCCTGTAATATGGTGACTGGTCAGTGTCCAGGTGGTTGTGATAGGGGTTGGATAGGCAGGACGTGTGAAGGAGGTGAGTAGATCATGTAATAGTTTGTGTATGTTGGGGTCAGCAGGTTGTCTGTGTGTGCTGGGGTGAGCAGGTCGTCTATTTATGTTGTGGTGTGCAGGTTGAGTGTGTGAATTTGGGAGTGTTGGGGTGAGCACGTTTTCTATGTGTGTGGGTGTTGGGGTGAGTAGGTCGCCTGTGTGTATTTGTATGTGTTGGGTGAGTTTGTCTTTTGTGCGTGTTAGTGTATTATGTGGGCTGGGGTGAATAGGTCACCTATGTGGGTTGGAGTGAGCAGGTCGCCTGTGTGCTTTTTGTGTGCGTTGTTTGAGCAGATTGTCTGTGTGTGAATATTGGGGTGAGTAGATCGCCAGTTAATATTTGTGTGTTGGGATGAGTAGGTTGCCTGCGTGTTTATGTATGTTGGGGTGAGTTTGTCCTCTGTTCATGTTAGTATATTATGTGCATTGCGGTGAATAGATCGTCTTTGTAAGTAGATCGTGAGCACACAAATGTGGGAGTGAGCATACATGTGCCTATATTTGTGGGGTAGGCCTAAGTAAACAGTGCACGTTTGTATGTTTGTAAAGATCCTCAGATTCTCTGAGTTTTTGTGTGGGAAATGACACAATGGTGTCTGTATGTGTGCGATAGGGATCCCCTGTTGGGCAAGCAGATGGCAGAGGGTGAGTATATTGGGGAGAGGGGGGGGGGGAGCCGCAGAGTCTGTAGTTTGCAAGTACGCAGTTTTGTAAAGGTAAAAATGTAACGATTATCCGTAGGGAGTAAGCGTAATAGAAATGCCGAGGTGAGATGGTGTGTATAAGGACGAACGAATGAACGACAATCTGTGTTTTAAAGTAGTTGAGATTGTATTTTGAGCGAAAAATACATTGTGTCGTAGTTTACAGCTTGACTGCGATATCTGCGTCTTTCTGCCCGGCATAACTTATTTCCGCAAGCATTTTTTTGGGTCGGGTTTGCTTTCATTAGCTATCCCCAGCTTACCTGCAAGGCAGCAAATGGTTTGAAATCAGAGTTTTCCTTCTCCTAGAAGAGCTGCCGTCTAAGGCGTACGAGTTTCATCTACCCGGGGAATTCTGGTTTTAGAGCGCCAGAGACTCGCTCTTCATCCTTCTTCTGTTAGTTTAAACAGGGCCGCCACGAGAAGGCCTGGAGCTGGACTTTGCTGTGAGAGGTAATGTATTGCGTGTGCCTTAGAAGCATTTAAACGAATTTGAGAACTCGTATTCAGCTGTGACAGCACTTTGGACTGCCAGTTTATAAGAGAGAAAGATGTGGTTATTTAAGAGCGAAGGAAGAAAAAGAAGACGAAGATGAAGAAATGGTAAAGACAATAAGCATTCTGCTATTTTATATATTTTCTTTCATGACATCTCCCTGTGGAGTACAGGCCATCAGTAATGTCACACAAAGCATTTTTATCCTTTGCCATTCTTTCGATATATTTTCTCCTTTATACCTTTCAGTTCTGTCCTTTTATTGTCCTTTCCAAGACAAAGATAATGAGAATAAATTCACGAAATGATAACAAGGTTGAAGAAAAATCACTAAAGGATGTAGAATTATACACATATCATTACAGCAATATAGACAAAGTTGGAGGGACAGACAATGATATTTAAAAAAAAAAGAAAAAAGAAAACCAACAGCAAGAGGTCTTTCATTACATTGGGAAACATATGGAGATAAAGAGAAATCAAGTCCACAACAAAAATAAGAATCTTCAACTCGAATGTCAAGCCAGTTCTATTGTATGGCTCTGAAACATGGAGAACAACAAAAACAACAACCAAAAAGCAACATACCCTCATTAATGAGTGCTCGTGTTTAAACAGAATGATTAAAATGGTATGACAGGGTCAACCAATGTGGAACTGATGACTAGAGCCAGTGGAACAAGAGATGAGAAGAAGACGTTGGCGCTCGATATGTCACACATTAAGGAAACCTCTGGATAGCATTAAAAAGCAGACCTTGTTCTGGAACCAGCAGGGTAAGAGAGGCAGAGGTAGACCAAGAAACACATGGAGAAGAGAACTGGAGATAGATGTGATGAGGAAAACGTGGAGAGAACTTGAGCTGATGGCGCGTGGCAGGAGGAATTTGCATGTGTTTGTTGAAGGCCTATGCTTCCTGGGGAGCTAAAGGGTATTGATTGATTGATTGATTGATTGACTGTCTTTTCCATCATTTTCCGTAAACGACATTGTTACTGCCTGTTCTTAAACAGTTACGTTAATATCCTCTCCAACATTGTCCGTAAACGATACTGTTACTGCCTGCTCTTAAACAGTTGTACGTTAATATCCTCTCCAACATTGTCCGTAAACAGTGATAGGAGTTCCCGTTCTTTTCTCAAACGGTATAGTAAGTTGTCCTTCTTTAGGAAAACTGCATTTCACGTCTTAAGATATTGTCCTTATTAGGTTAATAAACTAAAAAGGAACTCCTTGATGCCTCATCAGTTTCCGGAGAGATTCTCTGTCCAATACTGTTGAAATCCTTTTCTTAGTATACACATCCAACGTAGAGTAGTGAGTTCTTCTTCTTCTTCGTACACTCTCAGACATCCACTTGAATGTTTTCAAAGAAAGCAGTAGTCAGTTTGAGGCTATTTGAATCTTCGTAGAACTTTTCCACGAATGGTACTGGTGTCGTCCATATGCGCTTTCTCTGTTCCGCATATGTTGGGCAACTCTGAAGCAGATGTTCAGCAGTCATTTTATCATTGCTACAGTTACATTGTTCGGTAGTTCCTATCTTTAGCTTGTTGAATAGATGGTATATCAGTCTGTTGTGGCCACTGCGGAGTCTGAAGATTACCACTTGTTCTCTTCTGTTGAGCTGGTAGTAAGCATCATTTTGTGTGTGGCCTGATCTCCCCTTGCCAATATGGCGACTTAACTTTTGACGGTAGCGATTTTCTACTAACACATAACTTATTCTCCAGACTTGAAGGTCTTTTATATTTGGACATGCGCCCTAATATAACCGGCTAGGTTGGACGGGACGCGCCTCGCTAAAACGAGGCAAAATTTTATTTAAAAAAAAAATACACGTTTTTCTTTAGAAACCTGTCAAACAGAGAGACTACACTGCTGCCTTGCAGGTATGCTGGGGACATGTCAAAGGCTAAGGAAGGCAACCCTACATACATGCCCATTGAAATCGGATGCACTGGGCCACAGGCCTAATGAAACAGTGCAACGTATGCCACTCGATGATGCGTAGTGAGTTCAATTCTAAGGTCTGTTCCATTATTATGTGCAGCGTGGCTGTCTGGTCTGTAAATGATATGTTTTGTCAAAAACCTTTTTGTTGTCTCTTAGTTGTTTGTTTATGGCCTCGTTTAATATCTCAGGTATGATCCCGTTTAATATTTTCCCTGGCACTGAAAACTGTGTTATTTCTCTTTAATGTGTGCACTCTTGCAAATCTACCTTATTAAGCAACTGGATCATACCGCTTTTCTTCCAGTCGTATGGTATTTGTCTCTCGCCCATACTTTACAAAGTAATTTGTATATCTATAGAAGCGTCATTGTCTGCTTTGATGGCATTTGTTTGGGATGCCACCTGGGCCAGCCGCTTTTCCATATCTTAGATCTCTTGTTATGTATATGCCCCGCAAAAATCCAGTTAATAATCTAAAAATATTACCTGTACTTTTGAAGAAGATAGTTGTGTGTGTGTGTGTGGCTGAGTAGGTTGTGCGTGTGTGGCTGAGTAGACTGCGTGTATGTTGAGTAGATTATGTGTGTATGTTGAGTAGACTGTGTGTGTATGTTGAGTAGATTGTGTGTGTATATTGAGTAGATTGTGTGTGTGTGTTGAGTAGACTGTGTGTGTATGTTGAGTAGATTGTGTGTGTATGTTGAGTAGATTGTGTGTGTATGTTGAGTAGATTGTGTGTGTATGTAGAGTAGATTGTGTGTGTATGTTATTGAGAGTGAGTAGACTTTGTGTATATGCGTGCTATGTTTATGTGAGTAAATCGTATGTGTAGGACTATATTACTGCGAGCATATCTTATTCAACATGCATGTTTACAGGTGTGAGTGAATATATATATATATATGGATGTATGTGCGTGGAGATGAATAGGTCATGTGTGTGTGAAAAATGTCTATGCGTATATGTCTGTGTGAATAATGCCTATGTGTATGAATGTTATTATGTGAATTATGTCTCTGCGTGTAGGTGTGCTTATGCAAATTATGTATATGCGTATGTGTTGCGTGATAAATTCTCGCAACATCGTTTTATTTCAATATCTGTTTTATAACGCAAGGGCAACAACTGCTTGGAATTTATAGTCACTTTTCTCGGTAAGCATTTGTCTTCTCGCGTTGGTATCGAATGCAGTTAACTTTTGAGCTGTGGTCATTTTTGCGCTGGACTGCGCATGACTTGTCTTGTTGTTTGTCGATCGGTTTCCGCCCACCACTAGTGGGAAGTGAGCGATTTGGAATGGCGAAAGAGATGCCTCGTTGAAGAGGGGATCTCCGCTATTTTTTGTTCTGTCAGGGATGTGTAGTCCTCTTAATGGATATTTCGTTTATTCGAGATAATACCTCTAGTGTTTCCCACATGTCGGGAGGCGTGATATTTCTGTGTATTTCATGAAAGCAAGGTAAATTGACTCTTTCATTAACTCTATTGATTTTGGGTCGTGAACGATTTCGATTCATAGCCTGTCTCCGAAAGTCGTCGTCACGAGATGTTCTTTCCCAGCTCACATGTCGCTGCATTGTACTGCATCGGTTGATGCACATACCAAGGACCATTACTTGCTACTTTGTTAAATGAACTAGGTTTAGAAAACCTTTATTATCTAGAGGATATTCTTGAGGACATTATTTATACTTCGGCAGACGTGTCTGTCTTGCTGAAGTCAAACTAAGGAGAGTGAACTGATCTCATACATCTGGTTATCTCTTGGCTGTTATAGAAAAGGATGGAGTTTTTCACCTGACTACATTTACAGCACTTTGAAATATAACATGCATCTGACTCATCACTGTAATGCTGTCTACCGTCTATTGCTGTATTGAATGTTGCTGTGATAATGACTGTTTGATGTGCCTACACATTTGCGTAACCATTTTGTCACTGTGGCGTCCACAATAAATAATGAAGAAAAACGTCAACGGCTGTTTCAAGACTCATTGACTTTATACGTCGTGAGTTTACTGACGTCCTATGTGGATTGCCCTGTCATTGTTGTATGAACATTGTTTTGACTGAACACATCTACACACTACACAAAACCAGACATGCGGATACCATCCATCATCATATGGCATCACGCATCAGTATGCTTTTGTGAATTATATCTATGCTTTTGTACGTACATGTATGAATTATGTCTATGAATGTTTATGTGCTTGTGTGAATTATGTCTATGCGTATGTTAATCATGATTATGCGTATGTAAGTGCTGCTCCGTGCAGTGTCCGAGGGTCCATGAAGAGACAAGGAAAGAAAAGGACTACTGCACCCTCAAGCATGTCGTAGAAGGTGACGATTATAAGGTTCTTCATGTAAAGCAAATCGCTGCAAACCACCGTTGCAAGAGCATATGCCGCATGCTTGGGGCAGGCTTCCTAGAAGGGAACCAGGTGGCGCCATGCTCCATAAAGAGCGCACAGGAAAATGATGATGATGATGATGATGATGATGATGATGATGATGATGATGACGACGACGCATGCATGTACTAGTAATAAAGTTGAGATATATCAAACAACAAGACGAAGAAAGAAAGTATAAGACCTCCTGAGTTAACAACAATAGATAAACAAGAGAACGAACGAACGTTATTTTCAAAGGGTTGATAATTGGGCATGCAGGCCTGTCTGACATTCTGCCCTTCCTTTCTCTCACCTTTCACACTGAATGAGAGTGAAAGAGACACAGTGAAGGAAAACAATGATAACATCTACGATGTTTAGCTAAACAGTCAAGGTGTTTGTATTCTCAGACCTGGCTTGCGTAGTTTTCAGTGTACAAGAATAGGTGTCGTTGTTCAAAGAAGGCAGCAGTTATCTCGTCTGCTCAAAGGCAGAAGATATTATCGGGCGAGGTAAAACGTGGACTTTGTTGGATACCTTATCGTGGTCGACCCTAAACGCGTCACAGCACTTTGCTCCACCTGCGGAGAGGAAAGAATTCAAGACGAGAGGGAACAATGGCGACTTGAAGGTGGAAGATAGTAGGGACATCGAGGGCGACCACAGATCTATTTTGAATAAGTTGCAGTGAACATAAATAAAGATAAAATAGATGATAAGAAAGAGTGACAGCTGAATAGAAATTGATGCCACCGAGAGAGAGAGAGAGAGAGAGAGAGAGAGAGAGAGAGAGAGGGAGAGAGTGAGAGAGAATATGTATATGGGCGAGAGAGAGATTGAGAGAGAATATGTATGTGGGCGAGAGAGTGAGTGAGAGAGAATATGTATGTGGGCGAGAGAGAGAATAATGTATGTGGGCGAGAGAGATTGAGAGAGAATATGTATGTGGGCGATAGAGAGAGAGAGAAAGAGAGAGAGAGGTGACTATGCGAATCTCGTTATTTTTTAGATTTATGTACTAATTTTTTCCTCCTTTCTCTTCACAACATCAATTTTAGTAAGCCATGACAGACTTCTTATTGCCCGATACTCTGCCTTCTTTTTTTCTTTCTATCCTTCACTTTTGTTTCTTATTTCTTATAAATTAACACATGTCTTCACCGTCTTCTCCGTCCAGTGTGCCCAGAAGGATATTATGGAGTCGACTGTGTAGAACCATGCGCACACTGCGCAGGAAACAGCACATGTCATCATATGACCGGAATCTGCTCAGATGGATGCGTTCCTGGATGGACAGGAAATCTTTGCAATCAAAGTAAACACCTCTTTTAGATATTTTTTTTGGTATTTGCTTTTCTAAATGGTATTTTCTTATGCCTTACATAACCTTTTTTTTTTTTTTGGGTATGTATACGTAATTGCATCTGGCATGAAGCTTATGCTTTTGTAACTGCTGATAGCTAAAACAAATCTCATCAGAATAATTTAATCAGTCACCCGTTTAACGTTCACTATATCTCCTGGCCTACCTGTTAATTGACAAGTGCTATATAATAAGATAAAATGGACATCACCATTTACAGGGAACAGACAATGTAGGAAGACTATAAAAAAACACACGGCAAAAGAATGGAAGAAAATTTATTTGTCACATTCATTGAAAGTCACATAGAAAATGAAACTCTCTTGATACAGCTTTTCAATACATCGCCTCGTGGGCACACTTTGTAACACGTAAATAAACAAATAAATACGACACACATAAAAGTATGTTTCAGGCACTCGTGAGAAATAAACAAGTAGAAAACTAGACAACAGAAGTGAGTGACTTACCAGAGAATCGAACCCGCCTAGCTACGGAAGCGAATCACACTTTCCTTCTTGCCAACTAGGCACTACAAAAATAGTGCTTCGTAGACAGGGGTCTAGCGCGATCCAGCCTAATTAATGACGCAATCACTTCTGCGGTCCCCCTATCATACAGTATAGGTCAGATTACACAAGACAAAGACCGTAATACTGTGTCTAGTACATGATAGAAGAATGAGAACAGTACAGGACAGAGGGGTAGGTTAGGTATTGGATAAACATTGAAACAAATAAAGAGGAGAAACCCGAGGCCTGTAAACAGTAAATAAATAAATATTACACACATAAAGGTATGTCTCAGGCACTTGTGAGAAATAAAGAAGTAGAAAACTAGACAACAGAAAAACAACAGAAGTGAATGACTTACCGGCGAATCGAGCCCAGGACCTTCCAAACGGCACCATCGCCTTGCTACGGAAGCGAATCACTCTATCCTCCTTACCAACTAGGCACCACCAAAATAGTGCTTCGTAGGCAGAGGTCATTAACGCGATTCGCAACGCATAACACAGAATTGGTACGTAGGGCGATCCAGCATAATTAATGACGCAATCACTTATGTTGTCCCCCCTATTATGTTGTTGTTCGTCCATCACAGGTGATGAAGACCACTCTGTTCATCCAATTATTCGGATGTTAGGATAGTCTATGAGTACGAAGGTGACTGATGAGCCCGATGCGGGCCTGGAAGGATCTCGGACAGTGTGGGCAGGGAATGTTTGCTTCATGTGAAGGTTTTATTACACGGTCTTTTCTAGCTTGTCTCCGCTGTTCCGCTGCTGCTCTTCTGGAAGATTCGCATGCCACTGCACCTTTACGAAGAGATGTGCGCCAGGCAGTTCGGTCTTGCGCAGCAGCTTCCCATGTGTCTGGGTTTATGTCAAAGGTTTTAATGAAGCCTCAAGCGTGTCTTTGAAACGCTTTTTCTGGCCACCATGGGAGCGTCTACCCTTCTGCATCTCACCATAAAAGAGTATCTTTGGCAGTCGATGGTCTGGCATGCGGACTACATGACCTGCCCAGCGAATCTGTGACTGCATCAGAATAGTATCGATGCTAGGGATACCAGCTCTGTCAAGAACGGCGGTATCTGGGATCTTGTCTTGCCATTTGATGTTCATTATCTTCCTGAGACAGACTGTATGGAAGTGGTTGAGCTTTTTTACGTGGCGCCTGTATACAGTCCATGTTTCACATGCATAAAGCAGCACTGGAAGCACCGCAGCTCTGTATACCTTCAGCTTTGTCTGTAGACTAATGCCACTTCGATGCCAAACGTTGGTGTATAGTCTGCCAAATGTGCTGCTGGCTTTGGAGATCCTGGTGTTCACCTCATCATCAATGACGATGTTCTGGGATAGTGTACTACCAAGGTATGTGAACCTGTTCACAACATTCAGTTTCTCACCATTTACCTTAATGACTGGCTCAGTATAACTTGTGCCAGGAGCTGGTTGGTACATGATTTCTGTTTTCCCCGTGTTGATGGTAAGCCCAAAGTTGGAGCAGGCTTCGGAGAATCTATCAACGCTACGCTGCAGATCAGCCTCTGAGCCAGCACTGAGGGCACAATCGTCAGCAAACAGAAGATCCCTGATGGTGTGTGATTTGACCTTGGTTTTTGCTTGAAGCCTCCTAAGGTTAAACAATTTTCCATCAATACGATATCTGATGTCGATTCCTGTGTCCCCGTCTCTGAAAGCATCAGTCAACATAGCAGAAAACATGATACTGAAAAGAGTCGGTGCAAGTACGCACTCTTGTTTAACTCCATTTGAGACGGGGAAAGGCTCCAATAGCTCACCGTTTTCCTGAACTCTAGCCCGCATTCCATCATGCAGCTGCTGCACTATTGAGATAAATTTCTTTGGGCAGCCGTATTTTGCCATGATCTTCCATAGACCCTCTCTACTGACCGTGTCGAACGCCTTTGTCAAGTCGATGAAAGCTGTGTACAGGTCACAGTGCTGTTCTTGGCATTTTTCTTGAAGCTGTCTTGCAGCGAACACCATATCGGTGGTTCCACGTTCTTTCCGGAATCCACACTGACTTTCAGGTAGAAGACCTTTGTCAAGATGAGCCGAAAGGCGATTAAGAAGGATTCTGGCAAATATCTTCCCAGCGATTGATAGTAGTGAGATGCCTCGATGATTGTTACAGTCTTGGCGATTACCTTTACGTTTATAAAGATGTATAATTGATGCATCCTTGAGATTGTGTGGGATGGTTTCACTCTGCCACATTTGCTGGAAGATCATGTGAAGTTTCTCTATCAGAACTGTACCGCCATCTTTATAGACCTCAACAGGAATTGAATCGGAGCCGGGGGCCTTTCCACTAGAAAGTTGACGAATCGCTTTTTGAGTCTCCTCCAAAGTCGGTATATCATCTAGTGCTTCATTTATAGGAATTTGGGGCAGTCGGTTGATGGCTTCATCGTTAATAGATGATGGCTGGTTCAGAATATTATTAAAGTGTTCGACCCAGCGTTGGAGAATTTTTTCCTTGTCTGTAATTAGTGTTTTTCCATCTGCATTAAGGAGGGGAAATGATCCTGATGATGTTGGACCATAGACCGCTTTGAGTGCATGGTAAAAATTTTTCAAGTCATGGCTGTCAGCAAAGCCTTGGAGCTCATCTGCTTTATTACTCAGCCATGAATCCCGCATCTGGCGTAGTTTATGTTGGACGATTCTACGCATGTTGTTGAAAGCGTCTTTCTTGGATGTAGATTTTGGATCATTTAAATATGCTTTATGGAGATGGTGTTTCTCAGCCAACATCTTCTTTATATCATCTGAGTTCTCATCAAACCAGTCATTTTGTTTCTTGATGGCGGGACCCAGGACCTCTGTAGCAGTGTTGTAGATTTGCTCGCTTAGGGCTGTCCAATTTGTTTCCGCACTTTGGCCATCTAACGAGATAGATTTGAGACGGTCTTCTAGGGTGTCAGTGAATGACTGTTTAATTTTTGTCTTCTTTAGTTTGGTAATATCCAGCCTTTTTTGAGTTTTCTTTCCCTGAGGGCGCCTGGCAGGTTGGATACGAATTTTAAGTTTAGACACAATGAGGCGATGATCAGTCCAGCATTCGGCACCACACATGGACTTGGTCACCCGGACATCTTGCCTGTCCTTCTTCCTAACAATTACATAGTCAATTAGGTGCCAATGCTTCGAGCGAGGGTGCATCCAGGAGGTCCTGTTGCGGATAGGAAGTCGAAAAATGGTGTTGGTGACAAGGAGGTTATGTTCTGCGCAAGTCTGGAGGAGAAGAAGTCCATTGCTGTTACAGCGACCCACGCCGTACTTTCCGATAGTGCCATTCCAGGAGATGTTATCTGAGCCTACTCTTGCATTAAAGTCACCAAGAATAATAAGCTTATCTGCTTTGGGAACTGATGCAATGACTGCACGTAGTTCTTCGTAAAACTTATCTTTGACGTCATCCTGGTTTGTCATAGTTGGTGCATACGCGCTAATGATGGTGGCATGTTTCCTTCCATAAAGCAGCGGGATCTTGACCGTCATGAGTCGGTCATTTATTCTCTTTGGGGGCTCCGCTAGCTTGCCAATAATTGCTGTTTTGATTGCAAATCCAACCCCTGCTTCTCGTCTTTCTTCAGTTCCTCTTCCGCTCCAATAGAATGTATAACCTGCACCCTTTTCGCAAAGTTGGCCCTCGCCTGCAAGTCGAGTTTCACTCAGTGCTGCTATGTCAATGTTGTATCTGGCCAGTTCTCTCCCTATCAGGGCAGTTCGTCTCTCGGGTCTGTTTGTGTTAAAGTCTTTGTCGAGTAGAGTGCGCACATTCCATGCGCCTAGAATGAGGGGGAAAAATCTGTCCTTTCTTTTTCTTATGTGTCGCCCGCTGAAGTAGGGTACCCACCAACCGCGGTAAGCTGGTTAGGTAATGGTGGAGCAGGCAATGTTTAGGGCACCTTTTCTAGCCCCTTCCTCATGCCATGGAGGTGAGCAGTGCTTTCCTAAAGAGGGCTGCTCAGTCACTCAGGGGGCTGCAGAATCCCACTGCTGCTCCGATCAGTGGAAGACGACCATATGGCCTGAGCCGCCTGTGTGTAGGTCTGCGACTACGACTGCCAGCGCACCCACGCCTGCCGCTTCGCCGCTCGCCCATCGCCACAGGACTTGTTGTGAGTGGATGGATGAGTGGATGAGTGGATGAAAGAGTGACTTGCGCAGTGATTATACAGTATAGGTCAATACCTTAAGGTCTTTTATATTTGGACATGCGCCCTAATATAACCGACTGGGCTGAACGGGACGCGCCTCGCCAATACGAGGCAAAATGTTATTTAAAAATAAGTATAGGTCAGATGACACTAGACAAAAACCTTAACACTGTATGTAGTAAATGATAGAACACGTACAATGTCCAGTCGATACTCCAGTTCCCGCCACACGTTTTGCAGCAGCGCAGGGGCAATCAATTTCAATTAAAGTGACTAATAAAATTCCTTGTATTCGGTCTGGGTTACCGAGCTTCATAATCGGGAGAATGAGATAGTTGTTTGTTTAGTTTCAGAGATTATTTTTTTAACAAATCATCTTTCCTTTCTCGGATTTTACTGTATGTACGCCTATGATCCCGAGTCCAACTCTAAAATAATATATTGTGTTGTTTTACCACCCAGTGTGTCAAACGGGCAGATACGGAAATGGCTGTCGTGGGACCTGTGGGCGGTGCTTAAAGGGGGCATGCGATCATGTGACAGGTGAATGCTTTGGTGGGTGTTCCAGGGGCTATCGTGGGCCTCAGTGTAAAGAAGGTAAATGCCGTCATTTAATCTTTGGTTATGAATGGGTTAATTCAAAGTTTTAGTACGTCCTGAATGTAAAATAATGTACAGAATTTATATATATATATATATATATATATATATACTGCATCATAATAATGCATGCGTCCTCAACACTGTATGGTTATAATGTATGCATCTTTAGTACTATATGATGATAATATGTGTCACGTGTACTAAGTGATTATAATAAGTGTGTTCTGTGTATATACGATTATAATGTATGTGTCATCAACAAAAGTATGCTAAGTTCTCATGTACAGTGCCATCCTATCAAGGCTTTTTCACGTCTTGTTTATACCTTCCATGTCTGTCGTCAGTTATCTTCTTCTTGTGCTTTGTTGTCTTTATTTATGTCTCTTACCCTGGGGATTTCAGAATAGTATCTACCTTGTGATGCCAACCACCAGTTATTTTATTGTGTCCTATGTACCACATGATTATAGTGCGTGTCCTGTCTACCATATGATTATAATGTATGCATTATGCGTACTGTATGATTATAGTGTGTGTTCTGTGTGTTATAGTGTGTCTTACTCATACATAATTATAATGTATGTGTTCAAGTTGCCATATGAATATTATTTATTTGTCCTATGCACTATATGATTTTGATGTATATTGTATGTGTATATGTACTATATGATTATAACGTAAGTGACATGTGTACTATATGTTTACAACGTATCTGCCCTATGTAGTCATTGATGATAACGTATATGTCCTCTGTACTGTATGTTTATAAGGAACATGTTTTATATGTTTATTACGTATCTGTCCTATGCACTGTATGTTTATAACATTTTCATCTTATGTACTATATGTTTATTCTTCTTCTTCTTCCGTCCTTAGCCACTGACCGTCAAAGCAGTCAGTGGCCATTACGCCTAGTGGCGTCTTAGGGCAACAGCAGATAGGTTTTCTTTGCCATTGTTTCCCATCACGCCTAGTGACGTCTTTAGGGCAACAGCAAATCAACCCATTTGCTGTTGTTTCCGTAATCGAAGTGACTGGCAAACGGGTGATCAGCCCGTTGTGCTATATGTTTATAACCTTTCCATTTTATGTACCTGTATGTTTATAACGTTTCTATCTAATGTACCTATATGTTTATAATGTATCTATCCTATGTACCTATATGTTTATAACGTTTTCATCCTATGTACTTTATGTTTGTAACGTTTTCATCCTAAGTACTATATGTTTATAACGTTTTCATCCTAAGTACTGTATGTTTATAACGTTTTCATCCTATGTACTATATGTTTATAACGTATACGTCCTTTGTCTTTTTTGTTTATAACTTATATGTCCCATATACAATATATTTATTACATGTTTATAATGTATATGTCCTATGTATTATATGCTTCTGACATATATGTCCTATTTACAATATGTTTATAACGCGTACGTACGTCCTATGTACTATATGCTTATAACGTATATCTATTATATGCTTATAATCCATATTTATTATGTTTATAATTTATTTGGACAACGTATATGTGTCCTATGTATTATACGTTTATAACGTATGAATCTAATATATCACATGAGTATAACGTATATGGCTATGCATTTTAATTTTCATGTTCGCGTTATCTGCAACTATGTCAAATTTGACAATACATCGCTGTCTACAGGGTGGCTGAAATGTTCCTTCCTATTTTGATGTCCTCGCTTGTATCCACTGGATACACATGAAACAAATGTCAAAACAAGGTGTAACAAATGCCATTTGACAATTACGTTTTTGTTTTATTCCAAGAAACAAAATAAAATCTATAATGCTCCCCAAAAAAATGTCATTACCAGAGACACCAAAAAATGACTGTCCTCTTTAATCATGTGTAGAAAAAGTCTAGGGCAACAAAAACAACAACCAAAAAGCTACAGACTTTTATAAACGGGTGCTTGCGTAAAATAGAAGGACTGAAATGGTATGACAACGTCACAAATGGGGAATTGATGACAAGAACAAGACAAGTGCCAGTGGAACAAGAGTTGAGAAGAAGACGCTGGCGATGGATATGACACACATTGAGGAGACCTGTTGATAGCATTACAAGGCAGTCCTTGTTCTGGAATCCACAGGTAAAGAGAGGCAGAGGTAGACCAAAAAACACATGGAGAAGAGAACTGGAAACAGAGGTGAAAATGATGAGGAAAACATGGAAAGAACTTGAGCGGATGGCACAGGACAGGAAGACTTGGCATGTGTTTGTTGAAGGCCTATGCTCCCCGGGAAGCTAAAGGGTATTGATTAATTGATGGATTGTAGAAAAAAACTAGATCTCACATGATCTGTTATGTTAATATGACACGGCCTTTTATGCAATAACATGGCAGCTATTGGACTTTATTTAGACATTATGTCGTATGAATTAGTTGGATAAGAATGGAAAGACCTAGAGAACTGCATAATTTAGTCAAATAGTATTTACCAGTATTTCACAAGTTAACAGTAATTTCACAGTATTAACAAAGTTAATGTATAGTAATTGGGAAGGTGAAGGTATTATGATGTTCTTACAATACATATGACTTTTGACAGGTGAAAATCAATTAAATATATATTAAAGTCAGTTATATATCTGGAAACACTAGACATTTACATCCCTCCCACTTAATATTATTATTGTTTGATGTTGTTTGGTTTTGTTAGGTTTTATCTCGTTTTTTGTTTGTTTGGGTTTTTTTATTTATTTTTTAACATACAAGCATGATTGGTAATTGTGATTTGCCCTATTTGCAATGATTTGACAGGTGTGATGCCACTTTCCTATATCGGCAGTTGTTCATATTATTTGGAATTGAAAACAATAAACATCCTATTTATAACCTTCAGAGGTTGAACGGGATATTTGTTATCTTTAAATTTATATTAAAATAGCAATTTAAAAATATGAAGTGGCTTGTCAGTCAACCTGTATAACATCGTTGCTGATAATATCTATATAAACTCTACTAACTGTTTGGTAACTGGCTTCTAGAATGTTCAAGTGGGTGGTACGGAGAGAACTGTTCTGTTACCTGCGGTCATTGTCACTCACTCTCCGGCTGTGATCCTGCCACGGGAATCTGCCTGGACGGATGTGCTTCCGGGTGGCATGGAGTCTTTTGTGTGCAAAGTAGGTGTTTCGTTATCATCATCATTATCATCACCATCACCACCACCACCAACACTACCATCATCATCATCACTATCGGCGTCATCAAAATTATCATCACCATCACCACCACCACTACCATCATCATTATCATCACCATCACTATCACCACCAACACCATCATTATTATCACCATCATCTTTGTCACTACAACCACCACCATCATCATCACCATCACCACTACCACTACCATCATCATAATCATAAACACCACGATCACTACCAACATCATCATCGACGCCATCATCCTCATCATTATCATCATCATTATCACCACCACTATAACTACCACCACCATCACCAACACTATCACCACCATCACCACTATCACCATCACCCAACTGTGACATATTATGATAATAGCTTTCATATATCTATTTCATCATCTTCATTTTTCTTTCACCTGGCTTTCACCTACGCCCATTTTTGTTAACATAAAAACCCTCCTACACTCAGAGATCTGTCTCTTTTTCTAATTTAGCACGTCTATTTTATTTTCTGTTCTCTATTTCCTTAGGAATATTTACCAGCAGACCTATTTAGCTAACGTTGAACCGGTTACCTGTAATTAACGCCAGCGATTGAAAATCGTCATAATAAGATCAAATAGAGTGAGACGGAACGCGTAGGACAGGGGCGACTATTTCATAGAGTCGTAAATTTTGGCTCAAGGGGGAGATAAGCTAATATATTTGAAACGTATTTTTCGTTAGACAGTGATCAGGGGAAATAATATGAGTAGAAGGAGCAGTTAATTTGGAACCAAAGGGGAGACAATTTCTATTACCTTCCCCTGAATCCGTTCGTTTGATAGGTAATTAAACACGGTGAGAATCGCAAGATCAAAGGACGGGCTTCGCTCGATTGCAGAGTCTGCTAGCGGCAAAAGCGTGAAAATTTCCTCAGATTCGCAGATGGAACGAGGAAAAGCCCGAGATCTGAGTGAAGGTGTCATATCTAGCAAGTACGGGCGATTTTCTGGAGATTTAATATATAAACCCCAGCATTTTGACACCAGTACCCACAGATTTTAAAGACAAAATCTAGCTTCGAAGTCTAAGATCCCTTATAACAGTGGAATTACTTAGTCGTTTTCGATTGGAGATCGTTTATTTCTGTGTTTGTGGTAAATACTATACTAGAAGTTTGAGTAATTAATTAGTTAGTCCGTATTTTTATTTCACTAGATTTTCTGCGCAGAGTGATTTACTAGATAGGTCCGTCATTTATATTTCTCTAGGTGTTAATGTGTTACAGAGGCTAGCAGACTAAATAATAATTTCTAGCTAAAGTATTTCAGCTATAAAATAATTTAATTAATTGCTAGTAACCAGTCAGAGAATATTTTAACTGACTAGTAAATGCACTGTTCATTATGAGTATTGACGATATATATATTTATTTCTAATTCATGATGATTAATTTTTTTTAAATGACTAGAATTTAGTTCCCGGGAGTTTTTAAACGATAAGACAAGTTCTAAGCTTGCAGTTTCAATTTAAGTTAAATAACCGAAGTGGATAAATATATTATATTTTACGCGGGTTAAGGAAAGGATTGAGAATACTATATTCTGGTTAAGTATTTGTATTTTTTCTCCTTTACACAGTATTGGGTCAAACCCAAATCTACCAGCGGCTTCAATATAAATCTGAGAGTAACCTTACAAAAGAACATTTCTTAATTGATATCTGGGTCTTCAAAGGTGAACCTGTCTGGCTTCGTGTATGCACCCAGAAAGAGACAGAGTACCAACCCAAAGAACATTAAGAATAAATATTGTAACTGGGCCTATAGATCCAGATTTATATTTCTTTCCCAAATTGCATTTACATTCAACCCGTAGTGGCGAAATCACAAACATTAACATTTCCCGACGTTTGACCATTTGTGGTGTGAAAAGGAATTATTATACTGAGAGAAGTTACCGACCTGACATTCCTATGTACTAGAAATCTCAAGTATCTGACACTGTGAGCACTGTTAAAATTTCTTACCTGGACTAATTAAAGTGACATAAACAGTAATCCTAAATAAAAGTAACAAAGCGAACGCTCCCCGGAGAAGTGGATTTAATCTGTCTTTGAGGAGCTGGGGTTTTTCTTTGCCAAAAGAACACTGTATTTGCTGTGTGTGTGTCCTAAAGATTGTTCCAGAAGGTGCAAGTCAAATGTTAGGTAAGAACGAATGTACGTGGCCACGGTTGTATGGAAAGAAAGAAAGCAGGAATGAGTGACTCTTTCATTGTATAATCCATGTACTCCCGGTGTATATTTTTTATGCAAGTTTTGCTAATGCAGTCCCTTTCAGAATAGATTATCGTATAAACTCTGTTCTTTACTGTAGAGGGAAATCCTAGACCATAGCGAAAAAATCTTTGACTCCTTGGGGGTTAATAACTTTCTTCTAACGGGATCTTGTCTCAACAGAGGGAGGGAGGATTACACCTATGAGCCTATTTCTTGATTAATTCATTAACCTATGTTTATTTGTATTTTGATAGATATTCAAAATATTGCTGTTGTGAAGTTTCTTTATGGTAAATAAAATTTACATAAATTTTATTTACATGTGTTGGTCAGCTCGTCCCAAAATATCCCTATTCCATTCATATAGTTTTCATGTTTGTGCGTCTAACTGTCGTCACTTATGTGTGTGTATGTGAGTGGTTTATATATATATATATATATATATATATATATATATATATATATATATATATATATATATATATATATATATATATATATATATATATATATATATATATACATTTTGGTAATCTGTCTGACAAACAAAGTTCTGTTGTAGAGATAGGCTGAACTAGAGAATCTTCTCGAGTCCAGGGACAGATTCTACCTATTTTTTATTCACCATCTCACACGTAAAAATCTATTTCTTATCTTATCTCTCACTGAGTCACCACCTGTCTAGTTCTATTCAGAAGGGACCAAACTATGTCTTAATTCCCCTATCGAAAAATCTGCGACACCAACCATCACCAGAACTATCACCACCTTCACCACTACCATCACCACCATTATTACCACCATCACCACCACTATCACCACCATCACCATCATCACTACCACCATCAACATCATTTTCACGAACAGTCGTTATCATGACTATAGACGCAGCAAAAGAGATGAATGCAGTTAGCGACTCATAGCTTGACTGCTTGCGTCAGGGTCAGCGACCCAGAGTTCACCAGGACCTTACTCCACCTCCAAGTGGTGGTCCTGGAAACAGGCTGCATCACTGCAGCCTGGCCGAGAGAATAGGAATCGAAGAGGGAATGTACACTCGGCTAACAGGTTATAGAGTTTTCCTTCGCGACACAGCTACCCGGTTCACACTTGTAAAGGGGTACCTGACACTGATATTGAGTTAGGGAAGGAAAAGATAGCGAGGAAGGGAACAGGTCACCCCACCTCATAAAAAAGCTTGACATAGTATTCTGAAGTCTCTAACACTTCACTCCTCTACGTCAGGTTCTGCTATGGGACTACCTGTACTTTTATATTTTTGTTGTTGATATTTTATGTTGTTATCGATAATATCATCCTTATCGAAATCCAACATCACAGGTAAGAATCAGTGGCGTATCCTGGTAATGCGAGCTAGGCGTGCTGCTACTTAAAATGAATATGTACGCCTACTATTTAACTTCTTCCCCTCTTAATTTAAAAACCAACTATATTCAATTACGCAACGATAGTTATTAGGGGTATATGTCAATTATCTCCGAAATACTAATTAACTTACAACTTGAAACTCACTGTCACTGTAATAATCTGAATTCCCGGCAACTAACAAAAATTAATCACAAAAAACACTGGACGGACACAGCCGATTTTTACAACTCGAGAGCTGCAAGACCACCGCACGCATGTTTGCATTGTATTGACGTATCTGGCCATGACCCGATTCACACAAACCAGTCTTTAGACGTGAATCCGAAAGGTCCAGCACGCATTGTGACGGAATTACCCGAGAAACTTCGGGCGATTTCTACAACCAATAAAAACTGCACTATAAAACGCGTCTGTGAAACTGAAACTAGATATACTCGTAGATTCTATGCGGGAAAATCCGTTATCCTGATGCGTGCGGTCCGAACGCAGAACATTAGAAGAGAAATATTTTATAGAATAATAAATTAAATTTTTATTTTCCTTCGCGCATAGGTGTGCGCAGCACGCACAGCACACATAGAGAATACGCCACTAGTAAGAATACAGGTACTCGTGCACCCATCACACTTCCACCTCCCTGCTATCCTGGTCGTAAACATACCCCTTCCTTCTCCCCTGTCTCTCTCTCACACAGATTGCTCCTTCGGCACTTATGGTGACGATTGCAAGTTTCTGTGCGGTCGGTGTAATGGTGGTATTCCATGTGACGTCATCACTGGTGTGTGTACATCCGGTTGTGAGGACGGCTGGGAGGGTGATAAATGTAACACAGGTAACATTACTCGTTATTGTTATGTTCATACCTGAGGTTAATAATAATAATAGGAAACTATGTACAGAACAGGAGGCAATCTGATCATTAGTAGCAATGTCTCCATCAGACAAGCGTTTCTCCCAAACTTCACCAAGTAATTTGTACATTTCCAGTAGTCTGCTGATATTTCATCTTTCTCTCAGATTTCATTTTGTACATTTCCAGTAGTCTTGTGATATTTCATCTTTCTCCCAGACTTCACCAAGTAATTTGTACATTTCTTGTAGTCTGCTGATATTTCATCTTTCTGCCAGACTTTACCATGTAATGTGTACATTTCCTGTAGTCTGCTGATATTTCTTCTTTCTCTCAGAGTTCATTTTGTACATTTCCAGTAGTCTGGTAATATTTCATCTTTCTGCCAGACTTCACCAAGTAATTTGTATATTTCCAGTTGTCTGCTGATATTTCATCTTTCTGCCAGACTTCACTGAGTAATTTGTACATTTCCTGTAGTCTTGTGATATTTCATCTTTCTCTCGGACTTCACCATGCAATGTGTACATTTCCAGTTGTCTGCTGATATTTCTTCTTTCTTTCTGACTTCACCAAGAAATTTGAACATTTCCAGTAGTCTGGTGATATTTCATCTTTCTGCCAGACTTCACCAAGTAATTTGTACATCTCTTCTAGTTTGCTGATATTTCTTTCTTCTCCCAGGCTTCATCAAGTAAATAATACAACTCTCCTAGTCTGCTGAGATTTAATCTGTCTCTCTCACTTCATTTAACAATTAGTATAATATCTCACTAGAGGAGTTCATCTTTGATAGCTTGCCTACAGTTACAACCCACTCAGCTCCATAGTCTTTGAAATCCACCCATCCTCATCGACTACGCCTTATCCCTAACATTTGTTCACTATACTCGGTTTATTATTATTATTTTTATTTTATCCATCACATATTTGACTAGTCCTGTTCATCGCTGCCTGTTAATCATCATGAGAAAAATATCTGTATTTCACCATTTGAACCTGTCAGTCATTGAGACAAATATCCCAAATTTTCACCATAGTGTGTTTGAATTATTCACCCAGGTGTGCTAAAGACTGCGCCAAGTTTCCATTCATCGCCGTCATTTCCAGTCCTGATTATTTCCCTCGTCGCTGCTATTATTATCATTTCCACGTTCTTCACTTACTGCGTGGTTGTTCGACCACGGAAAGCTGCGCCCAGACGCCTGTACAATGCTTCGGTGAGTTGTTCAGATAGTGATATATGTTGTCTTCCTTGTTTTCATACAGAAACCTTTACAGCAGCTTCGATCCACCCATCAGTCAGGCATTCTTTCTTGCTTTCATTTCCTTTCCTTTCCTTTCCTTGATTCCTTTTTCCCTTCCTGTCTTTTCTTCCTGTCCTTCCTTATTTTCTTCCTTCCTATCTGCCTTCCTTCCTTTAATCCAATCTGTCTATCTGTCCGTGTATCGTTGGTTTGACTTTGCATTTCACTGATTTACATTCTTTCTTTTCAGTAGTACAAAAAAGGCGAAAAAGGGGGGGGGGGGGGGGGCAAGAGATTTGTGACGTCACAGAAGAAAAAAAAATGGGGTAGTGGTGTCTGAATTTTGGTGACGAAATGTGACAAAAGAGCGGGGGTGGGGGAATAACAACAGCAGCGTGATATCATATGTTGACGACCCCTATGCTCCACGGATGACGTCGGTCAATCTGTCCACATGCATGTCTGTATGCCAAATCATATTTATAAATACTTTCTTTTATTTTGTTTGACTTCCATATTTAGAGTACCGATCATCTGGCAAATACCTACGAACAAATTGTTGGAAGTCCTTGGGAACTCCAACGAGGCCAGCTATCGCTTAGCAACGAACTGCTAGGCAATGGACAGTTCGGCCAAGTGAAGAAAGGTCACGTGAAAATCAACGGGCTAAAGATTCCTGTAGCCATAAAATCATTAAAAGGTGGGTTGGATGGAAATTCATGCTCTTTTTTGTTTACTTTTGTCCAATTACGATCATATATAAATACTGTTAGTTGAGATTCTCTTAGCTTGACATTCCAAGAACTAAGGAACATTGTAAGAAAGGCCAGTGACAAGGTCGAGTTCCTGGGCATCAAGAAACAAATAAAATGGACCCCAGCTGATTTGAAGATGTGGTCTTCTATGCTTGCATACTGTCACGGGTTGCCTTCCCTTGCTCTGTAGTAGTGGTCCAACAGTGGCCAAAACCTAAAGTATCTAATGTGGGTCTTCAAAAGTGTCTACCTTCGTACAAGATTACTCTTGACAGAGTTGTAGATAGAAGGAAAATGATGCTTCTACCTCGAAGGAGGATCCACAAGATATTTCAGAAACCAAGAACAATGCTGAATTAGTCGGAGCAGGTTAGCTTTTTATCTGACCCGCCGTCTTTTGTAAAGATATACAGTATATTGTATGATTTAGCTCGTTCAAGCCCCCAGCTGATTTAATTCAGCGAAATTCCTCTTATTAGCTCGATATATATATATATATATATATATATATATATATATATATATATATATATATATATATATATATATATATATGTACTAGAGGTTCTGGATCATACGTATGCCTTTCTCTCTGTAATGATTAATTCAACTATGAATTTGTCAAAATCAACATATATAAATTGAAAGATCAATTACTTTGAAACAAATGTAAATAAATATGAATGGAGATTATAAAAAATAATTAGGTTTCTTCACCGAAAATTCTTTAGGCTTGATGAATTTATCAAAATAAAGTTTGGTTGTTTTTGGCCTGTTAAAACAGGGACTTGCCAAAATGCTGAAGAGCCGATGCTGCTTTTCCGAGATTCATCTATGTGTTGAGGGGAAGTAACCTCTCCGGGTCAAGGCAAGAATCTTCAGGTGTCGATCTCAAGCTTCGAACCACTGCCAAGTTGTATAGCAAATGGTCTCTCCAGATCGTAGCAAAAATAGTCGGGTAGCCTCGTACTGGTACCACAAACTTTAGAGGGAATAAAAGAATAATACCGCTGCTAAATATTTGTTTGCCTGATATTAATCAGGCACCTTTTCCCGCGGTCCGTCAGCCGTTTGTTTTCTGAGATTTTTGACTCTCTCTTAGCGTATATCATATCACTCGGGGCTTGTGATGAAAAATCACCAGTATTTCAGTTAATTTAAGGAAAAATTTGTGACTGGACAGTGGCATTGGCTTGTGCCTGAAGGAACATATTCAATTTACATACATTCACCAACTGATATTATACAACTATTTACAAGTTGATGTAATCATCACTCACTCCCTGCTCCATTCGGAGTCTGGGGTTATCTCTTCTTTGGGTTCTTCCATGACAACTAGCATGAAGCAATCACCAGCGCTTGCTGTGGTGGTTCATGAATGTATCGTTTTACATGCTGAGGTTGCCAGCCTAGTATGAATCTTTAACACCACTAGCAAATATGAACATGTCAAATTCACAGCATAAAAAATATGTTACACTCACCTCAATAATTGAGAAATCTTAGACTTCATGCTCAGTAGAATAGTCTTGGCAACTTAACACAGATGCCTCGAACACACGTCTGGGGTATTATTTCTATTTCAGAATCCCTCTGTGACTTGTGAGTGGTCCTGTAGAATTCCGGGTTCCGTATTAATATTGGCGAGTTTTCTACTGATGTACAGATATGCTCTTAATACGTTTTTGTGTGTCCGGTCCCATAAATTCAGAATCCAACTCTATTCTTTTATGTGTCAAGGTCCGAGCTGTCTACGTTGATGATTTCTGGAATGCAGTGCCGTATGTTAAACTTCTTCTACGTTATATCCTAAGTTCCCGGCCCACGCTTCCATCTGGCGTTTTCGACAAAACTCCCAAATCAGCGCGATTGTTTATTGGCACCTCACATGTCAGCCAATACAATCCAAGTATAAGTTGTGAAAACTTTTCTTCATGTGGTAATCTCCATGACTCATGCGTTTGAAAAACTCAAACAGTCATCGTCCATATATGGAGTTGTGATATCCGTAAAAGGTTGTCAAAGTTGACTTATATCACACTTCCCTCTCACTTTTCCAGATTTATTCCAAGATTGCGTTTATCTATAATCACTTGTCCCAAACAGTCGAGTCGGAAGTGATTAAGCAATCTTAAGCAAACACTTCATGCTAGCATCTACCTGAGTCAATGTGGTATTAACACCTTGTAGTGATTCAATTAATCTCTCAGGGATGGGCGATTTGTTTGTCTGGCCCTGTCATACATCGAAGCGTGAAATGTGAACAATGACAGTAGGGAAAAAGAATGTTCTAACAATTGAATAATGCACATAATTCTGTACGCACAACAAATGTAGTTCAATAAAACCGGAGAGGAGAAGAGAGCACATACATTATGTCAGACATACACACGTTTTTACAGTATTTTCAATCCTTACTTACTTACTTTGTCGTTCGTCTTCTACCGTGAGGTGTAGAGGTTTGGAAGAGAGAGCTCCATACTATCCTATCGGCGGTCTTCCTCCTGGTCTGGTTCCATTCTAGTCCTCGGTATTTCAGAGATTGTCTAATGTTGTCCTCCCAACGGACTGGGTCGTCCTGTAGATTTGGATCGCTGGCTCTTAGTTTCCCATGCTTGTCGTGGTAGCCGATCTTCTCCCATAATAGGGAAGGAGTGAAAGGTGTATTGTTGAACTGATGACAAGAGCTAGACAAGTGCCAATGAAACAAGAGATGAGAAAAAGATGCTGGCGAAAAGAAGACACGTGTTGATAGCATTGCTAGGCAGTCCTTATTCTGAAATCCCTAGGTAAACGTAGAAGTAAACATAGACACCCTCCCCCCCCACACACACACACACACAAACGCGGAGAAGAGAACTGAAAACAGAAATGAAGACGACGAGGATGACATGGAAAGACATGAAGGTCGTGGCCAAGGATGGGAAGATTTGGCATCAGCTTATTGAAGGCATGTGTTCATTTGGGCGTTGAAGGGGATGATGATAATGATGAAGCTCCTTGCGGAACCGAAGTTTAATGAATTATTAAAAAGGGATGGGGAGGAGGTATTTTTCTGATGATTAGATTTCCATATTTATGATGGTCGCTTGTAGTCTCAATATGTTTATTGTTACTATAATAATTATTTTTGAATGAATGGGCACGATCTTCGAAGAAACAATAGCGATGCCACGTGATAGACGAAATTTTTAAAAATGTACAAAAGTTAAAACAACGCCAGGACGAAATCCACAGTCTTTTCCAGGTCAGCGCGGCAGCCCCATAGCTTCTGCTTGAGCTCAACATCCTCTGGCCAGATCAGACGTAGTGAGTCATCATGGATTGTGCAGTTCTGGAGAATATGATCGGGGGTCTGGATTCCAGTTCCACATGGACATTAATGTGTATGAGATATTGTGACGGGTGCTGCGGTTCCTTGTTCTTATATTATTTATTGCATATTAAAGTCACTCTTTTGACGTAGTTAATGTTTGTTACTGATGGTTAGCTCTGACCACCAGAACATCCCTTCGACGTTCTGATTTGCATATTGTATATTAGTTGATTTCCCCTGTGGGAGAGTTATCGTGCTGAAAAACGTAAACATTAACAGCTGTGGAACCGAACCCGAAACGTAAGTAAAAGATCAAGCCTTCTGTTCTGAGTCCACATGTATTGACGTTCATATAAACGATATCCGACATTCACAAAACTTCATGTACAGTTCAGCATAACAATGAATTCCAAATAATACCAGTAAGTATCCGTCCGTGTCAAAACAATATGTCAGATGAACATCATGGCTATGTACATGCGCTGCTGTAGTCAACAGCCAGAAATGAGCGCATGAGTTCTTGACAGCTACAAATTGAATCATAATACGATTCTCCTTCCATCATTAATTTACTTAATAATCTCATACTTAGATTAATATCCGAACTGACCCTGAGTTCTACATTGATTCATATATAGGCTATATACTAGGCCTCTCCTTGGAAGAAATACAAGACACGACTTCTCTGCTTGACGGATAGCGTAACAAGGGCCATGTAACCAAGTCACCCAGCGTGACCTTCCCAACGCGAATGCGTCATAATCTTAGCATATATTTCGCGTTCAGTATACCGTAAAATATCGACATATTCTATTAATATTATTGACCCCTAAACGTTGCGCACGGCTAAACCCCAGCAGACGCCGTCATTTAAAATAACACCGTAACAGATTTCCTGTCAGACGGGGGAAAAAAAATCTATTAGATAGATTTTTTTTGAACAATATTAATCAAATTATCAAAAATTTAACAAAACCCGACGTATGGCCTACGATGTTCTATCTAGAACAGTGTCGCGGTCATGTCAGTAATATCTTATAATAAATCAACGTCATATCGTATATATAACTTATATTAAATAAAGAAATGTCACTGTCACTAATTAATTAACTAATTAATTTGATGTATGTATTGACTAACTAATGTGAGGTGTTATTAAAATTATTCTCACTAATTAAAATTAAAATAATTAATTATAATATGTACGTATGGTACTAACTAATTAATATCTAATGAGAAATAGTATAAGAGAGAAAAAGAAATAAAAATTGAGAAGTACGGACAATTAAAACTAAATATTAAAGTATACATTAAAATAGTAATGAGTGTGAGAATGAAGTATAAGGATAGATACCTAATTAAATTAAAGCAATCAGAAAGAAAAGAACAACAAAAAAAATTCATACATTTTGACTATTCATATGAAATATCATAATCTAATATCTATCACCTTAATAATTAAAATATTAATTGGTGTGATATTTTTTTGTTTCATCTTTTCTTAGTATATTTTTTTTTATTTTTTTTTTATTTCATCACACTTCCACTTTATTTTATTATATATTAATTTAATAGCTAGCAAATTTAACAATATCGGACATGAAGATCCAATCGTTGTTACATCCTAATGACTTGTATGAAAGTTCATTAAGACACAAAGTTCATATTATCGAATTATGATATGATTATCCAATCGTAGTTAGTTCCTTTATTGAAATTTTGAACGTAATTTGAATAAGTCATCACCGTATTTGTCCAGTCTATATCAGAGATTGTTCCTTTTTACTACTTTGCAATCGAAATGAGTGGTACGCAAAGTCCAAATTTTCAACCGATTCGTAAAACTTGATATTTTGATCACAATAGTTTATTTCGAAATGTCCTCATTTAAGTAGGAAGTCCAACTGAAGTGTTGTATATTCTGACGTAGCATCAATACCGTTCATTGCAAATGTAATGCTTGATTAGTCAGAAAATTTTCTTGAAATAGTAATATTCATTCAGAATCCGTAGGATGTCTGGACAACGTGTCGGCCATAACGTTCTCAGTTCCTGGTATCGACTGTATTTCGAAATCATATGGTTGCAACGCAATAGCAAATCGTGCAAGCTTTGGACTTTTATGGTTTGAACGACGTAATGCTGCCACAGATTTCTGATCAGTCTGGATTAGAAATGGTGATCCCAGCAAAATTTTTTCGAGTTTGTTAATTGCCCAGATCACGGCGAGCAGTTCTCTGTCTACAGTCGAATATTTAGTCTCCGGAGGTTTCAGCTTGCGTGAGATATATAGTACAGGATGAAGGATATCATCATGATATTGGAGTAGACAAGCCCCGAGTCCGTAATTACTCGCATCTGTACGTAGAACAAACTTTTTAGAGGCATCTGATAATCTTAAAACAGGTGGGCATGAAAAAATGTTCAAGATAGTGCGAAAAGTTTTGTCACATTCGTCTGTCCAATTTATCCTTAATGGCATGTTCTTCTTTAATAAAGATGACAAGACAGCCGTGATGGATGACAAATAAACCTATGCTGTCTGGGGCTGAGCATAGTTGACACATTTAAACAACTTACTGTCTCTTGTAGGCATGGTAAAAAAAACAAATAAGACAGAAAACATGTGTACAAATTTAAAGATGTTAAGAATCAAAAAATGTTTTTTCGAGAAGAAAAAAATCAATAAATCAATCTATATTAGGATAGATGATTAAAAAAAACAAGAAATGATGACTGACAAGTGCTAAGTCATCAAAGATGTGACGAATAGGGTTACAGTACCCTGTTATCTGCGTGACGCAGAATCAGGTACTAATTTCAATCTCAAAGAATGGTGGTGAAAATAAACACCATTATCACGCTCGATCACCATCCGAGCATCTTTGTTGTTACGAAATGTAACCATAGCTTCACCATACCTGTCATTGGTAGGTGACAACAACTGTACAAACATAACGTCCGCCGTGTCATTAAAGAAATTACTAAGTGCCTGCCATCTGGTACCTTGTGGCAGATTGCGCACTAACACGGTGCGAGAATATGCAACCTTCCCAATGTAAGTGGGATCAGTGTCACTAACATGATAAATAGTTCTTCTATTTAATCTTTTGGATCTGGTAGTCTTTTGAGATGATGTCTCATAGTGATTGACATATTTATTTGTCCTAATTTTATTAGTTAAGTTCATAAGAACTTCACCATCATTACCCTTGTTCGGGGCATCTTTTCTTTTCCCATTTTCGACAATTTTATTCAGATCACTGTTAATATGATCCTGTCGCCAACATCTATCTTCCGACTTGGCGGCACTCTTTCGAGAAAAGGCATATCTGCCTCGAAATGATTCTATAATCTTCCCTGGATGGGCTGGTAGTTTAGCATCATTTTTTTCCTGTAGGAGAGTCTCATCCTTCTCCTCATCGATTTCCAGAATGGTACTTAGACTGAAATTGGAGAAAACTGTGCCACATGTATTTATTTTGTTGGCCCGTAATGTAGCTGTTGCAATGACAGCGTTAGCATTGCAATAAGATTGCACATTCTTTAATTCCCATTCCTCAATTTCATGTGGGGAACAATCCTTACTACCATGGATGCGTCCCAACATCAGATCTGCAATTGGATTCTGAAGCATGCATACCTTAACTTGTCCTGAAAAGAAAGGTGTATTAACATGGACAAGAGCTGTGGGGTAGAACTCAATAGTTCCCCCAAAAGTCATGCAACGGACATATTCCCCAGTTGCACAGCTAGGATGTACCAGCGACTGTCGCACTCCAATTATTGTGGACCCCGAATCTCTCAATACAGAAACTATGGAACCATTAACTATCCCTCTGTTAAAAATCAGAGAGCCTGTTCCATCATTGGCTGCAAGACCTACTTCTGGTGGAATGTGTCCGCAGTTTAGCACTGTCTCCTTTGCCTTCTGAAAAATAAGATTGCATTGTGGGCAACTATTCGCCACGTTATAATTTATAGCAAAACATGCAGCAGAAGACTGTATTGCATTATCGTTAGGTGGAACCTGAACACTAGGGGTTGTATCATTCGTAACTGCTGCACCAGTATTATGGTGAAAATGGGATGATCCACGAGAATGAGATCGATTACGGGAATAATCGTTAGAATTATCTCGTTGTCCCCTGTAGTAACTGTTATCTCGATGTCTCGAGCCACGATTATTAGCATTCCAATTGCTGTTATTATTGTAGTTATTTGATCTATTATAATTAGCGTTCTGTTGACTGTTGTTGTAGGTTGATTGCTGTGAATAATTCCTATTTCGTGATCTTCCTCTGTTCAAATCATTTTTATTGTTGAAATTATTATTATTATTATGTCCTTTATGAAAATTGACATTGTAATTTCCCTTGAACCTACTTCTGTCTACGCTATGAGGTCTCGGTTTGTTATTGTTATAGTATGCCATATTGGAAGCCACAGGTAGAGGTTCCCTTATCAAAGAGTTAGAAATGTTAGCATTCGGATGCGCACTGCAGTAGTTCAAAGAAATTTTCTCTAACTCGTCAATGGTAACTGGCTTTCGTTCTTGCAAATATGCGAAGAATGGTGGGCTGACAGAGGATAATACCTTATCATGTAACAACAAATCAACTAATTTGTCATATGATTTGTTGACATCTGCCAGTTCAAGCCATCTATTAAATGTATTGCGAATGTTCGCAATAAACCCTGCAAAGTCTTTAGGAGAGTCAGGTAAGATATTTTTAAATTTTAACCTACAATTTTCTTCGTCCAAATGAAACCTTCGTAAAAGTAAGGTTTTAATAGCATCATAATTATTAGCTATTGTTGGGTCAGCATTCAGAGATGCCGTCAATGGTTCCCCATCTAAAAATTCATTTAACTTAAGTACCCATGTATCCTTAGGCAAGTGATTTGATTTGCATGTCTGTTCAAATCTTGATAAAAATGATGATAAATCATCAAAATTTAATTTAAAATGGGGTAATTTAAAGTTGTAAAAATGTTTGTTTTGGTTGGATGAAGACCCATTTTGTGCGTTATCATTCTGGGTTGCAGCAGCACTTTGTGCCTGAAATCTTGCTGTTTCATTCTGAAGACGGGCTATTTCCAATTCGTCTCTCCTTTTTTTTTTCTTCTTGTCGACGTTCCTCCTTTTCCTGTCTAGCAATTTCTCTTTGTCTATTTTCTTTTTCTATTTCTTTCATCTCTTGTCGTGCTCTCCTGTCTTCTTCTTCTTGTCGACGTTCTTCCTCTTCCTTTTTTAAGATTGCTATCCGTTCTGCTTCTTTTGCTTCATATTTAGCAAATTCTGCCAATGAGTATGCTTCTAAAGATTCTCCCTTTTTACCAAAATCTTTCCCAATTTTAACAAAATGGTCCAACCCAAGCATCTTGAAGTTAATAGTGTAAGAAATTACAGATCTATAATAGTCACCAATAGAATCTATGTACTTATTTGTAACAGCTCAAGTATGAATATTCAGTATACCTAAATGTAATATCCTCTCAATAATAGTTGTAAGTTCAACAACTATTCAATATTTTATAATAAAATTATATGTAATCAATAATATATATCATAAATAGTTATGATATTTATTTATATCAGATGCTGTGTTTATATCATGCACCTAATATAATTGTTAAATAATTATGGGCATTATTCCTCCATGAACTATTTTATTTAATTAAAGAAATGTGAGAAGTCAACAATATAGTACTATGAAAATGTACCAATTACTATGTTATATATATAGTTTTTTAATTCAACACCTATCCATGGTGTGAATACCAAAAAATAATTCAATAAATTATTTTAATATAAAATTTTACTTGCACTTATAAAGTTTTGATTTTATGCCTTACTCATCATGTATAAAGTGCTTTGCTAGTTTCTGGAACCACCACTGCAATTTGTTGCAATGTTCATGATTCATCATCAAAGTTCTCAAAAATTAATTAAATTAATTAAATATATTATTAAAATCAATTCATAGAAATATTATTATTACATAACATTAATGAAGACAATACAAATGATTAACCAAGGCTTTACAGTACAGTAGCACAATACAAAAGTGACATTTTCACAAAAATAAGTGATATTATAAAACTAAGTCTACTAACCGGAAATATAGAAGGGTGAAGGTTAACTGAAGTAAAAGAACATATTTGGCACTACGAATAATGACGTCACAGACTCATTTGACGTTAATACAATATATTTAAATAAAATTAAAGATAGCCAGATTAGAATAAACAGGATAGATTACGAACATATGACTGTAACTGAATAAAAATCAAACTGAATATGGTAAAATACAACGGTTATTTAACAGAACTAGACACCTAACATACAAGGTGAATTAATGCAGGTCCGAACGAAACAATGACCGGTAATGTCTTCGACGCGTTCTTCGCGAAATGCGATTAATTCACGGCCCTAAGAACAATTAAAATCAGTTCGTGGCATCCAAGGAGCCATAGAATTGATTTCAATCCGCCGCCCATCCATACCCACTACATGTAAAAAGACAGAAACAATATTTAACATGGCTAAAAAAAAAGAACATGGCGTTGTCGGACAAAAAGGACGAAATATTGTAACGTTTAAAAGCAGTTACTTATCTTTTTTTGGCAGTAATTCAGTACATTATCTGCTTCGCCAACAGACTCGCAAGCTTGTTTGAAACAATGAAGACGTTAGCAATACGTTTCATTTGCTGTTTGAGAGCTGCAAACAATTTTTTGAAGCGAATTGATTGTTCCTGGCTTTTGCAACCGTTCATACTGTTGTCAAGGGCATGACGTCACCGGTGTTTTCGAATAAAAATGTCCATTTCGGCTCGAAAGGAAAAATGTTTTATTTCTTTGAGGTTCGCTCTTTTGAAAAGTTTCAAGACCACTATTGGCCACCAGTTGTGACGGGTGCTGCGGTTCCTTGTTCTTATATTATTTATTGCATATTAAAGTCACTCTTTTGACGTAGTTAATGTTTGTTACTGATGGTTAGCTCTGACCACCAGAACATCCCTTCGACGTTCTGATTTGCATATTGTATATTAGTTGATTTCCCCTGTGGGAGAGTTATCGTGCTGAAAAACGTAAACATTAACAGCTGTGGAACCGAACCCGAAACGTAAGTAAAAGATCAAGCCTTCTGTTCTGAGTCCACATGTATTGACGTTCATATAAACGATATCCGACATTCACAAAACTTCATGTACAGTTCAGCATAACAATGAATTCCAAATAATACCAGTAAGTATCCGTCCGTGTCAAAACAATATGTCAGATGAACATCATGGCTATGTACATGCGCTGCTGTAGTCAACAGCCAGAAATGAGCGCATGAGTTCTTGACAGCTACAAATTGAATCATAATACGATTCTCCTTCCATCATTAATTTACTTAATAATCTCATACTTAGATTAATATCCGAACTGACCCTGAGTTCTACATTGATTCATATATAGGCTATATACTAGGCCTCTCCTTGGAAGAAATACAAGACACGACTTCTCTGCTTGACGGATAGCGCAACAAGGGCCATGTAACCAAGTCACCCAGCGTGACCTTCCCAACGCGAATGCGTCATAATCTTAGCATATATTTCGCGTTCAGTATACCGTAAAATATCGACATATTCTATTAATATTATTGACCCCTAAACGTTGCGCACGGCTAAACCCCAGCAGACGCCGTCATTTAAAATAACACCGTAACAGATATCCTGAGGCGATAGAGATGGCCCAGTAATCTGCAGTGGCCAGTTCTCAGGCGGAAACCACAATACTCTAGAAGCACCAGACGTCTGCGGATGCATGTTAGAACTGGATGAGAGACTTCGCCACTGACTCTAATTAAGGAAAGAAATTAAAGAACGCCAGATAGCTTAAACAGATTAAAGTCTCTGACTACTTTTATCATTATGAGCTGTTGATTGTTAGATCTTTCTCTCGCAAAAACTATGCTGCATATTAACAACTTTCGATGCCTCTTTCTTTCTGCAGATAATGCTTCAGAAAAAGACAAGACAGATTTCCTTAATGAGCTGTCCATTTTGAAATGTGTTGGCAAACATGAAAACGTTGTCTGTCTTATAGGAGCTTGTCACATACGTGGTATGTTAACTTGTTACTGTTACTTAGAATTACATCCCGTATTTGTTAACACACGACTGTTTCTTCTCGAAAATTTACTGTTACTTAGAATTACGTCGCATATTTATATAGACACGACTGGTTCTTCTCGAAAACTAACTGTTACTTAGAATTACGTCCCGTATTTGTCTAGACACGACTGTTTCTTCTCGAAAACTAACTGTTACTTAGAATTACGTCCCGTATTTGTTAACACACGACTGTTTCTTCTCGAAAATTTACTGTTACTTAGAATTACGTCCCGTATTTGTCTAGACACGACTGTTTCTTCTCAAAAACTTACTGTAACTTAAAATTACGTCCCTTATTTGTCTAGACACGACTTATGACAAATTCTCTCTCTCTCTTTCTCTCTTTCTCTCGCTCTCTCTCTCTATTTCTCTCTGCGTAAGTCTTTCTCTTTTTAAATACAATGAAAGACGAAGTCAACGCCTAAGCAAATTGAAAGTGCCCAAGCCTAAGCTTGACTTATTTACGAAAAGCTTAGCGTACTGTACAGATCATATTTGGAACAGTCTTCCACATGATCTAAAAAACAACTACAGTCCCTATTCATACTGTCGTAGACTTTTCTAATACTTTATGAGTACTGATTACATGCCCCCCCTAATTTGATTAGGGACTCGAGGTAGCACAGTGGTTAGTGCACTAGCTTCTTAGCTCGGTGGCCCATGGTTCAATCCCCAGTTGAGTTAGGATTTTTTAGACCACAAACGGTTCCGGGGTCGACCCAGCCTCATGAATTGAGAACCAGAGTAACTGACCACATCACCCCTAGTGTGCCGATGGTCAAGAAAATATGGGCCTAACACCATTTTCCCAATCTGCCTCATTGGACATGTAAACGGGATCCTTTACCTTTTTTACCTAATCTGATTAAGTTTCCAGATACACATAGAATATCGAATATAGGTTCTAATGATGATGTTTGTACTTTTCAATATATTTTATTTCATGAATATAATTAGATACTGCATATGCAACTATTTTACTTTCACAGCGTTGAATTCCTTTAAATTGGAATGTAATGCGCAAGTGAGAACAAATGAATTCAGTATAAAAGACGAGATAAAGGAAGGGCAGAATGTCAGACGGGCTTGCTTGCTCAATTTTCAACCCTTTGAAAATAAAGTTCGTTCGTCCGTTCTTTCTTTCGCCAGAGGACGTGTTTGTAAAGGCTTTATTATGAAGGGAAACAATTCAGAATGTGACACCTCCATTATTTAGAACACTCCTGTTGAGCTATTTTTGCTGGGCGCTGGTCGTGTTATAACTTTGACATTCGTTCGTGTAATGACCTCTCTTACACTAGGACAAATGTAAGACCAATTCTTCAGACCGCACTCCACGAAACAATTATGTGACCTGTCCACGTAAGTCGATGAGTGTTAAAAGGAACAGGACGAGAAGTCCAACTTTTTTTAAAGTTCCGTGTCACATTAATTATATAAATGACCTACGCGCGAGAACGCTGATGGAAAATTCCATATAAGCAATACAAAGCAATTAATTAGCGACAGAACAAACGGAAGAAAGAGTACATGTTATTTCTTTGATGACCGGGGATTTGCTCATTACATCTGTTAGTAGTTGCTCGGGAAATGGGACAGTCGGTGTACTTTTGGACTAAGAGTCCCGTATAGTTCCCGGTTTCTATATTGGGACACAGCAAAAATAGGGTCACTGCTTCGACCAGGCAATCCGTAAGAAACGATTGAGATAATGATGTGCACGCGCTGGCAACCCCACTATGTAACACTAACTGCTAGAGAAAGCACCAGAACAAGAATACATCAACGCATTGGTGCAGATGTCCTGCATAAAGGCTACTGCTGTAGTGGTTTACGCTCTATAAGTAATGATAAAGGAGATGGTGGTGATGATCAGTGGCGTAACTACCACTCGGGTAGACCTGGCATGTCCTCAGCTCTGAGTGAACCTCGGGAATTAGTGGTCGGTGACGAGATGCCGGGTAGATGATGTCAAACATTATTTGATTCTTTATATTAACTTAAACAAGTATATTTGAATAATTGTGTAACAAATAACAGTGAATAAGTAAGTATTATAAATTCTTTGTGATCATTAAGGCGCATGGGGCTATCACATACTGCCACATAAATCACTTCTACAAGAGAATGTGAATGTTTGGTGATAAATATATAAATTAACAAATAAATGGTATGGAATCAGTTTTACAAATTAACGGTACACAGTAAACACGGGACGTTTCGAGCTTCACTCTTCGTCAGCCACAGCTACAAGCATGTGACAAGGACAAGAATTGTAGACAGCTCACAGAAAAATGAGCCGCGGTAGCATAGTGGTTAGTGCACTGGCTTCCCAGCGCAGTGGTCTATGGTTCGATCCCCGGATGAGGTGGGATTTTTTTAGGCAACAAACGGCTGCTGGGTCGACCCAGCCCCAAATGGGTACCAGAGCAACTCTGGGAAGGTTAAGGCGGCCGGCGTGATGCTGACCACATCACCCCTAGTGTGCCGAGGGTCCAGAAAATATGGGCCTAACACCATATTCCCAATATGCCTCAATGGGCGTGTAACGGGTTCCTTTACCTTTTTTTTTAACCTTCAAAGAAAAATATTGCAAACAAATACGGGGATGAGAACATATCGAACAAAAGCAAAAATATGAAAATAGAGAAGTGGACAAAATACAATTATCACGAAACGAAAACAGGGCAGCAGCGATGAATTTAGTATAGTACAGGTATATGACAATAAATGAGACGGCTGCTGTAAAACTGGTAAGGAAATAAATATTTATATTAAAAAAATAAAATGTTTAGTGCAGGCTTGCGGCAAGAGTACCAGTGGTGTCTCCATGTCAGCAAGCAGGGCACAGGAAAATGATGATGATAAATTGTTGATTTGCCGTCTACTTATTATGGTTGTTGAGACCATTAAATATGAAGGACCCAACATATTTTGTGCCGGGGTCCTTACGCAGTAGTTACGCCACTGATGATGATGATAATGATGAACTCGAACTCAATCATGACTGACTTGTAAGATGCTCCCATACTGTGTTACCTCTCTTTGTATTTTTTACTTCATAACCTGTGAGTGTTGTTTTCCTGTACCTTTTGTGTTTTGTGTAATGCTCACCTGTCCAATTCGCATCACACTGTGTAGATATAAAGATTGTACAGCAAACTCACCTTTAGCGCTGTTTAATCGTTCTTGAAAACTCGAGCGCTGGAATCCTAAAACCAAGAGAAGTAGGCAGAAAAACACAAGGGAAACAGAACTGGTGACATAAGTGGGGGATAAATAAAACGCGCAAAGACCTTGAACGGATGGGACAGGACACGAAGGCTAGGAAGGTATTAGTCGATGGCCTATACTCCACGGATGATGATGATGTGTTTGCATTTACGATTATGCTTTTTTAATTGTTTGTGCTTCTTTATTTTTCTAATATAAACAGAAAAGGGCTCTAAGACGTTTATTTATCACCGCGCGATTCCAGCCGATGAACGGGTTGTACTGTTCTTATGTATTTTTCATGTTTCGCACTTAGCTCTATGTCCTTTCTGTTTTTGTGTGTCTATCCCTGACGAAAGCCATTTTCTTTGACCTTTGTCCAAGTAAGACGTAATACCACTTAAAAAAAAAAAAACTGTATGGTTTTATTTTCCACAAAGGTGTGATGTACGTAGCAATGGAGTACGCTAAGCACGGAGATCTACGAACATTTTTACGTCAGAGCCGACGACTAACGTCACTTCACGAGTACGACAACACATCCACCCCGTCCTTGCACACGGCCCTAAGACCCCAGGCTCTCATCAAATTAGCCCTGGACACTGCCAAAGGTCTGAAACACCTGGCAGAAAAGCAGGTTAGTTCTAATTTTTTTCTTTCCGCTGCCAGCATTTACCAGTCTACTTCGCCTTCCTTGTCTTGGATAAATGTTAGAATTGTAATTAAGTACAAGCAAGCAACCCGCCAAAGAACCAGACAAGTGCCAGTGGAAGAAGAGATGAGAAGAAGACGCTGGAGATGGATAGGATTCCCACTGAAGAAACTTGTTATTAGCATCACCAGGCAGTCCTTGTTCTGTAAACCCCACAGTAAGCGAGTGTCGTGGTTGAGTTGGAGTGTAGAGTATTTGTCGAGTTGGACAACTGTAGTGAAATCGACAAGTGATAGTGGACTGACAGAGTTATAGATTACACTTTAGATAAGGTGTAAATAGGAGATGGACTTGAGACAACCTGGAAGAAGATTTGTCAAAATGATCTCTCTCTCCAAGCCTCAACTCACTTATGTCTGTCTCAGCACCTCCTGCTCTCTCTCTTTTCTCTTATCATACATAGAGATTATAGTAAAGAGCTAAAAACACAAATATGGATTTAAAGGTCGTGAACAGCGTATTAATAAATGTGTAAAATTTATTAAAGAAGAAAAGTATGAAAATAATGCATATCATCACAACAACATAAAATTACATCAATACTCAAATATTCATCAAATAATCATATACACTAACAACCACACACACAGATCACCATTCATAAAACCTGTAGAACACAAAGAGATAAATAATCGAGTGACAGTCCTTCGGTTTTCGGGGACCAGCTGAAGTAACTCCAGTAAGTGGTGTTTTCGTATATATCCTCCATCGGTGATGGAATTAACCTGAATAACATCACTGTATAGGCGCTATCGTTGGTGACCCCCCCTACTGGCGCGAGTTGGGCCGGGGGACGCTGTTTATCTCCTGCTGACGTGCGAGGTTTTAAGTATCCAGGAAATACACCAGAAGAAGTCACTTGAGGACAAAGAGACCCAGGCGCGCTTATCCGGCGCAAGGCTCCGCTTGGCTGTAAATCCTGTTTAAACTGGTTTGGCTGTGGTTTGCTGAGTGCCCCGTTTAGGCACAAAAAGGCGGGTGATATGGAATTCTGCTATAGGCATGCTGAGCGGGTTTGATATTCTGGAAGCCGCAATGCTCTGGCTGGTAATCCAGTAGGCGAGTAGAGAACTACTACTGCGTTTGGCGATTCCAGATTTAGCGTTGGCTCCGTTGCACTGCGTGAGCTTAACTTGGCGTTGACAAAAAGGGGTTTTGATTCAGGAACGGGGTTGACGATTCGTGACGCTAGCGGTATTCAGAACCCTCTAGATCGAAGAGAATATTTCGTTCTTCGCCTGACTGGAATCTGCTCTCGCGAGTCGGTCTCCCTGAAACTGAGACCCAAAAGAGACACCTTTTAACTTCAAGCAACGCTAAAATCACACTAACTTTATACAGAAAGTTTCGCTCCACTATGGGATTAGATTTATTGTAGTTATTGCTATGATAGTTTAGGGCTGTCTTTAACCATGTCTCCTGTTCCTTAAAAATATCAATATCATCACGCG
Organism: Oreohelix idahoensis; assembly: GCA_024509875.1. Taxonomy (NCBI): domain Eukaryota; kingdom Metazoa; phylum Mollusca; class Gastropoda; order Stylommatophora; family Oreohelicidae; genus Oreohelix; species Oreohelix idahoensis. The sequence continues at coordinate 1,154,211 of JAMPIV010005215.1, read as the reverse complement.
CCCGCATAGGCTTAATATCTTTTGCACACCCATGTAACTGTCATTAAATGTTCTGACAGCAACAATCTACTCCTCTTCTCCCAATCTCAACATACAGGAAACCTAACCTGTAGCTACAGTTAAATGAATATGCTTATTCATCTTACAACATTAAATGAATTTACATAAACAGATTACAGCATTTGACATTACACAAATAAATCGTATGTCCCCTTTGGGAAATATATTAGCATTTCCACAAAATAAGTACAAAGAAAATGCAATGTTCTTGCTATAATAATACAGTTGTGGCTAGATCATAAGATATAATTATATCTATGCCTGGTGACTGCTTTCCGTGAAAGTTATAGACTAGTGCCTAGCCACACAAGTAAGCATAAAATGATCCTCCCTTGCCACTAGAAATATCTATCAAAAGGAATAAGTGATTATCTCCTATAATCCAGAGTTATTACCTGCATCTCACTATTCAGTTTTAAAGTGAACAATCCACACCTGACATTATCTTACAGAAATGACAGTTAATTTTGCTGACTCTTAACCCAATGGTAAGCATTCGTGGACTGATTCTACGCCTAATATATGTTATTGTAAGTTTAACATTTAACCCATGATAAACCGTAACAGTGTAAGCACCACTTAATAGGCCGTAGACAGCGCTACCTTATCACTGAATAAATTACTAGAAGTCCTCAGAAATAAATTCACTTCCCTAACAGATATATATATATAAAAGCTAACATGAATATATCATATTTATAAGATATGTCAACTCACCCCGAAAAATGCCATGAAATAGGCGAAAAACATTTAGTTCTGTGTTAATGTTTGCCTTATTTCCATAATGGTCTATCTCGGGCCAGGAAATTCACGAATGTCTTTGTCTATTAAACCCAGTCTACTCTTATAGATCACAAGGGACGCTCCCCCCGAACACCTGGCGTGCGTATTTCTACAGAAGTTCGGCGAAAGACGTAATCTAGAGTAAGACAAAAGAAATCGTGCGAAAGTTCCCCAGGCCTCAAAGGGTACCAGCCGCTCGTCATCAAACGTTTTAAAGCGACCAGAGAAATTCCCCTGTTGGGACCACAGAGGGTACCCGCCGCTAACGAACCGTTTCTTTCACAGAAACCGTCTTGGCTCGTTCTAACACTTAAAGCGGACCCGAGAAATGTTTCTCTGGTCGAACAGGTGCGTTTAGATAACATTACGTCTAGCGTTAGCTGACCGCAGCTGGCCAGCGTAAACAACCTCGGGTGGGGTTTGAGAGGGTGAGAAAGTTTGGCCACAAAGGTAGAAAAGGAAAGAAAAAGAAAATACAAAATGTCTCGGAAAACAGAACATTTAAAGGAGTAATCAAATTATGGACAAGATGGTAAAATAAATTATCTTTCACGTGACAGCGAGGTAGAGGGAGATTAAAGAACAAACGGAGAAGAGAGACTAGAGGCAGACATTAAAGGACATGAAGAAAGCATGGAAAGACCTTGAGCTGATGGCACGTGATAGGAAGACCTGGCGTACGTTTGTTAAAGGCTTATGATTCCTTGGGGAGCTGAAGGGTGATGATGATGAAGTAACCCGTCAAAATTGACGAGGATAAATTATGATGCGCTCTTTCAGCTGCTTGTCGTGATGACGGCATTATGTTCCCTGTTGTTATTTCATTCCCTTCCATTCCATCTCAGCTCAGCTGGGTCTTTGTAGTCAAACTTATCATGACTAACGGTCAATAGTCAATACACTATGTCTTCTTTTTTTTTTTCTTCTTCTTCGTTCGTCCTGAAAAGGACGATGGTTGCGTTGTGACGTTTACAGCGTAGCTGCGATATTTGGGCCTTTCGGCCGACACATCCGACTTCAGCACGGCATTTTTTTTGGGACCGCGAATGCCTTCCCACTTCGACCCCTACTCTCTCAGCCAGACTGCAGTGATGCAGCCGGTTTCCACGACCACCACTTGGAGGTGGAGTAGGGTCTTGGTCAGCTCTGGTTCGCTGACCCTGACGCAAGCAGTCAAGCTATGGGTCGCTGATTGCATCATCTCTTCTGCTGTGTCTTCGGTCCCATATACATTATGTAAATACCGAAAAACGTGTACATATGGTAAAAGCATAAGAGTTGATCTCTATAACGCATTTTTTTTTCTTTTACTTCTGTCATTATTTTAAGCCATAACTGAATGCTAATTTTTCAGAACACCAGCCCCCCCCCCCCCCCCCCCCCTGTCATCTTTGAATCAAATACAGTTTTAAGTTTAAAATGTAAAGATAGTCACATTGTAGATACTGCCCGTAGGGGAGTAAAATGTTAGAGACTTCACCATATTAGGTCTAGCATCGAAAGGTGGGGTGATCAGTTCTCTTCCTCGCTGCCTTTTCCTTCCCTGATATTGGTATGTAAAATGTATGTGAGAATAAATGAATTCAGTATGAAAGGTGAAAGAAAGGAAGGGCAGAATGTCAGACGGGCCTGTGTGCCCAATTCTCAACCATTTGAAAATAAAGTTCGTTCGTTCCCTGACTCAAATTCAGGTACCCATTTACAACTGTAAATGTACAACACATGACTGGAGCGTGTTGGTATCGCGATTCGAGCCAGGCACCTTTGCAGCGAGAGATCAGCGCTCTAACCACTGTGTCATAGCAGTATCTGTTATGGGACTACCTTTACCATTGACATGAAACTGTTCACGTGAGTCTCTGAGAGACACAGAAAGAACAGGCCTATTGCTCCCTGTTAAGAGGCGGTTAATACTGGGTAGCGTATGGGATTGGCAAAGTCATCATGTAAAACAAGTTGCTACAGAAGCCACCATTACAAAAATCACATAAATGTTTTGATGCAGGCTTCCTATAAGGAGACCAACTGTAGTGGTGGCTCCATGCTCTTTAAGCAGCAAAAAAAAAAAAAAAAAAAAAAATTAAACCAGTGGTTCTCAACCCTTTTTGTTATGCTCACGGTCCCCTTCTGAGCCTCATTCACTTCTGTGTGCACACCCCCACCCACCTCATAGTAACAGTTAGCTAGAACAAGGTTCTTTACCATCTTACTGTGGCCCCCTATAAATATGACATGGTCCCCTGGGGAGCTCATGGCTCACGCTGAGAACCACTGCATTAAACGACTATCAATCTTTATGCAATCATCATTCCCTTTGTCCTCAGGACCAGCGAACCAGAGCTGGTCAAGACCGTGCTCCACCTCCACGTGGTGGTCCTGGAAACAGTCTGCAACAGTGCAGGCTGGCTGAGCGAGTACGGATCGCAATGGGAAGGCAAACCCGGTCCTAAAAAATGCCGTGCAGAAGTCGGATGTGTCGACCGAAAGGTGCAGATATCACAGCTACGTTGGAAACAGACACAACGCAACCACCGTCCTTTTCAGGGCGAACAAAGAAGAAGAAGAAGATTCCCTTGTCCGCACATGCGCGTTCTTCCAAGGCCACTCCTTTGAAGTGTATCCCGTACTTCGAATACAACCGCGGTTTGTGAAAGCTCTATCAGGTTTCTCATGTGCATGAACTTTGAACTCACCAGCTTCCTCGGTAAATGAAAACTCTCATAATGAATCAAAACATTTCTTTAAAAAAAATGGAATCCGGAGCTGACTGTCTGGGGCTTATCACGTTGGTGTTAAAAAACTATCAAGATAACGAAGACGTACACGTGGTTGCATATGCACGCGTATATCTCCGACGCCATGATATATCCTGTTAAGTGAAGTTAATCACAGAGCTTGATTGCGTTAAATAACACGACTTCATTGTTTGTCCGTAGCCATCTCGTCGCCTTGGAATCGACACAACTGTTCTGTGTTGCCCTGGGAATCGACACAACTGTTCCGTGTTGCCCTGGAATCGACACAACTATTCTGTGTTGTACAGATAACTAGACGTCTTGGCGTCGATTACCTCTATTAAGTTCTCTGCGGATTTTCCCCCCGAATATCACAAACTAGAAATCTTTACCTTTCCGGTTTTCTCGACTAGTCCGAGCGGCGTAGGGAGATACATATTTCCTTCTTCATTTCTTCCCTTTTCGATCTCTATAGAGTGTAGGGCCACCGCAGCAGCTGATCTCAGTGGATGAAGCCTGCACCAAAGCTGTCACGTGCTCCTGGGACGTTAGTTTCTGAAGCAATTTATGTTACAGGATGAGGTTACCAGCCACACGCACTACTTCTTCTTAGTCGTTTCCTACGACACGTTTGAGGTAGCCTTAAGCCTTAAGCCTATTCTTTCCTCGTCTCCTCAGACAACCGTGAACTTTACGGGTCAAGGTCCTTTATAGGAAAGTTGAAAGGTCAAATAAAGGTCAGATCAATCAATTTTTCTAGTATGTCTCGAAAATTCTACCCTCGATTGAGATGTGTCTTAATATTCATTATTGTAACTAGTCCGTTGAATATTTCTGATCTTCGGGATTTGGGGAAAAAATTGGGGGCGGGGTTGGCGTCAGAGGCGTGGTTAAAGTATTTGGATCCTACCTTAGGCACCATCCCCATTCCGTAAAGAAACACATTTGTAAGTATATTTTTAACAATAGGTACTATCATAAAAGTGTCCGATGACACTCTCTCCTGGCTGTCACCCGGGGCGAACCTGCTCCCTCGCAACCCTTTAGTACGCCACTGGGTGGCGCTCAAAGAAGAAGAAAAAAAGGCCTTGCAAATACACACAATAAAGCAAATCAGAGCTATAAACAGAATAAATAATACACAAAGGTATGTTTCAGGCACTCGTGAGAAATAAAGAAGTAGAAAACCGGACAAAAGAAAAACAACAGAAGTGATAGGCTTACCGGGAATCTAACTCAGGACCTTCCGAACGACACCACCGCCTAGCTACGAGACCGAATCGTTACTATCCTCTCTGCCAACTAGGCACCACAAAAACAGTGCTTCGTGCGTAGAGGTCATTAGCACGATCTCTCCACGTAACCAGAATATGTACCTAAGAGACGACCCAGACTAATTATAGACGCAATCACTTCTGCAGTTTTCCCATTTAACAGTATAGGCCAGATTACACAAGATAGAGACCTTAATACGGTGTCTAGTAAATGATAGATGAATGAGAAAAGTAAAGGACAGAGGGTAGGTTTGATATTGTATACAAATTTTAAGAAATAAGGAGGGGAAACCCGAGGAATGTAAACAGTAAATAAATAATACACAAAGGTATATTTCAGGCACTCGTGAGAAATAAAACAGTAGAAGACTAGACAACAAATTTACTCGTTGGTCTTGGTGCATTATTACCAGATGGCTAAATCGCTTTGAGGATAAAAATATTTTTTTTTTCTATAACGGTATTCTGTATTTTGTCCACTCTCATTAACGTCTCAAGGCATCGACCAGGTGGACTTTTCACCAATATCTTTCTCCGGTGGTGATATCACGACAAAATGGTGGAAATCACCCAGTATAACAACGTATTTTTATGATCCATCTTATTTTAAAATTATGTACTCACAACAATTTCCTGTTTAGAAAAAAAAAAAAAAAAAAAAAAAACACCACGAGTGGCATGATAACACCACGATAGAAGACACTAGGGTTTTCCCAAAGTTGGAATATCTGGTATAAGAATATACTGTTCAAAAAAAGAAACGCATAGCTACTGAAGGCACACACATAGCCATAATTTTGACATTCAATAACTTTTTTAATTTAATGAGTTAATTGTTCAAATTGCACACAAGAATACCGTAGGGTTCAACCAATCAATTGACAGTTGTTTTGCATCTGGGTCACGAGAGTTTTTTGGCGTACGGGCTTTCCCGTTAGTATGGTGTGTGGCCTTGTTGCTGTCATTTTCGACGGAGTCATCTGTCAAGTTATTTGCTTATGTTTGTATCATAAGTATAATTGTGTCTTTACCTGCGATGTCAGGTTGATTAGGGGTTGTCTTCCCTTGTTTATTCATTCATTGTGTTTGACCTTTAGGGTCAGAGGTTGACAGTTCGGCGTGGGCCTATGGGAAGGTTTTTTAAGCGGGAGTGAGATATACTTCCGGGAAGCCGGGAGGTCCTGTTTTTCTGAAGGGACCAAGAGTCCATTGTTTTTCGGGGAGAATCTTCGAAGTAACTGCTATGGCAGTTTTCCCCAGTGAATCTCTGTGCGTCGGGATGACGACAGAATTCCTTGTGTAGTTCTGAGGATTCATTTACCAGGTAATACCGACCTTTATGCATTATTACGCTTTTCGGTGGCAGAACATGTAAAGGATTACCTAGGGTGAACAGCAGTTCACGGATCCGCCATTTCAGAACTTATATATTTGTGCTCGAGGTAGCCATCCAAGACTGTTAGTCTTATATTGTCCAGAAATCCAGTGACGAAGATATATTGTGGGAGCCGCAGATTGGCGGAACTTCTATCTACAATAAGTATTACTGCAGGGTTGATGATAACCTATTTAACAGAAGTACACGGCCGACGTTAGGACGAGGCCTGTGCTTCCGGCTATTATACTACAGCCTGATATGTGCAATTGGCAGGGAGTGCCAAGTTGCACCTGTGTGTCAAGGTAACTAAGGCATCTGACGCGTTTAGTCAGAGACGCCAAGGGCGACGCTACGAACTGTCATTATTGAAGAACTTTGCTATTGACCATGCACGTCTATTCTGATGTTTACCTTTTTGAATGCCAAATGTATACCTATCGATGTCAGGTCAGCATGACCTTGTTACACTGACTGTTCCTGTTGATATTATGTGTGTTCCCGTCAATAAATGTCTTGAAACATGCCTGCAGTGTCAAAGCATCCTTGATTACTGCATGTGAGAGTATGGGTTGCAGGATCTACATCTATACGAGCCTAAACACATTCGCGTCTTCATTCGCACCCACACTCAACTCATCATACGCTCGCACTACACATCTAACAACATGTAAACTGTCTTGGGCCAGTGATCACCTCAACAAGAAAAAAAGACAGTTACATTTCTGGTGGACCAGTTACGTGGGCTCTTATGATACATTTCTTGTCGCCAATGTGGCCTAGAAACTTACATTTCTGATGGACCAGATCTGTGGGTTTAAAAAGAACAGAGCGAGCATTTGACATTATTGTTGACATTTATGGATCCAGAAATTTACATTCCTGGTTGGCTGTTACATGTATGATGTCTCCAGTTTTGTCGAGAAAGTTACAAGAAGGACAAGTACACATTACACTTCTGATCTGTGGGCCTAAGCTACACACGGGACAGCCGTAACACACAGCGCTAATTCTACACTTGCAAGTTTTGGCTACAACAGGACAGATATAGGTCATCAACGGTTGACACAAATAAACAGTACGAGCATTTATATTATAATGCTACATAAAGCATAACAAGACAAGTACTGAAGTGAACTACTAGGCATTTGCTACGTGGACCATAACTGCATAGAAGGCGGGTTCCTATTGTAAACAGTACTGCGGGTTGTTACACGTTTCATTCAACAACAGACTTTTCTAGGTCAGAGCATTCAAGCTACATTGTTGGAGGTCAAGTGTCTGTAAACAGTACGTGAAATTGTAAACATTCAATGTGCAAGCCCTAATTTGAGAAGGTCATAGTAACTTTGGTTCGTGAATACCACTTTATGTTACAGTGGATTTGACGTTCAGTGCGCGTTTGACATTTCGTTTCTGTGTTCGCAAGGAGCAAGAAATTTATTTTAGTTTCAGCTGTGACTGAACTTGTTCTGCAACACATTGAAATTGATTGCTATATGTTTATGTCACTTCTACTGTTTTGTGTATTTTTCTGCGGGTTTTTCGGTTGGTGGGTCTTACGGTAAATATGCCACTTGATCGAGGCTTACTGTAAGCGGTCTGTAGGTGCAAATTTTCTTAATTTGGAAATTTGCTAGTGACAATTGGTCGCTATTGATGTTAGCTGTGATGTAATTGTACTTAACGTTGTTTTTGTAATATTTTGTCTGTTTTTCAGTTTTGATTGTCGATTTGTTTTGTTTGTATTCTGTAGGTCTCTCCTTTCTTGTGTATTTCTCTACACATTTTTGGTTAAAACAGTGTTGCCATTTGTATTGTTTTGTATTTTTGTCTTTGTATTTTTTTTTTGGTTGTACTACATTACTGTCATGCACAGTCTACATACACATACTTGGTCATGTTTTGATATTATTGATAAGGTAGACTCTTCATATAGAGTTTGTTAAATAATATTATATAAGATATTTATACAAGTTCTTTGATAAAAGACTTGTTATCTACAAAGATTAAGACAGTAAAATAAAGTGAAGTGAGTATACAAGTCTAGCATTTCAGACTTGTCTCCCATTGAAGTGGGATAAGGTAATTTATTTAATTTTTTTTCAGGTTTCTGATCTCATTAGACAGAATGTCTACATTGGATTTCTTCATCCAGCAAGGGTTGACCCTTGGTAAGTCTGGTAAAGAATTGGAAGAATATTCATCTGCTCAATTCGCCATTGCATTAAAGTCAGAAGAAAAGAAACAAAAAGAGGAAATTAAATTGAAAGCAGAAGCTGAACTAAAGAAGCTAGAAGCTGAGAATAGAAGATTAGAACTTGAAGAAAGAAGGTATCAAAGAGAGGCTGAGGAGAGAAAAGCTCAAGCTGCTGCTGAGGAGAGGAAAGCTCAAGCTGCAGCTGATGAAAGAAAATTCCAGATGGAAATGGAAGACAAAAAACTTCAAGCTGCTGCAGAGGAAAAAAAACTTCAAGCTGCTGCAGAGGAAAAAAAACTTCAAGCTGCTGCTGAGGCTGAAATTAGAAAAATGGAACATGAGGAAAGAAAACAGAAGATGGAACTTGATGAAAAACTCGCAATTTTGGAGTTAGAGAAATTGAAATTGGCGAGTACGGGTGCTCAGCAAACAACTTCGAGTACGACAAAGGAGTTTGTTAGTAGGATTAAATTGCCTCATTTCAATCCTTTAAAGGATGACGTAGCAGATTATCTAGATAGATTCCAATTTTTGTGCGATACGCATAACATAAAAAAGGAAAAATATGTTGAACAACTGATGCCATTTTTTACAGGTGACACAGTGACTACTCTTATGACAATAGACGAACATGAGAGGACTAATTATGATGTTGTCAGGGCAGCATTACTAAAAAAATACCAATTAAAACAAGAAGACTATCGTCTTCGTTTTAGGACAATGTTGCCAGAAAATGGAGTAGATTTCTCTGATTTTGTTACAAAGATACGTCGTACATTTACACGATGGGTTGAGTTGTCTCAGATTGAGAAAACATATGAAGGTCTAATGGACTTATTATTGCGAGATAAGGTTTTGTCATCTGTTAATGATTCTTTTCTTGCATTCCTTCATGAGCGTAAGCCTAAAAACTTAAAAGAAATGGAGGAATACTGTTGTCAGTATGCCACAGCACATCCCCATGCTACAGTTAGCAATTCTAAAGTGAAAGAAGGGTTGCCAGCTGCTTCGGCAACACCATATGGCCCTAATTTCAGAAAAAAATTTCAGGGTGCTCAACAAAATTGGAATAGGGGAAGTAATCAAAATTACACTCAGAAGCGGAGTAATCCAACACATGATGGTTCTTCGTCTATGCAGTGGAGACAAGATGGTAGTTCTCGTAATTTTAGTGGTAATAATTTGAGACACTTTCGTAAAGGCTATCCAAATAATAACTATTCAAATTTTCGAGGTAATCATTCTCGACGTCAAGATTATGACGATGGTGAATTTAGAAACCGGGATTCAAACCGGAATGATGATTACAATAGGCAATATGATAACAATTACAGGGGAAATGATAGTCGAAATAATTACAGGGGAAATGATAATCGAGGTAGACCTAGGTTTAACAAAAAAAGACCTTACCAACAGGCAAACTCTGCGCAACAAGAGTTTGATGGAGCCTGTAATACAGTAAATGATAGTGGTAACTCTAGGGCTATCACTGGTTGTGCTTTCGATTTTGGGAGAGCAACTGAATGCCCCCAATGCTTAACATTGTTTGACTCATCAACTGTATCTACGCTAAGTTGTGGTCACCCTCTTCCTGCTCTACCTGCTACAGTTGCGCATGATGGGAGAGGATCTCTCATCTTACATAAAGGTCTAATAAATGATAGGCTAGTCTCAGTACTTTTCGATTCGGGATGTACTACCGTCGGGGTTAAGGAGTCTCTGATAGATCCTTGCTGTGCCACTGGAAAAACAATCAAATGTGTTACATTTGGTGGTACTATGGAAAGCTATCCTACTGCTATTATTAGGATTGACACTCCTTTCTTCACAGGAGATGTCCATGCATGTCTTCTTCCTAATCCTATTGCGGATCTTATAATCGGTCGTATTCATGGGGTTAAGGAATGCACCCCGCAACAAATTTCTAGTTGGGAAGAAAAAAACATTCAAACGGTCAATGCAGTGGTGACAAGAGCTCAAGCTCTTAATCCCCCAACTTCATCTGATAATAGTAATGAAGTTGATAGCCAAGACGAGCACTTGGTGATTTCCCATGACTCGTTTGTTAAACGTCAAGAAGAGGATCCTTCTTTGAAGAAATACTTCCTTCTTGCAAAGAAAGGGGATCCCAATCAAAATACGAATCACAAATCGTATATCACTATGAAGAATGGTATATTGGTACGAATGGTACAACACTCGGACAAGTCTATGCACTCGCAAATTCTTGTGCCTAAGTGTATGAGAGCCTTAATTCTTCGGCATGCACACGATTCTCAGTGTGCGGGACACATGGGTTTTTCCAGAACTAAAACTAGAGTCCTTGCGTCATTCTTTTGGCCATTCGTGAATAAAGACATCCGAATTTATTGCCGATCTTGCAAAATTTGTCAAGAGGTCAAGTCTAGGGGTCCGAGACATGCTGCTCCTATTCAGGCTGCAGATATTCCGATTCGGCCGTTTCAGAAAATGGCTATAGACATCATTGGTCCGTTCAAAATTAAGTCAGCCAGAGGACACCAATTTATCCTCACTTGCGTGGACATGTGCACGCGTTGGCCAGAGGCTATTCCTCTGAAGAGCATATCAACTGTCGATATCGCTGATGCTCTTTGGCTCGTATTTTCTCGTCTGGGATTCCCCGGAGAAATACTGTCGGATCACGGCACTCAGTTAATTTCGGACGTTATGTCTCAGGTAATGGCTACGCTAGACATTAAAAGGTCTCTCAGTAGTATTTATCATCCAATGTCCAATGGATTGGTAGAACGTCTTAACAGGACACTAAAGAACTTACTTGGCAAGATAACGGAGGATCATCCTGAAGATTGGGACAGGGTTTTACCTGCAGTCCTCTTTGCCTATAGAGAGGTTCCCAACGAGCATACAGGGTTTTCTCCTTTCGAACTTGTCTTTGGCGCGCAACCGCGCGGGCCAATGTCCTTGTTACACGATTTGATAACTTCCGATAATATTGACGATGATACACAATCGTCATATGAATATGTTATAGCTCTTAGAGAAAAGATTATCGAATCGTGCAGGTTAGCAACTTCATCTTCCGAATTTGCGAAAGAAAAAGCTAGGCGATTTGCTAATAAGAAAAGACGCCTACGTCAACTTTGTCCTGGAGACAAAGCATATGTCTTACTGCCCTCAAGAGAGAATAGACTTCTCATTTCTTGGAAGGGTCCATACACTATAGTCTCGAAAATTTCTGATGTCGACTATATTGTCGATGTGGATGGAAGGCATAAAACCTTCCATATAAATATGCTAACAGAGTTTATTGAACGTCCAGACTATTTACAGCCTATTTTCCAGGCGACGGACGACTCTCCAGTTCAACATGGTCACATCTCATCCCTGTCCGTTATACAGGATGAGGAAACTATTTTTTCTGACGTGAACTTACCTCTTCCTACGATTCCACTTACTTCAACGGAATCGTGGAGAGACGTTACAGTCTCTTCTAACTTGTCTTTTGAGGAACAACGTCAAGTATCCTCTACGTTACAATCATATCAGGATGTCCTTACCGACATTCCTGGACACACAGATGTCATAGAACATGACATCATACTTACTGATCGTAATCCGATCAGAGTAAGACCATACCCAATACCTATTCATTTTCAAGCACAAGTCGAGAAAGAATTGGATGAAATGATTCAACTACAAATAATTGAACCATCCACTTCAGCTTATTCTTCGTCGATAGTTATTGTTCGAAAGAAAGACAATAACATACGTCTTTGCGTTGATTATCGCAAATTAAATCAAGTTACGAAGTTCGATGCTGAACCTATGCCGTTATTAGATGATCTACTTATTAGACTTTCTAAAGCTAAATTCTTTACTAAACTAGACTTGTCGAAAGGTTATTGGCAAGTCCCATTGACGGAACACGCCAAACCTCTCACTGCTTTTTCGACACCTAGGGGTCTGTTTCAATGGAATTTTATGCCTTTCGGGCTTATGAACGCCCCAGCGACTTTCGTGCGCATGATGCGACGAATTCTATCAGATCGTGCAGATGTCATTGCATATTTAGACGACATCTGTCTTTTCAGCGATACTTGGGAAGAACACTATGTGGGTCTGAAGGAATTGCTATCTACTCTACGTGAGCATAGTTTGACTGCTAAACCCTCTAAAGCTTTTGTTGGGTTTAGTGAAATTTCCTTCCTAGGTCATCGAGTTGGTCATGGTCTGTTGAAGACAGAGGACCAAAACATTTCAAAGATATTAAATATCTCGGTTCCGAAGACAAAAAAGCAAGTGCGTAGTCTCTTGGGATTGATACAATTCTATGGAAGATTCATTGAGAATCTGTCCTCCATTATGGCACCACTTTCAACGTTATTGAAAAAAGGTTCTCCTAATATGGTGCGTTGGTCCCAAGAATGCCAATCTTCATTGGATCAGGTTAAGAATTTGTTCTCATCTCATCCTATCTTAAGACTACCGACGATTGATAAGACTTTTGTCCTTCGTAGTGATGCCTCTTCCACTGGCATTGGAGCGGCACTAATGCAGGAATATTCAGGAACTCTGCATCCTGTAATGTATATTTCTAGGAAGCTGAATGCGGCAGAAAGGAATTACTCGGTTTTGGACCGTGAATTGTTGGCTATGGTTTGGTCCATTCTTAAGCTACAAAGGTTCCTTCTGGGCGCGCATTTCTTTATGGAAACCGACCAAAAAGCTCTTACGGCTATGCAAAGTAAGGATTTGAAGAGCTCGAGATCTACTCGTTATGCTATTGCTCTTCAGCCTTTCCATTTCACGGTGCGAGCTATCCGTGGTTCGGATAATGTGATGGCGGACATATTGTCTAGATGCCCACATGATTCCAGTTAAATCTTGTGTCCTAGTTTTTCCTGATATATTTTCAGACTTAGGTCTGTCCTTAATATCATAATATGTTGTAATACAAATGTATTTGGATGATGTTTAGATAATTTAACAAATTTCATTTTGTCCATCCATCAGTGATATGTTGCTAAAATAGCATTGACATTTGTATATTGCTATGATTATATTATTTAGTAATGTTTGATATATGATTGGTATTGCCAGCAACTTAGGTTTCTTGAATGGTATCCCTTAGTTTGTTTGGCTTAAAGGAAATATTTTCTCCTATGTTGGGAGATGATTTGTACCCTCTTCTATTGTACCTGATATTAGGTTCATTGTTTGCATGAGCACAGAAGTGATACTGGTGCTATCTTGCTCATGAACATATTAAAAAAAAAAAATTGCATTTTTTTTTTACAGGGGGGTGGTAGTAATGTTGCTGTCATTTTCGACGGAGTCATCTGTCAAGTTATTTGCTTATGTTTGTATCATAAGTATAATTGTGTCTTTACCTGCGATGTCAGGTTGATTAGGGGTTGTCTTCCCTTGTTTATTCATTCATTGTGTTTGACCTTTAGGGTCAGAGGTTGACAGTTCGGCGTAGGCCTATGGGAAGGTTTTTTAAGCGGGAGTGAGATATACTTCCGGGAAGCCGGGAGGTCCTGTTTTTCTGAAGGGACCAAGAGTCCATTGTTTTTCGGGGAGAATCTTCGAAGTAACTGCTATGGCAGTTTTCCCCAGTGAATCTCTGTGCGTCGGGATGACGACAGAGTTCCTTGTGTAGTTCTGAGGATTCATTTACCAGGTAATACCGACCTTTATGCATTATTACGCTTTTCGGTGGCAGAACATGTAAAGGATTACCTAGGGTGAACAGCAGCTCACGGATCCGCCATTTCAGAACTTATATATTTGTGCTCGAGGTAGCCATCCAAGACTGTTAGTCTTATATTGTCCAGAAATCCAGTGACGAAGATATATTGTGGGAGCCGCAGATTGGCGGAACTTCTATCTACAATAAGTATTACTGCAGGGTTGATGATAACCTATTTAACAGAAGTACACGGCCGACGTTAGGACGAGGCCTGTGCTTCCGGCTATTATACTACAGCCTGATATGTGCAATTGGCAGGGAGTGCCAAGTTGCACCTGTGTGTCAAGGTAACTAAGGCATCTGACGCGTTTAGTCAGAGACGCCAAGGGCGACGCTACGAACTGTCATTATTGAAGAACTTTGCTATTGACCATGCACGTCTATTCTGATGTTTACCTTTTTGAATGCCAAATGTATACCTATCGATGTCAGGTCAGCATGACCTTGTTACACTGACTGTTCCTGTTGATATTATGTGTGTTCCCGTCAATAAATGTCTTGAAACATGCCTGCAGTGTCAAAGCATCCTTGATTACTGCATGTGAGAGTATGGGTTGCAGGATCTACATCTATACGAGCCTAAACACATTCGCGTCTTCATTCGCACCCACACTCAACTCATCATACGCTCGCACTACACATCTAACAACATGTAAACTGTCTTGGGCCAGTGATCACCTCAACAAGAAAAAAAGACAGTTACAGGCCTCCTCTTGCATCGATCAGCGACTGGCATCTCCTGTGCATATATGCGATCAGACGTCTGATGTGGGCCTGTGGGATAGCTGCCCACTCTTCCTGTAGTGCCTGAAACAGATCACGACGATTGGCTGGAGCAACATCTCGGAGACAAACACGTCTATGCAGCTCATCCCACAGGTGCTCAATCGGACTCATGTCTGGAGACAGGGATGGCCAGGGAAGGGTGAGAATGTTGTTGGCAGTCAGGAACTGCGTGGTCAATCGTGCACAATGGGGTCTGGCATTGTCCTGTTGAAACACAGACGTTTGGACAGCTAAAGATGGAAGGACATGGGGTCGAAGAATTTCATTGACGTATCGTTGCGCATTGAAGCCTCCTTCAATGTGCACCAATTGACTCCTTCCGTTGTAACTGATCATTCCCCACACCACTGCACCTCCACCACCGTGCGGCGGAGCTTCATCAACTCAATTTTGGGCAAAACGTTCATTTCGCCTACGGTAGACCCTACGCCGTCTATCATGACGCTGCAACAAAAAGAAAGATTCGTCACTAAACCAGACACGTCTCCATTGATTGTTAGCTGCCCAGGGACGATGCTGGTTGGCCCAAAGAAGTAGATTTTGGCGATGGCGGCGCGTAAGGACAGGTCCTCAGTGAGGTCGTTGTGCCCAAAGTCCAGCGTCATGCAGTCTATTCCGGACAGTTTGATCAGACACATGACGTCCTGCAGGCAATGACTGGGCAGTTGAGGAAGCTGTTGTAAACCTGTCTCTGAGGTGACGAAGCCGAATAAAGCGATCCTCCGCTGCTGTTGTCACTCTGGATCGTCCACTGCGATGCCGGTCTTCAACTGAGCCAGTGGCTTGGAACCGGTGCCAAAGTCGACTGATAGTACTCTGATGCACGTTTAGATGCCTCGCAACCTGACTTTGACTTTCGCCTGCATGCAGTCGGCCAATAGCAATGTTCCTTAAATTTATCGATAGAGACGCCATAAATGTCTGCTTGAAAATGAACTGAATTTTTTTTGTGTAGCGTTATCCTTTTATAGGGTTTCAGTTGCGTAGTCAGTGAATAGTGTTCACCCCAAATTTTGTTGCTTTCACGTGCGCGCAACATGAGCTGTGGTCAAAAATTGCGTCATAATCACTATTGACCACTGCGTTGTAACGATTACAAAAACGAATGCAATTCAGGTCAACATGTGCATTTGACACTGTAAAGAACATTTGAGGCGGGTTTTTATATACCCTAGCACCAAATTTTACTTACAAACTCATAAAAACGCGCACTCGGATAGCTATGCTTTTCTTTTTTTGAACAGTATAGTATCATTATTCAACTAACAAAGCCACTCGTTGTTGTTAATTTATTCCTCTCCTGTCGCGAGCACGCTTTCACAAAATTCTCTGTTGTATGTAAACATAGGAGGAGCCGTGAATGAGAAATACACAACAAGTTATTCTTTTCTAGCTAAAACATGTTTTAAGGTGTGAAAAAAAAATATCTACGGGGCCTGCCCCCAGGCCTGAGAATTCAGACAGTAAGAATAACACAAACCTGTGTCTGCCATGAGAAAAGACCTAAAGTACAGCTCAGCTCGCCCTCACACGCTTCCTGCTTCTTCATCATCATCCAACTTTTTCTTTAGGCCGTTACTTATTGAGCATTTAGCCAACACTGCCGCTCGTTCTCTTATAGAAGGCTCGAACCTAAACATTCATGTATTCCTGCAGTTATGCTTTCTGTATCAATGTATTTTACACCATGAAGTTGCCAGCTCTACCCACAACTTCAACTGATATAACTGACGGACCATGGGGCTAGGTTGAACGAAGCAAAATGTATTTAAAAAAAATAAATATGAACAAACATAATGGATGACCAAAACAGGAGTAACGAAAAATATCATGCCTACTGTAGAGTGACAAAAACAAGTAGTGAATATCTGAATTCTTCCTGAATCCGTAGCCCCTGACTGACAAGGCTATCAGTGGCCATCTCGCGTAGAGTGGTATCTTATAGGATAACAACAAACTGTCTCCACTTTTAACACATAAGGAAGGGAAACCCGAGGCCTGTAAACAGTAAATAAATATTAGACAAACATAAAGGTATGTTTTCAGGCACTCGTAAGAAATAAAGTAGAACACTATATTTACTATCTCCACTTTGCTCGGTCAGTGGCCATTCTTCTTGCAGTGTCCCAACTCTGGTTCATGCTCTGTCTGCATCGCGTCGTCCACTGTTCTCATCCACTTTTTTTTTTTTGTTTTTTTTTTGGGGGGGTCGGGCTCTCTTTCGCCTTCATTCTGGGCAGTTTTTGTGATAACGGACAAGGTCAACCCAGTTCCAACGTCTGCCCGCAGTGATTGTATGAATATTTTTCGATTGCCCCGAGTAAGCAGTTCTTTGTTGGTGATAGTATTCGGTCTAAAAATTCGAAGAATTTTTTCCTTAGGCAGGTTGTGTGGAAAAAACGAATGTTTGGACATTTCCTTATCTGTTACTCTCCAGCATTCCGTACCATACAGAAGCACAAAAAGTAATCTTAATTTGTTGTTTGTGCTGCACTGAGATCTAGGTCAAAGGATTGTCAGGGGCAAACCAACGAAAACTGTAAAGAAAATAAGAGAACTATATCCTGTAATGTTATGATGTATGTATATAAGCATTACCTCGTCATCTACACAAGCACACACGTTTCAGAAGGGACTCAGTAAAAGCATGTTCAATTCGTAGCCATGTTTATTTACAGAATATCGTACATGTCAAGATTCGCATTATATTACAATGTGTGGTTCGTACTTTAATGTATTCATATTACATCCCCCCTTTTTTGAAAAAACAAATGTGTGCAAACATTTCCAACGAAATGTTTCATGTGAGAAAGGATAAGTATGTGTAATGCTCAGTGTGAGTATATATGTCACTGTCTGTATCGGCTGGGAGGTGTCACTGTACGGCCAGAACGAGTGGTGTAAAGTGCTGGTGGTTCTGCGGAAGTCCCTGGTTTAGCTTGAGTTGGTTGTGATTTCGGCCTTGGCGCTTGTTGGTTTTGTGGGGCACCAAGGTCTGGAGTTACTGCATTGTCTGTTGAAAGCATGGGAATTCTCTGTTCTGTTGTATTCTGTGGGATTTCTCTTATGTCCACTCTGTTTCGCCTCAGGAGGTTGCTGCTGCTGTCTGGTCTTAAAGTATAGCTCCTGGGTTCAGGGTTTCTGGAAATGATTGTTGCTTTTGACCATGTGTCATTGTTGTGGTTGTAGGTAGTCACATGCTGACCAGGATATAATGGTGGTAAGTCTTTAGCACATTTGTCATAGTTGGATTTCTGAACTTGCTGACGATGCTGAAGTTGATCATATGTGCTGTCTCTATGTTGTGGACGGAAGTGGACCTTAGATGGTAGGAGGTCTTTAATTCTTCTAGCAAACATAAGTTCTGCTGGACTGTCGATCTTACTGTCTACCGGTGTTGTTCTCCATCTCAAGAGTGCTAGGTGTACATCCTCTGTTCTTGTTTTCTTCATGATTGACTTGATAGTTTGTATCTGTCTCTCAATGAAACCATTAGATTTAGGGTATCTAGGTGATGATGTTGTATGTTTGATCTTCCAGTCCTTAGTGAAGTTTCTGTATGCTTGACCTGAGAAATGTGGACCGTTGTCTGATCTAATTTCATCTGGGATGCCAAACATGCTGCAATACTTCTTTGTAATGTCTGCAATAACAGCTGATGGTGAGGGTTGTGGAAGTTTCTCAATGATGGGAAATTTGCTGTAGTAATCAGCAATAATAAGATAGTCATTATTGTCGATTGAGAAAATATCAGTTCCTATAATGCTCCAAGGGCTCAATGGTATGTCTGATGGTATGAGAGGTTCTCTGCACTGCCTATTTGCATGTTCTTGGCAAATTGAACAGTTTTTACATAGTGTTTCTATGTCCTTGTTTATCTGTGGCCAGTAAACATCTTTCTTTGCTCTCAGTTGTGTCTTCACAATACCAAGGTGACTATTATGGAGTTGTTTAAGGATGATATCGCGTTGTGTTTCTGGTACTACAATGCGATCTCCTTTAAGGATCAGACCATCTTCGATGCTTAACTCGTCCCTCATAGAGAAGTATGGACGGATGTGTGTTGGAACTTCCCTGATAGAGCTTGGCCATCCATGGTATATCAGTTCTTTGAGAGAGTTAAGAATAGGATCTCTCGTTGTGTCTTCTCTGATGTGTTCAAGCCGATTATCGCTAAACTTGACAGAATCAACTTTGATGTTTGGGGTAAGATCTGTTATCTTGTTGGGGTTTGGTAGTTTGCTGAGAGCATCTGCAAAACCTATATCCTCTTTAATGTTGTTAATAGTTACCACACTCAGCTTTTCGCACATTGGTAAACCCAAAATTGCAGGTCCTTCAACATCTACCAAGTAAAATGTTGACGATGTCCATTCTGAGCCTCTGTATGAACATTCAAGTGTTACTGCTCCAAAACAGTCTATACTTGTTCCATTGTAAGCTCTTAGCTTTGTCCTGCCACTCCTACGTTTTACATCCCTTGTGGGAAATCCTTGCTCATCCACCTTGTCAGGCATGATCTGTCTGAATATTCTTAAGGGTAGAGTGTTACCTTGGGCACCTGTGTCTATCTTGAACCGAATGTTTCTTTCTTTGTGCATTTTAATTCCTGGTATTCGGAATTGTACCTTGCAGAAAGCCTGCGTTCTCTTTGGTTCATTACTGAAAGTTAGTATCTTCACAGTATCAAAAGTGGAAGGATCACTTTCTTCACTGGAGTCAAGGTCCTCAGTCATCATAGAGTGTGTTTGTTTTGACGACTTTCTGCTGTGAAGTTTGTGTTGAGCACTGTCTTGTTTCCTCTTGAAACATAATTTTATCCAGTGGCCCCTCTTTCTGCAGTAATGACATGTAGAGTCTTTAGCTGGACAGTGGTTTTGTATGTGGTTTAGGCCACAACATTTACACATAGCACCTCTGCTTGTGTTGTGTTTTTCTTGTTGTTTCGAACCAGTTGCTTTGTTGTGTCTAGGTTTATAGCTTTTCACTGCATCCACCTGGGCTGCTAATGTACCTTGCTGAATTTGTTTAATGTTTAGTGCTTGTGCCTCGTGTTTCCTGCCTTCATCCAGAAGTTGTTGTAAAGTTAGCGTATCACCCTGGCTCAGTAGCCATTTCTGGAATTCTGGCATTGGTGTGCTAAGAAGAATCTGTTCAATAATTCGCTCTTTTTCTTCTTGGTTGCTAAATTTACATACTCTTGTTTTCTCCTTAATGCGAGTGAAGAAATCATCTAGGCTTTCACCACGTTTCTGTCGCAGGTGGTGAAGCTCTAATCTTGCCGCTCTAAAGTTTGTGTGCTTTATGATCAGACGCTTTTCAAATTCGTCCAATATGGCTACGGGGTCGGTTGCCGACTCAACCGGCATGGCGGTAGCAAAACTGTTGTAGATTTTCAAACCTTCATCGTCCAATGCTTCTAGGATATATGGAGTTAGGGTTTGTCCTTCCAGACCAGTGGTCTTGGAATATAGATCTATGCGTTGGCGCCATAACAAGAAATCTTCACTCTTATCGTCTTGACCGGCGAATCTCATTTGCGGTGCGTTGCGATATTGTTTCGCCGCCATGGCTGACTTCGATGACGAAAATTAGCCGAATACTGTACTCACGTGTTATCGTGTAGCTGTTTTGCGTCAGTCCGGTATCGACCGCTGCCACCATGTAATGTTATGATGTATGTATATAAGCATTACCTCGTCATCTACACAAGCACACACGTTTCAGAAGGGACTCAGTAAAAGCATGTTCAATTCGTAGCCATGTTTATTTACAGAATATCGTACATGTCAAGATTCGCATTATATTACAATGTGTGGTTCGTACTTTAATGTATTCATATTACATATCCCAGGGAGAAGAGGATTTGGGCCAGGGATAGGACACACACTGAGAAAACCTGTTGATAGCACTACAAGGCAGTCCTTGTTCTGGAATCCTCAAGGTAACAGAGGTAGAGGGAAATCAATGAACACACGGAGAAGAGAACTGGGGACAGACTTGAAAGTGATGAGAAAAAACATGGACATACTTGAGCCGATGGCACGGGCAGTAAAACTCGGTATATGTGTATTGAAGGCCAGTTCTCCCTGGGAAACAGAAGGGAGATGGAAAACTGATTGACATCTAATGCATAAAAATCATTTTAAAATTGATCAATACAAATTATATCTACTTAACAGAGAAAGACAGCGCTATAAGTGGGAAGATAACATCAAAAAATGGACATGAAAGAGTTTATCGAGTGCACCATCAAGACAAGAGACAGAAGACGTTAGATATCCGCTGCAGCCGACGTTCGTTGGGAAGATGGCTCCTGATGAAGATGACAGTTAATATAAAAATATGGAACGTAAACGCCAGGAAAAAGCCGAAGTAAAAGATAACTCAAACGAAGGATGCGTGCTTGGTCAAATTAAACATTGAGGGGCTTCAGTGCGTAATTAACTGATTTCATATCAGCGATGGTGTTTTCATTACTATAGGTTGTTTTTCCACCATTGAGTATCTTATAACCCCAGACCTAAGTGTCTTTTATATTTGGACATGCGCCCTAATATAACCGACTAGTTGAACGGGTCGCGCCTCGCCAAAACGAGGCAAAGCTATTAAAAAAAAAAACAACCATTGAGTTAAAAAAAAAGATGGATTCTGTTTCCGAACAAAGGGACGCAACTAAAGGAAATAAAAATAGGACGGTATTATTTTCTTGTGTTAGTCATCTTTGGTAGACAGACTTTTGTGTGCTTCTTGTCCAGTAGTTCTGCGTGTCAATTTTCCGTTCTGTGGTTCCCTAGCACACTAACTACCGAATTGAAAAACACACTGTGGCCGAATTAAATTTTTTTCCCATTTTTATCCTGTAGGTGTTTGCACAAAGTAAGCGGTAGTTTTCGTAATTGTTTACAGATTTTTATGAATTACACGTCATTTTAAAGATAAATGAATGTACTATTACAATAAGCATCATTTGTAACTCTAAAAGAGGTTGTTGCTATTTAACGACGCTCCGATGGCCGAGGACTTGCAATATTTTCACAATTATAACTGCTTGCGCCCCATCTCTATCAAAATCCTTATTTCAATCAACGTGCATACCGTTTTCACTCTTGTCCTCGTCACTAGATCTATCAGTCAATTGTTGAAACAAGTTTCTAGCCTATTCAGCCGTTAAACGAGATGTACAAGCATTTTTTTTGTGGTCCTATCACTAGTGGCCACGGTAAACAGTTTTACACAATTTGGTAACTAACCGAAAACGCTGAAAAACATGAACATAATATCAATTTTCCATCGTTCTACAACAACCATGCTTTGGTAATTTGTTTTCCGGTAGCAACTTAAAATTTCGAATTAGATCAGAAAGTGTTTCAGTACATTTATCATTCGTTTTATTACTAAAATTAGATCGACGCCCTGAGCGGTTTGCTGTCCAAATGATAGGATTTCAAAAGCCGGTCCCACCGGCTTGCGGTAGTTAATGTACTAGAATCCCCGAGTAGACGAATAAAGAATAAGCCTAATGTCATTCGGGCAGGGGACTAATGTTAGGTCCTTCACGCAGCTGGCAACCTCATATTGTGAAACAGATTGCAGCAGAATTCAGCGCAATCATTCATTGTCGTGATTTGACGCAGGCTTCTTGCAAGAGGGCCAAGTGCAGTAGTGGTTCGTGGATCAGTTCGAGCTTGTCCAGTAATTAACGTGTGTTTTTTTTTTAATTGTCCTGTAAGACTAGTTTCACAGTAACTCAATGTCGATACTCTTCCAGGACTGCCACTGATTACGTGAACTAATCATCGATTCGCTGGTTATGTTTAAGTCACCAATAATTTGATAAAATGTAGACTAGACCAGGGCCGGATTAAGCCAAGAAGGGCCACCACTAGGCTTTTTTGGTGTTTGCCTCCCTCCCCCCCCCCTCCTCCCATCTAATAGGCATTAATTTTAATTTTTTTTTCAAACCCCTTAGCATGGTGATGGTGTATACTAGTATTATTAATAGATTAATATGTTAGTTTGTTAGCATTGCTTACCTCTGTTATTAATAATAAGTGCAAACATTTTCTTTGTGTACATAAATCTATGCATTTAAAAAAAATGTGTATGACCGGACAGATGACAACATCATAGAACCAGCATACTATTCAAACGAAATATTAACGATAGTTTTTATCAGACTGATGATGTAAAAATCAAGTAATCTCTAAAACCAACTTGTTTGTATAATAGTACACGACAGTTATAGGAAGCGACAACATAATGACGAAACGGTAACCAGCGTAGTTATAGAGGACGTAGACGTATCTAGGGTATGAATGGTTTGGGCTAACAAGTGGGATTTTCCCTTTCATCTATTACAAGTAAACAAAATAAAAATCTATGGAATAAGTTACGCATCTAAACCGCGGGACCTCAACACAGAAACATGGGCAAAATTATTAGAAAAAATACAAAACATTGTGGAAAGGTATAAGTATAAAACCACCACCATCTTTGGAAGAAGTGTTATAGTGAATTGTTTCATCATGCCTCAGATAATATACAGGTATATAGCAAACGTTCAGAATATGCCAAAACAATATATTCACAGAAATAAACAAGCTGATTTGGGCCTATATTTTCAGGAACACTAGAGCTAGTATAATGCACAAAACACTGATACAACCAAAAGACAGGGGTGGGATAGCCTTACAAGACATTAACACTAAAATAAAAGCCTTAAGAATTAACTATATAGGCGAAATCTTAAAAAAAACTCTGGTCAGTACCCACTGGCGCACTATTATATTGGGATTAGATTATCTAGTCTATGTAAGCTAGACAACAACAAACCTCACTTTTTTGGTACCCTGCCACCCTTTTACAAACAATGTATACAAAACTTGCAAGGGAACGAACATTTAACGAAACAAGACATGAAACTCATATACAAACTTCTAGCAAAAGCACAAGAACCGCCCTTGAGTACGAGAATAAAAAGAGGTTACAACTTTTTCATAACCGACTACACACAGAGCTTTACGAACATTCAAGCATTAAACGTTACACCACAAAGAAAAGAAGTTATATTCAGACTACTTTACAATATAACACCCATCGCTGATAAATCATCAATAAAAGCAGGAAGAACAGCGCCAAAATGCAAATTATGCAGTGGCAAACATAACAGAAACAGAAGACCACCTGTTTTACACATGTAGCACATTGGTCCCTACCCTAAACAAACTTAACAAAATAATAACTTCCAATACACAGCAAACACCAAATATGTACCGAGCCATTATGCTTAATACTCCTCTTCCAAAAGGCACCGCGACAGACAGAACTCAATCTCCTAACTCTTTTAGCTGAATTCAGACACCTAGTTTGGACTTGCAGAAACAAAGCAGCACACGAAGGCAGACAGTATGACCACAACATATTTGCGCAAATATACGCACAGACACAAGAGTTGACAGGACAGATTTAAAATTTTGACACTGGAGTAAAATATTAACAATAACACTTTTTCTGCCACTAAAATGTTGTAAATATTTTTAAGATAAGACGTAGAGTCAAGGCAATGCGCACTGTATACATCTTTAAAACTTGTTTATCATCCTTTTCTCTTTCGCTTTTACCTCCATGCAAATGTAAACATTTTTTTGTAAATAATACCGATGTTGTGTAAAATCAGAACCAAATAAAGGTTAATTAAAAAAAATGGTTTGGAGGAATGCCTCTAACCGACTAAGAGCCGCTAGGATAAAGAGACAGAAGAAAACATAGACCCAATTCATTCTGTGGGACATCCTGTGATTAACCTGACTGGATAAAAGAGAATTGGATGTTCTGTTATCATTCTCTTTGGTTAGGTTTACATGAACAGACTTCGACTGAATAATTCTTATGAACGTGATCTTTACACCTGTAGAACCATTGTTCTGAGATACGGTTTTGTGATGTTGTTATATCCTAAGATTTGTACCCTGTCGTTTAATTAAAAACGTTTCGAATAATGCTTAGAATGGACAGTTTAAATTGAAGGACAGTATAAGAGATTATTTCGCCATTGAACTACTTTGAGAGAAGGTTTCAGATAATGCAAGGATAAGCATTTGCCTACGAGGTTAAAGATAGCATAAAATGGCGGATAAACTGATTGTAAACCAATAAAGAAAAAGTTGCATTTGAATCTTCACTGGATGTTTTTGAATTACTGAAAGACTTGCTATCTTTATGATTTTATGACACACACACACACACACACACACACACACGCACGCACGCACGCACACACACACACACACACACACACATATATAAGAAAAGAAATCCTGCCATTATATTATCACGTGCGTATAATCCAACTCAATTGAAAAGAACCTGGATAAATGGAGACTCAAGCTAAATTGTCACCTCTGGTAATTATAACCAGTAGCTCATGCTACTTTGAGTGAACTCAGTCGAAGATACTCCTTTCCTTACTTGTCTCTAAAAGATTGGAGAATAGCTCCATAATTATTGAGAACATTTTACATCGGCACAACACCAGTTCCTTAATTGGTGTGTCGATGACACGCATATTCACTACATACAAATATACACTTAAAAGCCAGAAGAATACCAATCTCTTTGGTACTGGCTTCCTTTTGTTCTCTTCTTAAGTATCTTCAATGGTCACATGTGTTTTAACTTAAGCATGGGTTCCCAAGATTTCCAGACCTCTAGGCTTCAGCCTAATTAGCCAAATGGATAATCCGACTCTGGAC
Source organism: Oreohelix idahoensis (assembly GCA_024509875.1). Classification (NCBI taxonomy): domain Eukaryota; kingdom Metazoa; phylum Mollusca; class Gastropoda; order Stylommatophora; family Oreohelicidae; genus Oreohelix; species Oreohelix idahoensis. The sequence continues at coordinate 1,128,510 of JAMPIV010005215.1, read as the reverse complement.
TGGACGTCACATGATTAAAAAAAACTCCAAAGTGAAAGAGCGAAGAGCCTTAATAGTAAATGGGAACTTGCTCACATATAACATGGGGAGTATGTTAAAGGCAAACACTGAGGAGGTAAGGGCATCGTTGGCGTTAACTTCAATAATCGTTGCCATAACACCATTATTTCTCTCTGTTGTAAACCGTCTCTGCCTCCTATTTCATACGCTTTGACGTCTCAAGTTGATAATCACTATCTCTGGGTTGTTTTGATGTTACAGATCATCCATCGTGATGTCGCTGCAAGGAACGTCTTGCTTGCTGATAAGCTCGTGGCCAAAATTGCAGATTTTGGATTGTCCAAGAATGACCAGACTTACGTCAAGACATCCAGCGTAAGTAGATATGAAATAGCAAATGATAATAAATGGTGCACACATCTGTGAACCACATTCAAAGATGTGTGCAAGAGAGACACGAGGGCACTGGACATAAATTCAGCAACCTGGGAGGTTGAAGCTACCGATCGCACAAAGTGGCGATGATCTCTACGGCGCCACCTCATATTTGGCGAAAAGAAGCTCTCACGGCAAGCAGAAGAGAGGAGAAAACGTCGAAAAGAACATCAGGAAAGCAGCTGAGAGCTGTCACCTCAGGCGCGTTTTCCCATAGTCAGTTATGACTGAAGGAGCTTTTATTATTATAATAAATGGTGATTTATATCTATAATAATAATAATCATAATAAAAGTAATAACAATAATGTAGAAAATATTACTGGTTAAGCAGCTAGCTATGAAGACAACATTAACAGGTAAATGTAAATCTAAAGCAGATACTGTTGAAGGGAAATTAAGTGTTATAAGCTTTACTGTGGTGAAGTGGGATGTTATAAAAACTTATAGGGAACTTAGTGTACTGACTGAGATCAGCTGTGAAGGTATCTATATCTATTAAGAGTAGTGTATTATAGATAACCTTACTTGCTACCACATATCTATATATCTCAGTCAGAATTATTCTGGAATAGTGTGATGCTACGTTATGTGTCTAGGGTATGAGTATGGTGAAGTGTAAGTCACAACAACAGACATATAAACAATTTAATTTAATCCACTACTCTTAACAACACTGTGACACTCACATACATATAACACTCTATGAGAATATCTTAAAGAAGTCACTCGTAACGTTTCAAATAACAATATGTATTCAGTGCTGTTAATAATGTATTTGTGTCCTGATTCAAATACAAAGGAACCAGGAATCACAATCAATTTTAATTACAAGTTATGTACAGAATGTATTAATATGAATCTGGTAGTGACATATATTATTACAAATATCCTATGTGTGTCAGTTGTGTAATGGTAGTATGAGGTAATACTGGTTTGGTTTTGTTCAAGCTCTGTTGGTAGTTGTCATCATGACTTCAATAGTTTGTCTTAAGGAAATTAGTATTGGAGATGTTCTCAGTTCCTGATATTAAGACAATTAATTTCCCCTCTTAATATTATTTTTACTAAGTCATTTCAAGATGAGGGGATATAATGTTGAGCTCAGCTGGCCAATTCGCTTATCTGGCGTGATGGCGGCAGGAAAGGACTCCTCTGCTCGAATTCTCCTCTGGGCTCAGGAGACACCTCACTGATAGCTAAAAAGACCAAGGAGTATGCTGTCCGACTCTGGATTCAGCAAAGCTCTGACCAGGTGCTGCTCAGTACCATCAAGACCACTGTCCCACAATTCCTACGAATAAACACAGATACGTTGATTAGCAATGAATTCTGGCACAAACTGGCACAAATTCCCATCTGCTTATCTTCCAGGCTTTTATTGAGCAAAATATAAGCTGGCTTCAACGCACTGATGCTTTATCAAGCTATTTTAAACAAGTGGTTTCGAACTAACGCTCCCAAGTGTGTATATCAGCGAGTCTGACCAATGAGCCCCGTTTCGACAAGTGTTTGAAAAAATGTTACCTTTCCCCGTTTCCCCTAACAACCAAGATAGTATTTATAGCCCGACCAATCGTGGTTAGGCTTTCATTTGTTGCGCTCCAATCAATTTGGAGTTTACATGGTAGGCTATTTCTGTAACGTAAATTTTTTTCAAACACGTTAAAAAAAAATCTTATGAGCAGAAATGATTTTATGCTGTCAGGCACCCCCAATATTTTATTTTGGGTATAATTTATTAATTCCTGGACTATTTGCGTAACGTTTTACATATTATTTGTCAGCAAGCCCTAAGGAACCCAAAAATACAAATTTAAAGGAGCTACGTGGCTGCATTCAAAATATGCAATTTCTTCTACCTCCTGTTTCGAAGATGTGCTGTCTGGGTACTGTTATGTTCTCAACCGTAAACCCATCTAATGTTATCTTTTCTAATAAGAGTTTTTTTTGATTTATAAACCTAACTCTGGGAAAGGGTAGTGTATTTTATCACTGTCCGTCTGAAAAAAAATTAGTGCATGTAGACTTACACGCGTGATGCATGCGTTCCTGATTTTCAGCCCTCCCCTCTCTCTTTATCCTTTTGTCCATCTGTTCGTTCGTTTTGGTAACGCAGTATAATTAATGTTAGGATTAATTTAGGTCATTACGCAGTACGTCTCAATGTTTTTCTTAGAAATGCAGCACACGTTTCATTGAAGAAGGCGGGTAATAATACAGTAAGCTTTTATATCAACGTGAAAGCGTTACAATTTGCAGACGAAGCAGAAAACAAGGGGGGTTTCGAGTACATTCTTTGTGACAGCACTGTTATTTTACCATTGCTCTTCTCTTTATTAATTTTATTTGTTAGGCTTCATATTTACCTAATAATTTATATATGTGGATTAGAATATTTCATGACATTTACCTACACTAGGTTTTAGCCTTAACATGACGGTAACTACAATCAAAATATTTATGATAAGAATTTAATTTAAAGAAAAAAAATAATAAACTGACAGAAATGTTTATCTTACAGACAAGTAACCAAGGGAAAATTTGACATGAACAAAGAATTATGATAGCTATGGTGACTGATACAGAAAACGCAAGCGGTATTTTTTTAACATTCTTAAAAACTTGTTAGGGACTTTTATTAACAAAACAGTTAAGAATTTCATTTTATCTTTTCCTTAGACACGAGTTCCCATACGATGGATGGCGATTGAATCTCTCTTCAACAACACCTACACTCTACAGAGCGATGTGTAAGTTTTACGATCATGAGATTTCTATTTTGGACACCTCAGCTGCAGCTCTGTCCTTGAGATCCTGTTTGCCTAGTTTTGTTTTCATTATTCTTCTCTACGTCCTCTTTTGTTTATTCAGTGCTACCCTTCTCCTGATTTTACCATGGGGCATGCCCTGCTCAACTGTAGATTATTTTCTAGATGTATTTCCTGACAATTTCCGATTTTTCCCCCTGACATCGTCAGCGCTGCTAGTTATTATCTGGTTCTGACAATTTATCAAGCAATTAATTAATTAATTTTAATGTTATGTCAATGATTAGATCGTATTTTTGTTACATGGTTTAAACACTTGTGGCATGGATTTGTAAGGATAGATATATACAATTATATCAAATAAGATATGATTAGGTCTTCTTCAAGTACCATGCCTGGTGTCGTAGGAGATCATGTTTCTCCACAACTTTCTGTCTCCAGTACAATTTATCAAGTCTGCTGTTGACTTCTTATCATGCCACGATGTCAAACCGTCCAGTATTTGCTCTCTTTGTCTTTCCCTATCTCTTTTTCCTTCAATCTTACCTGTTGTTACGATATATTCCAGCTTCCCTTTTCTCAGAGCATGCCCAGAAAAAAGTGGATTGCTTCTTTCTAACTTGTGAAATAAGTTTCCTTTGATGCTTAGATAAGACAGTCAAACAAACAGATGATATATATTGATACATAGGTAGAGAGAAAAACACACAGATATTAATTTTTCAAGTAAATGCTAGGAAAAGCCAAAGCTGCTTTGTAAATAGCATTACACCAGTATGTCTCTTTTAATATTAGTAAAAGGTAAAGGATCCCGTTACACACCCACTGAGACATATTGGGAATATGGTGTTAGGCCCATATTTTCTTGACTTTCGGCACACTAGGGGTGATGTTGTCAGCATCACGACGGCCGCCTTAACCTTCCTAGAGTTGCTCTGGTACCCAATTCATGAGGCTGGGTCGACCCCGGAGCCGTTTGCGGTCTAAAAAAATCCCACCTCAACTGGGGATCGAACCATGGACCACCGAGCTAGGAAGCCAGTGCACTAACCACTGCGCTGTGGCGGCTCCCTTGTAATTTTAATGATTAATTATTTTTCTTGCCTACATCTTTTCCGATTGACAGAGTGATTAGAGCGTTGGTCTCTCGCGATAAAGGCGCCCGATTCGATTCACGGTATCGACGCGCTTCAATCTACCCAGCTGTAAATGGGGTACCTGACTTTGCAATTGAGTTAGCGAAGAAAAAGGCAGCGAGGAAGGGAACTGGTCACCCCACCTCTCGATACTGAACCGAATACAGTGAAGTCTCTAACGCTTCACTCCATGCTAGACCTAGTATAGTGAAGTCTCTAACGCTTCACTCCATGCTGGACCTAGTATAGTGAAGTCTCTAACGCTTCACTCCATGCTAGACCTAGTATAGTGAAGTCTCTAACGCTTCACTCCATGCTAGACCTAGTATAGTGAAGTCTCTAACGCTTCACTCCATGCTAGACCTAGTATAGTGAAGTCTCTAACGCTTCACTCCATGCTAGACCTAGTATAGTGAGGTCTCTAACACTTCAGTCCATGCTAGACCTAGTATAGTGAGGTCTCTAACACTTCACTCCATGCTGGATTTAGTATAGTGAAGTCTCTAACGCTTCACTACATGCTAGACGTAGTATAGTGAAGTCTCTAACGCTTCACTCCATGCTAGACCTAGTATAGTGAAGTCTCTAATGCTTCACTCCATGCTAGACCTAGTATAGTGAGGTCTCTAACGCTTCACTCCATGCTAGACCTAGTATATTGAAGTCTCTAATGCTTCATTCCATGCTAGACCTAGTATAATGAGGTCTCTAACACTTCACTCCATGCTAGACCTAGTATAGTGAGGTCTCTAACACTTCACTCCATGCTAGACCTAGTATAGTGAAGTCTCTAATGCTTCAATCCATGCTAGACCTAGTATAGTGAGGTCTCTAACACTTCACTCCATGCTAGACCTAGTATAGTGAAGTCTCTAACGCTTCACTCCATGCTGGACCTAGTATAGTGAAGTCTCTAACGCTTCAATCCATGCTAGACCTAGTATAGTGAGGTCTCTAACGCTTCACTCCATGCTGGACCTATATAGTGAAGCCTCTAACAATTCACTCCCCTACGTCAGTATCTGCTGTAGGACTACCTTTACCTGTTGTATTTACACCTGTTGACCCACAACCACCTTGTTACCTCAGGAATTACTTGTTACCTCAGGAATTACTTGTTACCTCAGGAATTACTTGTTACCTCAGGAATTACTTGTTACCTCAGGAATTCACTATCACCCTATCATTATTAGATTTTGTTTGAAAATGCGTTTATTTTATTTTATGTAAAAAAAAAAATAGTTAGCTGGTCAACATCTTCTGAAGTACTCGAACAGTTATCATGTAGTAATCATGTGATCTGTTTGATTCATTCTCAGTTGGTCCTTCGGGGTCTTGCTGTGGGAAATCTTCACTCTAGGAGGAACTCCTTACTCCAGCATTGACAGCCAGCAGTTGTTTAAGTATCTAAAGGATGGGCACAGACTGAGAAAACCTAGGCTCTGTGACCAGGACATGTGAGTTCAACACCCGCTTGCTGATTATTTGGTTTGGTTTTGGTTTTTAGGACTATTTTTGGGAGCCACGCTGGTGTAAGGGTTACCACATTGCGCTGGCGATCAGGTGTTCAAGGTTCAAGCCCGGGATTTTGACTGAATAACCTGAACGGCTCCTGAGATAAACACTCTGTGTATGGGAATAAGCTAAGCTCCTGACCAGGTTGGAAGGAAAGTCCACAGGCTCTCCCAGCCTCGCAATGACATGTCATTGGGCCGAAGGGCTGAAAGCCCAAGTGTCGAAAGCCCAAGTGCCGCTGGTTAAGGAAGGACTATCTTTATTGCACACGGATAACTCCATCAGTGCTACGATCTCCTCCCTTAGATCACACAAGGAGGATCTCTGCTCAGTGCACGAACTCTGTAGCACCGGCGAGAATCTCAGTGGGTGTATTTAAAAATCACACATTCTGTAAATATTTTTGTGGTGAGTAGGTTTCTAATTTTTAAATTTTGCCAGGGAAACGGCCTTATGGCCTACTCTTTACGATTTCCAACTGCTGTGGGATTTTTAACGTGTGCAAATTGCATACCGGAACTCCTATTTGTTCGCCCTTATTCGAGAAGGCTAGTCATTCGATCTCACTACTCAAGAGACCAGGGGTCTATGACACCATTAGGACCACTGGTTCTGAAAAAAAAAAAATCTATAGAATATATTCCCTCTACTGGGAATCGAACCCAGTACCATTACAATTTGAGGCGAACGCCATACTTCTTAGCCACTCCAACCCCCAGTTTACCAAATGGCAGTAATTGCTACAGACACAACTGCTGGAAGAAGCAGACATTTGCTTGGTGGAGGCTTCTTGGAGACAATGCTGCTATATTGATTACATGCTCCTCATGGAGCCATTGTGTCTGTGCAGGCTCTCTGGGAACAATTACTACAGTGCTGGCTCCATGCTCCACCGTTAGGAGCGAGCAGGAGACAGGAGGAGCAGGTGTTGAATTTTGGAGTGGGTTTGATGGTGGGGGGAGGAAATGAAACAGGGGAAGGAATCGTCCATGAGTATGTGTATGTGTGTGAGTGTGCTGATGAAATGAACTGCATGTCCATGTCAGCTGATATTTATTTATTAATTTATTCATTATCTTTAAGATCCCCGTGGAACATAAGCCGTTATAAATACTGTACATACAAAGTCGTGCTGTCGTCTGCTATCTGTTCAAAGTCTTTCCACGTTGTCGTAATCTCCTTCTTGTCTATGTTTAATATTCTTCTCCGTGTGTTTTTGGCTGTCTGATTCTTCATGTGAACTGTAGACAGTGCTGTTAAAATGTTCACAAGAATTGTATATTATACAAATTGTTCTTGTGAACCAAAGGAGGACTGCCAGTGATCACGGCCTTCAGACAAAAAAGGGGTCATTGGCCCTAACCAGGGGGGAAGTGGGCCCACTACTGAGGGGGTGAACTAGGAAAGAATGGTCGCCGCCCCCTTTCCTTTTCAGGTGAAGGACCTTTGACACTGCCTGATTTCCTGGCCGTTCAGTCCATCCCTGATGTGAACTGTATATTATACTGTCTATTTCTTCATGTTCTCCTTATATTGTGTTGTCTAACCATTCTCGGAACTGTATATTGTGCAGTCTAATTATCCACGTGAACTGTATATTGTGCTGTCTAATTGTTCACGTGAACTGTATATTGTGCTGTATAATTGTTCAAGTGAACTGTATATTGTGAAATATAATTGTTCATTGAACTTTATATTATTCTGTTCAATTGCTCATATGATTACCTGTTAATAAGTTATACATAGCAGACAGGGGGATTGTTTGCGTAGCCGGGTTGTAATTTGACATTAATGCAGAACTTTTTTTAGAATAAGCACAGTCGACGAATTAAACCATCCTGATACAATCCTTTTATTTTACTTTACTTAGTCGTTCCCCTTCTACCGTGAGGTGTAGAGGTTTGGAAGAGAGAGCGCCAGACTATCCTATCGTCTGTCTTCCTCCTGGCCTGGTTACATTCTAGTCCTCGGTCCTTCAAAGATTGTCTAATGTTGTCCTCCCAGCGGACTCTGGGTCGTCCTAGGGGTCTGGATCACTGGCTCTTTGTTTCCCATGCTTGTTGTGGTAGCCGATCTTCTCCCATTCTGCACCAAACCATCTTAGTTGGGACTGTTCTACTTGGGTCTGCAGGGGGTGGGATTTTAGGCCTTGACGTATCGTCTGGTTGCGGACCATGTCTCTTCTTGTTACTTCAACCACCTTCCTCAGATACCTCATTTCTGAGGTTTGGATCTGGCTTTTGTGGGTTGTAGTCATCGCCCATGACTCGCATCCATATGTCAAGACTGGGACATAGGTGGAGCGGTATACAGCCATCTTCGTTTTCTTACCAACCTCTCTCTTGCTGAGCCTTTTATTAAGCATCCATAATTTTCTATTCAAGACTGGGTGATTAAGTTCAGCAGACAATTGGATAACTTAATGAACAGTTGGCCTGGTTCATGTAAACGATCAAGCAGCTGACCCGAGCAGTTCATTTGGTCAATCAGGCCAAAAAAAACAAAACAAATTTACTCTTCACCTGCACAGCAGACAGCTGAAATAAGCAGACATTTACATATCCTAACATATCACTATGTACTAACACCACACTTGCCAGCTAGGCTTGATTTTCTTGCCTTCATCTCGCCTTCATTATATAAGTACCATCCCTAGTGGCCTAGGCCATCCTGTCTGCCCACAGCTTCATGTCTCCATAACTGTTTATCAGTTCTGTTATGTACTTTTTCCATACCATGATGTCTCAGTATCTTCTTTACTTGTTGCCTGCTTTTACTGTTTTCTATCAATCTTTCCTGTTGTCACGATATATTTCAACTTTTTTCTTCTCATAACACCCCTAAAGACAGTGGATTGCTTCCTTCTTCTTTTGCGCATTGGCTTCATTCAGGACAGCATCATTACTCTTGATTAGATGTCCATGGTATTTGTAACAATCTGAAGTAAAGACCACATCTCTGTGGCTTCTGTTAAGTTTCCTACTTGTTTACTAATTGTCCACGACTTATGTATGCCAGGAAAGTTCTACAAAAGACTGTAGAACTTAGCTACAACTTGCTCCTGTATATATGGAACCTCGGTACAACACTTGACACACGTCAATTATGCTTGATTTAGCCTGTCACCTATGAAGAATACCTAATGTTTTGCAGGTATGCTATGATGCTTCAGTGCTGGAATGATGATCCAGACAGAAGACCTACGATAGAAGAACTAACTGCTAGACTTGACAGAATGTTGGAAAACAGCCAGGTAGTTATTTTTGTACACTTGATTCTGTATTTTTTTTCAGTATGTGGTTCAGAAGGATTAAAATGTGCAATTTTATTTTTTGTTTCATGAATCTTGTCTAAGTTTCTATTGATTCAACAATAGTTAAATTTTATTTCATTTCAACCTGCAGTTTGATTGCAATTAATATATAGTTTTAAAAAAAAAGTACAATTGATGTTTCTCGTTAATACAGATTTTTACAGTTAACGTAAGTATGTGAGGTTGTCTTAACAACAGCTGGCATATTACAACATTTTATTTATCTTTACCTTTCAGGTTTACATGAACTTAAATGTTCAAGAGGAATCACTGTACACAGAGATTGACCATGAGAGAGTCAACTAATAAGTTCAGCCTACCGGCTCTATTTTTGTACTGCAGTTAACTACATCTTGTGGGATGAGCTGTTTAAGATAAGCCAGTAATGTAACCAGGAGAGATAGAATGAGAGTGAAGACATCAGAAAAATTGTAGGAGCTAAATCCTGCACCAGGTACATAGAGAGACAGAAAAATTAAGTGATTAGGCCTTCTCATTAGATTGGAGCCCGATCAATTACCGCGACACGCCTACAACAATAGAAGATCTGGTTTCAGAGTTCCGGAAGACCAAGAGGCAGATGGATAAACAACATACAGAAATCCTACAACAACACAGGCTCACTGCAGCCAATGCGACAGACTTGGCTTCAGAACGCAAAGTTCAGCTCCCCACGAAGCCTCATGGCAAGAGTGGAATGAAAAAAGTAGAAGTAAAGTAAGCTAACTACTTAACTGTAAAATATAAAAAAAACATGGAGGTTTATCTAGAGTCATCTTTATATGACAACCAGCTAAGCACAGTGCTATAGTATACTGAAGTGGAAGTTAGCCTCTGTCTGTGAAGCTAATTACAGCCTCACTGACTCTTGAAATCATCCACACACTTCCAGGGAGAGCCCAGAATCAGAGCACAGTATTTTAGCTCTGCATATTTGGAAAGTCCCCTTGGATGTAGGGGAATGCATAGTGTGCCACGCACTTCTTCATCCTAGCTTGGGATCAGATGTGATGATCCTTTAAATTTAAGTCAAACTGCAGAAACTGGAGGTCGTGATTTCAATTCAAAATGTTTTGAAATGGCAGAAAAGTCAAAGAAAAAGCCTAGATCTACAGTGTAGATAATACCAAGGAGTCTTCAACTTGGTATTGGCTGCAAAAGAGTGAGAATCTCACCCGCCCAAGTTAAACAACAACAACAACAACAACTATAAAATAAAAGCAGAAATGTAACGGGCGGTTTTATACAATCAAAAGAATTTAAAATACCCAGGTGTCGACCTGCAATGGTTCTTTAGAGAAAAGCAAACATGAAAATGATAAAATTTGACTTAAAGTTAGAATGCAATAACTATAAGTTTATCTTTTCTCTACACTGGATAATCTGATACATAACCAAAGCTTAGAAACATAGACACACGGGTGATTAACTGCTTAAATCATAGAAAACTGTTTCCGGTGTTGCAAGAAATCCTCATGGAAGTTATATGACCCTGGTAGTTGAATACTACAAGTCTTAAGCGTGTCACATTGTTACTAAGGTTATATAAGAAGACTTCAGAATTGTCACAAAGGTTATGCAAACAGATTTTAAGATCTTTACTAAGGGTTATGAACAGAATTCAACATCGTTACTAAGGTTATTTAAACAGAATTAAATTTCATTACTAAGGTTATATAAACATAATTCCATATCGTTACTAAGGTTATATAAACAGAATTCAACATCGCTACTAAGGTTGTATAAACAGAATTAAACATCGTTACTAAGATTATATGAACAGAATTCAATTTCATTACTAATGTTATATAAAATAAATGTTTAAAGACAAAGTATCCTGATAAACTCAGAATTCACCATCATTACTAAGGTTATATAAATAGAATTCAACATCGTTGCTAAAGTTATATAAACAGAATTCAATATCGTTACTAAGGTTATATAAACATAATTCAACATAGTTACTAAGATTATATGAACAGAATTCAACATCCTTATGAAGGTTATATAAACATAATTCAACTTCGTTACTAAGATTATATGAACAGAATTCAACATCGTTACGAAGGTTATATAAACATAATTCAACATCGTTACTAAGATTATATGAACAGAATTCAATTTCATCACTAAGGTTATATAAACATTTTTTTTTAAAGACAAAGTATCCTGATCAACTCAGAATTCACTATCATTACTAAGGTTACATAAACAGAATTCAACATGATTACAAAGGTTATATAATCAGAATTCAACATCGTTCTAAGATTATATAAACAGAATTCAACATCATTACTAAGGTTATATAAAAGAATTCAACATCGTTATGAAGGTTATATAATCAGAATTCAACATCATTACAAAGGTTATATAAACAGAATTCAACATCGTTGCGAAGGTTATATAATCAGAATTCAACATCATTACTAAGGTTATATAAACATAATTTAATATCATTACTAAGGTTCTATAAACATAATTCCATATCGTTACTAAAGTTATATAAACAGAATTCAACATCATTACTAAGTTTATATAAACATAATTCAACATCATTACAAAGGGTATATAAACAGAATTCCATATTGTTACTAAAGTTATACAAACAGAATTCAAAATAGTTATGAAGGTTATATTAGTGGACTTTAAAATGGCAGTTCGAGCAGTTGCTCTTACAAGAACTTCAGGGTAAACTGGCAGAGTTTATCTGTTTGTTGTTTGCAATATTGCTTGACATGTTGGAGGAGGTGTAGAAATTTGTTTTGGGACCTTTAAATTGTATGTGTGCGTGTATGTTTGTGACTGTGTATGTATGGAATAGAGCAGTGGTTCCCAAACTTTTTTTCCTCTGTGCCCCAGTTTCGGAATGAAAATTTGCTCACACCACACCACATTTTTTATTGATAAGAAATACCTTCAAAAACAAAAAAATCAATTCCTAACAGTGCTTTATTCATAACATAGAATGCAACTACTTTATAAAATGATGTCGTGAAGAACTGTATTTAATTAAAATAAGATAAATTATTTTACTGAATAAAATCTGAACATTCCTTTGGGTTTGGGTATACATATATTTCCCATATTATATGATAGGTAACAAAATAAATAAGAAAATAATCTTCCTATTTATTTTTGGCATAAGAACTTTGTGAAAACCTCTCTAAATCCTTCATTGGCTTTGAATCTCCCAGCCACACTTGCTGTCCTCTCGCGCCACACCGTTTGGGAACCACTTAAATAGAGACAGAAAAAAGAGGAGAGAGGGCGCTGTGTCAAAAGTTCTTTAATTTTTAGATTTTTACACTCTTGCAAGACACAATACGGTTGAAAAATACAAAATGCAAGTGCAGTGTTACAGCGTTTTAGTAACATGCCTTAATCACAACGAACCTATACGGAAGCTTCAGAAATAGACAATTAAAAAAGTTACAGCAATATTTCAAAACAAAACGAAACAAGTCAATTAATGCATGACCACAATTAATCTTCTGTAAGATGTAATTTATTAGATATAAAAAAACTACACTGCCACCATGGAAGAGAATACGATTTCCAAAGTTGATGACTGACAACATACTAGAAATGAGAACCAAACAGATTCAGAAAACAAGAAATAAATGAATATGAAATCCATCAGCGGCCACTAGAAAATTTTTTAACCAAAAGAATACACATATTAAAAATGTATATTCCCCAATGTTATAGTCTGTGAGAATTTGTATTAAATTATATAGTTTTTTTTTTCGATTCAGAGTTGTTGTGTACATTTGGATTGGCCATGGTATGGTTTATACTTACGTGCTTAATTTTGTACATATAGTTTGTGTGATCAGTAACTGTATGACAGTTTTGATGGGTATTACACGCCTACGGTTTGTACTTAAGCTCTAAACTTTGTACATATGCTTTGTGTGAACACTGACTGTATGGGAACAGATGGGTACTTTCGATCTGTACTTATTACGTTCTTCACTTTATACATTTAGTTTATGGGATCACTATGTATGAGAGTTAGATAGGTGTTACACGTCTAGGGTTCATATTTATGCTCCTCACTTTGTACATATGGTGTGTGTGAACACAGACTGTATGAGAAGAGATGAGTGTTACAAGTCTACGGTTTGTACTTATTTTGTTCTTCACTTTGCACATATGGTTTGTATAAACACTGACTGTATGAGAATAATGAGTGTTACAAGTCTACGGTTTGTACTTATGCCATTCACATTGTACATAGAGTTTGTGTGATCACTATGCATGAGAATTAGATGGGTGTTACACGCCTACAGTTTGTACTTATGCTCTTCACTTTGTACATATGGTGTGTGTGAACAATGACTGTATGAGAAGAGATGAGTGTTACAAGTCTGCGGTTTGTACTTATTTTGTTCTTCACTTTGCACATATGGTTTGTATAAACACTGACTGTATGAGAATAATGAGTGTTACAAGTCTACGGTTTGTACTTATGCCATTCACGTTGTACATATGGTTTGTGTGATCACTATGTTTGAAAGTTAGATGGGTGTGACATGCCTACAGTTCGTACTTATGCTCTTCACTTTGTACATATGGTGTGTGTGAACAATGACTGTATGAGAAGAGATGAGTGTTACAAGTCTACGGTTTGTACTTATTTTGTTCTTCACTTTGCACATATGGTTTGTGTGATCACTGATTATATGGGGATAGATGGCCGTTACAGGCCTACGGTTTGTACTTATTATGTTGATCAGGGTAATAAATCGGTATTATTGCCTATTTATATTTCTGCCCTTTAATAATACAATTCTCAAAGTGTATTCAAATTATAACAGTGTTAACTTCAACAGTAAGTAGTTAGTATTAATATTGTTTTCACTAATGTAGCACATATACACACACATGCATACACACACAGAGAAACATAAGAGAGAGAGAGAGAGAGAGAGGGGGTATTAAGTAATTACATATCTGAAATTAAAACTGCAGCATTTAAAAATAAATACTCATTAAAACATATTAACTCAAAAATGATTTGTGAATTAGGTACATTTTCCAGTTTTCATGACTTGACATGTGAATGTAGATATCTTGTGAATGGGGTGTAGTCTTTTGTTTTGACAGATCTAGGTAAAGAATTGCACTAGACAGCACATGCAGAATGAAAGCAACTATGGAAGAGATCTCTCCGAGATTTAGCAAGATCCAAAATAGGTCTCCACGTATAAAATATGAGCATTATTTATCGTAAAATAATTTTTGTAAGTATGAAGGTGTCCCACCATGAAAAAATGTGAATTACAAACAGGAGACCATGAAGACGAAGAATGTTTTGAGAGGAAGAATATTTAGTTTTGACAAAAAGTGGAGTACTGTGAGTTATCTTTCAAGCTAACAAGACACAAGATAATAGGAAAGCAAATCTAGATAAACAGAATAAGAGACAAGGTGCTAAGGAAGATGTGAGTCGGAAATTGTGAAATATAAACACAGCCAGAGAGAGAGAGAGAGAGAAATATAAATAAAATAGGAGTAGAAGGGGAACGACTAAGTAAGTAAGTAAGTGAAAGAAATACAAACAGAATGAAAGATAGCCACAGAAATATATATAAACGCAGTGAGACAGAGATCAGGCTAAATATAAACAGTTTGAAAGAGGCAGACATAAAGATATACATTAAAAGAAACCAAGCAGGAAACATATAGTGAGAGAGAGAGAGAGAGAGAGAGAGAGGGGGGGGAGGTGGCATGAAGTGTCGTCGGTGCTGTGTTTACGTGTATTTTGATACTGGGTAGCTAAGCACATTTAACATGAATTCTCTAAGATTTGTTCACTTCAGTACAGAAAAAAATGACTAATATTACATTAAGTTCATTATCATAACAGTTTGATTGCTAGCATCTTAGATGCAGGATTTCGACATAATTCTCATCATCATCACCATCATATCATTTTTCGCTCCTTATGGAACATAGAGACACCACTGTAGTTGGTCATCATGCAGGAGGCCAGCTCCATAGCATTTATGTAATGTGGATAGTATGAGAAAATAACATTACATCTTTTAATATGACAACAGTGTGTTTATTTGCGTCTTAAATTAATCTCCTATACATTATCTGCGACTTCCACTCATTTGTGTACATTCTGAATTGAGTTCTTTACTGAAAGTTAGAATTTGTTTTCCACATACAAAGACAAAGTTGCAACACTGTTCGAGTCTTAGTTCTTATTATACAAGTTTATTATATTACATTAATATTGTGAATACTTGTACATAATCGTTCGTACATTACATAAAAGTGCCAGATCTTTTACTAAATGTTACATTACATTTGAAGTGTAAGTTTATTTAATGTTATTGTTACATTAGAATACGACAACTAGTTATTATGTAAATTATTGTTAATTAATCTTGGTTGTATAAGAATGATAGCGATTATTCAAATCGGATACAGTGTGGTCGCGATTATTCAAATCGGATACAGTGTGGTCGCGATTTATGAGGTCATAGTTCACGCGAATTTCAAATAACGCTGTGGGAAAATATTACCTATTAAAATTAATAATTTCATGTTTTTATTTTGTTTTTTTACGTTCGTGTTCGTATGCTTTTGTTTTTAAACGTTCATAAATTTTAGATTTTAACATACTTTGTAGAATAATCCTGCTAGTTGTACGTACTGAATTTCTTTGGAGTAAATTATATCAATTTACGCGAATCTCAAATTACGCGCACGCCTCTGGAGCTTAACTTTCCCATAACTCACGCTCCCACTGTATTACAGTGGTGTATGAGTGCTGGTTCCATTAGAATCTATATGTTTCACTCGTCAAATTTCCAAACCATGAGAATAGCTCTGCCGCGAATGTTGTCATAATGTAAATTATTACAGTACCTTATTTCTTACATTGCCTCAAAATTTTATCGAAATATCACTGCTCATATTTACGGTAATCCTTATCTATAATTCAAGATCTCATTGGAAAAATCTGACTTGTCACATTTTTAGAAAAACGTAGTTAGCGCCTTTAGCACATTTAAATATATCCCAGAGAAGGTGTAGACATTCAAATTATATTTGAAAACGCATTTGTCTCTAAGAAAATCAAGTATAAAAACAAAAAATCCTTCTTTGTGTTATAGCGTTTCAAAGTTTAAAAATCAATTTTCTCGCATTTCAATTTTTTGTGACGTGTCAAGTTTTTCCAATAAGGTAGGTACATGTATGTATGTATGTATGTATATATATATGTATATATATATATATATATATATATATATATATATATATATATATATATATATATATATATATATATATATATATATATAATTAATTCTTCTTTCACAATTTTCTACTAAAACGAATCATCCATACGCCTACTTGCAATGTTGTCTTGACACACTTTTACCCTCACATCTCACCTCCCTACACAAGCCTCACAAAGTGACCATTTCTACTGCTTCAGAACGCCTACCTCACAAAGAAAATAGTTTTACTCCTCCTGTATCCCCTCCCCCACCTAAAAAAATGAATTCTTTTCCTCCACCCCCTTCCGCCCCACGAAGAGATTATTTCTACTGCTTCAGTTCACAATCACCCATCATTTTTTGTCACATTAAAAATATCACTTTATACATGCCAGTTTGAGATGACATCTGCGAATTAATTGCATTTTCACGTCATCATTATCAGCGTCATCAGATAACCGCCACCATCAAAACTCTCACTATCAAAATCAAATCAATTAACCACAGCTTCATCATCTCTAAACTATTGCATTAAAGTCAAAACAATAAACATCATTATCTCAACATCGTCTACGTTTTTTCGTATATTGCATATGGTTTACACAGTATAACTAGACCAAATATTGCGCGGACATTTGGAGTCAAAGCGCTTTATAATTAGCGTGTTTTAAACTGGCTTTTTTTTTCTTGAGTTCCAAAGACCCACAGACGCATTAGTTATTTCCATTTATCATTGTTACTCATATTTAATAGTTATTAAAATTATAATTAATCAGACCTATGGGTCTTTTATTTATGGACATGCGCCCTAATATAAACGACGAGGTCAAAACGAGGTAAAATTTATATTTAAAAAAAATTTCTATTCAATAGTTATTTTTGTACATTTATTATTTCTATTTCTTATTTGATTGAAAAGTATCGGGTATCGTAATTATCACAGTTGTTAAGGTACGCAAGGAAAACGTTAAAAACAAAATTTTCAAGTTGGAGTAAAGATCTTAAAGTAAACTGCGTTTTTTTAGTGTGTCAAGGACGTTTGTGGCAGCATCTTGTACTTTATATAGCAGCGTGCACGTGAATTTGAATTGTGACGTCAGAGTTGTACATGAGTTTGACGTGAAAGTTTATGAAGCACGTTTTAATAATAGTGTTATGTAAAAGGTAGAGCAATTTGAGAAAATAAAGTTCTAATTGTTTTGCGATGTATGATGTTATTGTTATTTTGTTTCCCTCCATGTACAACCTCCATGTTCATTTTTATTACAATTAGTATGTATCCAGTCAAGAACTAGCGATAATGAATAATGGTGTGCAGTATTTGTCTTATGTTCTGAGGATAGCATCATTTCTCCTGTACTCACTTTCTTCCTTTCAGTTAACTTTTACCTTTCGCTGAGCAAGTAAACATACACACACACACGCACACACACACACACACACACACACACACACTGGCACGGGGAAACTTTAATTAACAAAACCACACTAATAAAAATTAAAGATAGATGACTGTATTAAGAGTTAAAAAATAAAACAAAAACTAAAATTCTATCAGGAATCGAAAGGCAGACAAACATTCTATGAAACTACTGACTCGCCATAGTTTACGTCGTTTTTGTTTTTTAAAATCTTAACTATTTTTAGTCTTTGCCGTCCTCTGTGGTATGTTCATTACGTACGGACTTACCAAACAAATTGTTACAGAAGATTACAATCTGTTATAACATTTTCGACAGTTAATCAGTCAGTCAGTGCAATCAGTCACACACTATCTTGGCAGTTTGTATATCTTTGTGTGCGTGAGAAACGGGTAATGTTTACAACTGACTTTCAAACTAAAAAAAAAACGCTTACCAGAACACGTGCTTAACTGCTCATAATTGTGACAGGGGCTAGGTGTGGTTGAGGCAAACTTATGTCGACGTGGCTAACTCACACCCAAGACCCATGCACTAAGAAAATTTAATAAAGGATCGTTTGGCAGTGGTTGCAATTATTGGTTGTTTGCAACCCTCTCAGCACACAGACTTAGTAATTCAAGCAACATAAAGCTTTATGTAGAACGACATTTAATTCTACCGAACATCCAGACAGTGTTCGTAGACTTTAAGTCCTAGGCATGTTTTTGAACTAGGCTTTAACAGCGACTTGCCCCCTCAGCGTCTAGCGTGGAAATCACAGAGGATTTCAACCACCAGGCAGCTTCGGCGCTCCTCTCTTCTGATTGGCTGCTATCCGTAAGCGGTATGACTAATGTTCTATTTTTAGATGTAACGCTAAAATGGCTGCCAAATCGCTATGTTGTGGTAAAAGGTAGAGAACGAAAGACAAAATGGTGATGACAAGATGGCGCTGTCACATAATTATGGAGGGGCGGAAAACTGTCATTGATTATCATCATCATCATCTTCTTCAACAATCATTATCATCATCATCAATCATTATCATCATCATCATCCATCAATCATCCTCAACCATCATCCTCATCCTGCTCCTCATCACCATCATCAATCATTATTATCACCATCATTCATCAATCATTCTCATCATCATTATCATCGTCATCATCATCAATAATCCCCATCCTCATTAATAATTATCATCTTCGATCAATCATCGTCATCACTATTATCATCATCCTCAACATCAATAATTATCATCATCACCATCATCGTCAATCAGTATCATCGTTTATCAATCATCCTCATCACCATTATCATCATTCTCATCATGACTGTAGCAAATTTAGATTTTGCTGGGGAGGTTATGATGGTATCCTAAAAGAATGAAATCCGTGTATGTATTAACCGTGTGAGGTCAAGCACATGTAGGCCCCTGACTCTATAAATGATGATGATGAACTATGTGCAGGGAACCTAACGCTACTTCCCTAGATCTCACACGGTCACTATTTTGGCTCTAGTGTCTGGTGTATGATGTACCTAGTGTCTAGGGTGTCGTAGATTTTGGATAGGAGAATTAGGACTTGGGTTTGGTCACTTCTGAATAGGTTTGAATAGGTGATTGGCACCGTGAGAATTAAAAAAAAACAATAGAATTTCCACACAGGTGAGATGATAGACGGTGGTATAGAGGCTGTCGCTGAAAGCGAAAAGAATTCTTCTCTCTCTCACCTATCCTCTACGACGGCTTTTACAGAGTCCGACAGTCTAAACCACATATATATTACATATAATTCTATCTACTCACGGGCACGCACATACACGTGACGACAGTTAAACACACAGACTTGGAAAATCTATAACAATGATTATACAGATAATTGGGATCGAGCTGACCAACGCACTGATTTTTTTTGTTCAAGAGAGATATTTTAATTATCATATCAAAATTTCTCACAACACCAAAAAATACATAAAGGAAGCATACATATAGACATAAAAAATCAATGAATTTCTACCAGGATGATAGACCCGTTATGATATTAACTCTAGGTTTAGCCCACAGCCCCGTTATGAGACAGATGATGGCCCAAAGAGTCACAAATACATATGGTTAGGGTCTAATATTGTCCCCCTTAGAAGGTATAGACTGACTTTGACAGCAGTATCTATTCTAAAGGAACAATTAATACAACAAGCGAGTGCATTAAATAACGAACATCCTTCCGTCACTTTCACTCGGTTCATTCATCAGGGATCCCTGGCACACGTTCTTACCTATCAAAACTTGATGTTGTTCACCGTCTGGCGCAACCGTAGGACACTTCTCTACAGTGAATCTGTATTCTTTGGATAAAGCGAATCCCAGCTCTACAATTACAGGTTTATTCCACTGTTTTCGGGGAGCGTTCACTTCACCAGTTAAATTTTAGATTTACTGTTAATGTCACTTGAATCAGGTTTGATAAGCAAGTTTAAACGGGCACACAGAGTTCAGAAACACGAGGATTCCCTTAATTTGGAAAGATGACCAGTAGACAACTTCTTTCAACAGATAGCCTTGTTTCACTATTCACTCTTTCGACAAAAATGTCGGGAAATGTTAATGTTATTTCTTGTAATATTCACGCCGCCAGGCAGAAAATTTACGTAGAGTTTATGAAAAGAATTTAAGATCTGGCGCAAGGGCCCAGCATTGATCATTACAGTCTTTGAAACCCGTTAGTGGGATATAGTATTTCTGTCTAACACTGTTTGCATAGGCACTGTCAGACCAGTGTTACTTGAGAAACCCACGTGATTCAAAATAAGGACTGTCTATTTCTTCATAAATATGAAACTCTTATTAAACTAAACGCCGGCAAGTTGGGTTCACCCCAGTATTCACTGCATAAAATGGAAAAAGCACATATACAATAATTATACATACTATGTATAAGGATATAACTTATATTTTAAATTGCAAGTCTACAGCTTGACTTATTATTTAAACTTCCGGTGAAATAAGTTATATAAAAAGAATCGATCATCCTGAATTAGGAATATCATGCGTATTCCGTCAATATTCACTGATGTCGCATCTAGCATTTATAAGTTAGTTTAGAAAAATATGATCTCGTCTGATTATTTAGCAGTAAAATTAACTACATTATAGCTACATTATTGTTTAATGCTAGAAATTATAATTTATTCTGCTTTCCACTGTATGCGTCCCTAGAAAAATAATACAAACTATAAATTAGTTGCTCTGCACCAAATCTAACTAGGGAAATAGCTAAGCGATTAAACACTTTAAACCCTACACACAATACTAGATATATAATATTAATATACCTCGACACAGAATTACTAAGAACTAAACCACTTCGACCAAACTAAAGGTCATCTCTATTAACAGAGATATTTAGAAATCGAACCAAGGCTTGTTCTAGACTAACTGCGAATTACTGAGTGCCTGAAATCAGGTTTGCAACTCTAGTTATATCTATGAAACGGACAAAGAATCCCACTGTTTCGAAACCACGAAACAGCGCCCGTCTCTCCCCTTCTCTAACACCCTACGTCAGCTTCCCTCATGTCGTAACAGCCATCAGTGACCGAGAGCGCACGTGAGTTGCAAATCCCAGACAGCCCTCTGCAGTGCATGGGCGATTTTCACACTTCACCGGAGCTATTTCGACGAAACGCTCGCGGTTTACTGAAAAATGCAGATACTCCGTCTACCTGCCTTGTCCGGTGGAGTGAATTATTACACCACAGGCCCAGAACTCAGCCGAAGAAAACACTGTCCCCGGGGAAACTGTAGACAGCTGTCTCGTTCCTGCACTGTGAGGATGCCGTGTTTGACACCTTGCGTTAGTGTCGGGTGAAAATGGTAGACCAAAAGTCTGCTCTTTAGTCTGGGTATGAAACATAATCACACCTTTCGTCTACTGACATCTATGTAATGGAATCACTATTGCGATTCTCCGTTTTGAGAAAAAGAAACAGGTAACGTTAAGGAATAGTATGAAAAAAAATATATATCGCAAACGAATGGATGCAAAAAATACAGGAAAAAGGAAATAAAGAGAGATAACAAAATTAAAGAATTCGGGTGAAAGAATAGGAAGACGCTATAGGCAATTTAATGATCAAAACCTACGTGACATAGGGGAGAAATGAAATGATGGTACACAACACAAAAACACTTTAAGTTTCTATGAGGAAGTGAATAAAACCTGTGGTTAAGTTTTTCTTTAAATTTGATAATTTTTTTTGTACAATTTATTTTGCCTGTCCAGTCATATCGTTTGGACAGGTCTTTGAAAATGAGGACAAGATAGTTTACATAAAAGATTAACTAAAATTGTGTGGACAATCTGCCCAAATAACTACAATGTTAATATATGTCTTTCCTGTTGGAATGTTCACAGCTTAAATTTATTCTTCTAAGAGGGAGAGTCACTGTGTATGAGGGGCTGTATCATCATCATACCCCATCACTTCCTGAGTATGATTTGAAATAATAGTGTTTATTTAACACGAAACTGTCAGATATACCCAGGTCCTTAACATATCACCTGGGGTTTCTTGTTGAAAGATAAGATATTGTGTAGTTGCAGAAATATCGATATCACATCACACGCCCAAGCTCCTGCTGTTATCTCTTGAAAGCATACATGCAATTTCTGAGACTTCTTGGCGTTATCGTCACTCCTCAGGTTTCCTGTCACCAGCTGGCAACAGGAAACAAAACCTCTGCAACAAAAGGACACCCTGGCCTTTTACATCTGATCACTTATTCTTTTATTTCATTTCATACGTGGGTATGGGGTCAGCCTCGCGTGCATTTCAGGTGCACTCACCCCCTAATTTTTCATGACTCCCACCTTGCTGTGACCACCCCTCAGGTCCCTATGGCAGATACGCTACTGTACATTTACATAGTTTTCCTCAATAATATAATGTGGGGTAACCACATTTCCTTTTATATATTTTTCTCATCTTTTTCTTTTTAAATATAAATACTTCAGGCATGTTGAACAGTGTTCCTTGAACACGAAGGCTTACTAATATACTCTAATACAATAATATTCAAACATAATCATGACAACATACATTAGTTAGATACATTTCAACGTGATGACTCAACAATGTCTGCTCCAGGCACGTCCTTCACTTTTTTCCAATAGCAGTATCTAACTTTGGTAATGGGATTAAACATATTAAATTCATGAAGCATTCTTACCACAAACCAAGAAATATAAACAAATGACGCTGACTTTGCAAAGAAATGGCCTCAGTTTCTTCTGTTCCGTCCAGACTGTGAAATGCTTATTTAGTTATTTAATTTATTTTTAAATTTTATCACAGCTGTTCTCAGCGTATCTGAATAAAAAAAAATACTTTTCAACTGGCAATGAATAGTGAAAGCTTTTTTGCTAATATTTAGTAGCACTGGCCAATCGAAAGCTTGCGACTACCAGAATTCAAATGCAGTTTTTGAAAAACAAAAATAATTCCAAACATACTCTGCGTCTGGTAGTCGATTGGCCAGTCTGCTTTAGTTATGCCAATGCAAAACGATGTTAGTTTTTGGTAACAATTTTCCTACCGATCCCCTCTCCTGCTATACTCTTGTTACCCAAGCGAATTTTGAATTTACCTCAATGCCTCCCTTCTAAGCCGGTGTCCCCACTAACGTTATGAAAAAAACAAGCAGGAACAACAGTCCGTCTGGTCGTGCGTTCGTAGACATTTAGTATTTCCTCAATAACTTGTCTAATACTGGGACTATCATATTATTTAAAACACATTCTTGCTCAGTGAATTCTAAGCCATACTACCATATAATTTTTATGTTCAGTTTCATTATGGTTTTAGATTTTCAATTTTGTCACTGGTCATCGTCAAATAAATATTTTACACAAGACGGCCATCTTCCCCTCTCGCTAGCATGTATTTTTCAAATAACTAACTTGTTTTTGTGACGTCAGAAACATTACCGCGAGGAGGCAATAAAATTGTCTGCGTGTTTTGCCTCTGTTGGCTTTGTTCCAGCGTGTATATATGCATGGCGGACTATCAAGCGAAGCGGGGTGTTGGCGTGGCGGGTTAAGAATTGGCGTTAATAATTTGTATTGTATCGTGTAACACTACCAAAAAATGTAAGGATTACTACTTATTACCAGCGTTAAAGTTGACAGAATACGTTAATTCAGATAGTTATTTTGCGGCACACTTCCGCAAAATCGTTAATTATAAGTCTAGGCTGCAAAATGTATGCAGCAGATCTGGCAAAATGTTAAATGTTGGTAGTACGTTTTCGAAACCGAAACCAAAACGCGTGTTAGATTTTTACCGTGGAATCGTTCTATAGGCTTTATCACTGCACAAAAGGCAGCGTTGCTGGCGTGTGAGAGCATCACCGTCAGACACAATAGGGCGGATTTATTTATTTCATTTTATGACTAAAATCTTACTGAAAAGAGCGATTATTCTCGCAGATTTTACTACAATGACCATCAATCATTATCATCATCATTCATCAATCATCCTCATCAACATCATCCTGATCATCATCGTCAATCATTATCTTCATCATCATCAATCATCATCATCATTTTCATCAATCATTATCTTCATCATCCTCATCATCAATCATTATCATCATCATTCATCAATCATCCTCAACACCATCATCATCATCATTATCATCATTCATCAATCATCCTCATCACCATCATACTCATCATCATCAATACATTTCAGCTCCTCGTGGAGCACAGGTCTTCAACATGAACGTTCTAAGCCTTCTTGTTCTGTGCCATCTGTACTAGGTTTTTCCATGCCCTGTTGTTACGCACAAATAATTACTTTTTCCAAAGTCTTTGTATGATCATTTTTCGTATGTATGATCATTTTTTGACTGAAAGGT
The DNA here is from genome assembly GCA_024509875.1 of Oreohelix idahoensis. Taxonomy (NCBI): domain Eukaryota; kingdom Metazoa; phylum Mollusca; class Gastropoda; order Stylommatophora; family Oreohelicidae; genus Oreohelix; species Oreohelix idahoensis. The sequence continues at coordinate 1,103,775 of JAMPIV010005215.1, read as the reverse complement.
GTATTATGTTTTTTACAGTCAAAGGGACATAACCCGAGATATCGAGACTACAATTTTTTTATGAGTTTGCCTTCTCTTGTATAGAGACACGTTCGGTCTATAATTTCTTGAACGAAGCGTGACCATATCTCCTTATTTGGTAGTATCAGTCAACTGTTGTAGATGTCTGAAACCTGTCTTAACGCTTCTGTTCATGACCATAAAAGGCGCGACTGTGTAAGACTTTTATCTCGAATGTTCTTAGAATCGTCTTATGTGAGCGGCGAGCGGACGCAATGTGCGTCTTGTGATTTTCTGAGGGAAATACATTGTCTTTGTGAGTTAGTTAGCTAACTAGACTATTTCCCAGTATTATTCAAGCCTGCCTGGGGGCATATGTTCGTGGTTGATTTCCGAAGAAAGGTAATTCCTCTTGTATTGAACTTTATGCTATCATCTAGAAGTTCGTCATTTTGTGGCTCCTTGCTCGCCTGTGTGATTCAAAATGGAGAGGTACTTTGACTAGGATTTTCGCCACCGGTATCTTTATACCTGAACTAGTTATATATATATGGGTCGCTCTAGACCAACAAGACTATTGTCTGTGTTCCAGGATTCGTTATATCAGAGATCACGTCCAAGTCAGATGGTTAGACTTAGGAAGGTTATAAGGGTCGGTTTGACCTGTATTCCATGTATGCTATTCACGTGCAGACAGTAAACGGACTTATTGTACACATCTGATCTGCTAGCATCAGGAAGGGAGCATTTATTATTGTCTATGAACATTGATGATCTGCAGCTGACACTGTTGCAGAAGTTATATATATTATTTATACAGCTTCATGAACCAGAACTTTATGATATCGAATATACAGAAGCTATCTGTTTACAATAGAACTATTGAGTATTGAATCCTACATGACTATCAGCTAATATGATTTTGAATGCTGCATTCGTTAAACTATGTTGGTGATGACAAAATATCATGACTGTTTTGTGGCGTGCAATAAATGGTATAAAACATAAAGCGAAGTTACCATTTTCATGACTCTACACATCATGTTGCCTGTGTTGTACCCTGTGAACTATTCTACTGCAACATACACAGCAACACTATAAACCAGAGAAGACACCTACATCTTGCACTTTTATACCAGGTGTCGATAGGGGTGGTGATTTGTCGTCAGCCTAAATCCACTTTTGGTGGTCAGACCCTTTGGCTTATCATTCCAGTTAAATCCACCCTTATCACCTGTTAACCCTGTCATGCCTGTTTCCAACTTTCTTCTCCATTAGTCTATACAGGATCTATTTCACCGAAAATCTGTCTGTTCTTCTCTCATCTGTCTATGTATAGCGCCATATAATCTCTGGAGGCCGACCCTGTTTAACTCTTAAAGCACGTGCTTGTTTTTGCCGCGTTTGACGCAAAGAGTTTCCCGTCTCTGAGTTTTGATATAGTTTTGAAGTTTAAGGTCATCATCAATTATCAGTAATCATCATTATCATCATCCTCATAATCATCATCATTACTTCTTTTCCGCTCCTTATGAAGGTTGGAACAAACAAAGCAAATATTCCTACCTTTTTTCCCTTATGGAAGCCTACTCCAAAGCACAAACTCTTACTGCAGTTTCTCTTCTTTCTTTCTTTTTTTTTTTCCTGCTGTCTCATTTGACTGCGTACCACTTTATCTAAGCGTTTCTCATCACAGAGCTTACAAGTGTAACGTTTCAGGTAAAATTATGATACGTGTCTAAAGCTTAAAGTGCATTTACCAAATGTAACAATATGAAGCACGCAATTATGTATGATAAGTACTACAACATTATCAATGGTTCATTTAGGCATGCTGATTAGGTGCGCTGTTCTAACTCTTGGCCGTCTGAAATGTGTAGCTCCTAGACCAGCAGTCGGAAACCCAGGAGCTTCGATGATCTACTTTAGAATCACTCAGCTATCTAAATATCTACTTTGATAAAATCATGTCTGTTTTCAGTTTTCAGAGTATTTGGAATATAGTGCAGCCTTTTTATAATTTGGATCGGTGTAGGACGATCTTTTTCCTGCGATTCTATCAAAGAGAGGTCAAAAATTCAAACTAAATTATATTTTACCGAAGGTCGACTTCACTTTAAGCAAAATATCGATTCTTATCCAATAAAGTTCAGGCATAAAGTGAATTATAATAAGTTAACTTGGGGGGGGGGGGGGGGGGGGGTGGGGAAAAGTTGGGAAAGCATCTTTAAACATGGAGACATCGTCCTTTTAATTGCGTGAAGGAAAGGGTTAGTCCGTTATTTACGAAGGTGAAACATTATATTTCCGCCCTCCGCTACCTAAATATCTACCAAATTATTTCATGAGATCTACCGGTAGGTCAAGATCGACCGGTTGCCGACCTCTGACCTAGACCGTTTACCATATCACGTCTGACTTACTCGGTCTTATCATACCAAAAGTGCCCCGTGAAAGTTCCGGGTGTCTCTGAAGAGGCAAAGAATGGATAGGACTACTGCATACTCAAGCATGTCGTACAAGGCAAGTAAAATGAGGTTGTGTATGAGGCTGGTACCTTCCTCGTGTAAAACGAATTGCCACAGAAACAAACGTTGCAAGAGCATGTACCCCCACCTCACAAGCAAGGGAGCCAACTACAGTGGTGCCTCCATGCTCGAAAGGGAGCAATGGAAAATTATGATGATATCACGTCTGTCATATCAATGTCTGTTATATCTCATCTGCTTCATCCCGTCTGTCACATCACGTCTTGTATATCACATCTGCTACATCACGTATGTTACATCACGTCTGATATATCACGTCTACTACATGGCGTTCGTTACATCACGTCTGTCATATCACGTTTGTTATATCAAGTCTGTAATATCACGTCTACTACATCACGTTTCTTATATAACGTCAACAACGTAACGTCTGTCATGTCACGACTGTCATACTACGTCTGTCGTATCACGTCTGCCATATAATGTCTGTCACACCACGTCTTTAATCCCACGTCTGTCACATCATGTGTCATATCACATCTGTTATATCGCGTCTGTAATATCACGTCTACTACATCACGTTTGTTTTATAAAGTCAACAACATAACGTCTGTTATATCACGACTGTCACATCACGTCTGTCATATCAGGTCTGTCATATTACTTCTGTCATGCCACGTCTGTCATTTCCTATCTGTTATATCACGTCTGTAATATCACGTCTACTACATCACGTTTGTTATTTAACGTTAACAATATAACATCTGTGATGTTTCGACTGTCACATCACGTCTGTCATATCACGTCTGACTTCTGTCATGTCACGTCTGTCATATCACGTCTGCCATATAATTTTTGTCACACCACGTCTTTAATACCACGTCTGTCCCGTCATTTTTATATCACGTCTGTCATGTCATGGCTGTTATATCAAGTCTGTTACATAACGTGCGAAACACCACGTCTGTCATTAACGTCTTTCATACCGCGTTTGTCATAAAGCGGCTTTAAAATCACGTCTAATACATCATGTCTGTAAAGCCACGTATGTCATATCACAACTGTTATGTCATTTTCTGTCATACCACATCAGTCACACGTCTGTCACGTCACGCCTGTCACATTACGTATGCCATATCTCGTCTATCCCACCATTTATGTCATATTATGTCTGTCACGTCATATCTATTACATTACGTATATCATATCATGTCCTCCACATCACAATGCCATATCACGCCTGTCATGTCACGTCTATTATATATCTTCAATCATATAACAATCTGTCACATCCAGTCTGACACATTCTTTCACAGCCTTCCCATCCTTAGAATTCTGTATCAGCGCTGCCTGGCCAAGTCTTCGTGTGTCATTTTTTCATTCGCTGGAAAGATTGTGGTCTCATATTTTATTCTCATGTTTTTCTTTATATCTTTAGCCCTGAGGAAACTAGACCAGAATTGAGCTGTCATGATGATTCTTTAGTATCAAATGTTTTATTGTTGTGCGATAATTTAGTTGAACTAAAATGCATTATGTAAGTTACGTGCCTAAAGCATTACATAAAAAATGTTAGTGCAAACAATTTGGTCAAATAACCTTTATACATAACAAGCAATTAACATGTCAGAATTGAAGAGACTTTTAATTTTATAGTCTGCTCTTTCTGTTACATATCCTTTTTTATGTATTGTTTTTTAATCCACGCTAAATTGGCAATTGTGATTTTCCGTATTTGCAATTACGGGACAGGAGATGTGGTGCCACTTTCATGTAAAGGCAATTATTCGTATTATTTGGAATTGAAAACAATATATATCCTAATTATAACCCATCAGAAGTCTGGAAGGAAGAGCTGGAGAAGAGGGGGATGGTCATAAGCAGCTCTAAAACAAAATCCATGGTGATATCACGAGAAGAAAGAAGACATCAGATTAAGCTGGGAGAACAGGTCCTGGAGCAGGTCGACCACTTTAAATACCTCGGAGCTATTATAGACCGAAAGGGAGGCATCAAAGAAGAGTTGGCCACTCGAAAAGCAGCAGCTGGGAGACTTTTTCAGGCCATAAATCGAGGATTCCTCAGCAAGAGAGAGGTTGGTAAGAAAACGAAGATGGCTGTATACCGCTCCACCTATGTCCCAGTCTTGACATACGGATGCGAGTCATGGGCAATGACTACAACCCATAAAAGCCAGATCCAAACCTTAGAAATGAGGTATCTGAGGAAGGTGGTTGAAGTAACAAGAAGAGACATGGTACGCAACCAGACGATACGTCAAGGCCTTAAATCCTACCCCCTGCAGACCCAAGTAGAACAGTCCCAATTAAGATGGTTTGGCCATGTCTGCAGAATGGGAGAAGATCGGATACCACGACAAGCATGGGAAACAAAGAGCCAAGGATCCAGACCCCGAGGACGACCCAGAGTCCGCTGGGAGGACAACATTAGACAATCTTTGAAGGATCGAGGACTAGAATGGAACCAGGCCAGGAGGAAGACAGCCGATAGGATAGTCTGGCGCTCTCTCTTCCAAACCTCTACACCTCACGGTAGAAGGGGAACGACTAAGTAAGTAAGTAATAACCCATCAGAGGTTGAACGGGATATTTCTCACCATCAAATTAAAACAAAGTTACATGTCCTAAAGACGGCACTATTTCTACTTTGGTCATTTGCATTACTGTCACCGTCATTAGTTCGTTGTAGATTTTTTTTTTCGTACGCCCGCTAATACTCGAGGCGAAATCTCAGGTTATTATTAATGTCTAACCTGACATTGATTTTACGTGAGTAACCCTTTTTTTCTTGTACAGAGACAGGTGTCCCTCGCCATTCAGGCAGATACTCGCCGATTTCGGAGGTACCCATTAGAGCTGGGTCGGCTCAGGAGCCGCCAATCCCTGATCGATGACACTTCTTCAAATGTTCTCGCCAGGTCTCGAGTTAATCCAGTCCAAATCCCGGTCGACGAAAAATCCTCAAATGCCGTCGCCCGGGTTTGATCCTGGATCACCCGGTCGCTAGAGCGGTGTGGTAACCACTACGCTAGCGCGGTTCGTTGTAATAAAAGTTGACTGAATGTTATGGATATGCAGCCATGGGGCAACCTTTCAACAATGACATGAGGAGAAGTAATATTAACTAATGGAATGAAATTTCATAAATGTGGACATGTACTTTGAAGACGTAAGGTCTCATACCGCCCATGCTATCAATTTGTGCACCCATTGATACAAAACGCAGCGTAGAATTATATAAACGAATGTTCTCCCGGAAATACCGGTAATGTGGCTGCTCAGATAGGTGCTCAACAAATCTATTAATAATGAAGCAGCCCCGCGTATGTGCTGGTGATCATCTTCTAGTATAGAAGTGCCTTTGTGACAGTAATATTTGAAGTTGTTGTCGGCTGATTTTTTGGAAGCAAAGTTTAATAATGGCAGAACTGATATTCAAGCTTCATCCGGCCACGGTTATGAGCTTGGATACCATTTTCAAGGAATGTATCATGGTTTGGAAACAGTGGTGTTTTTGGAAAACGTAATGAACCATTGTCTGGCATTACAGTGTTTCGCTTTGATTCGTGGCAATGTCTTAAAGCCTTGGCATGTGTAACACGAAGTATTGCTGCGTCTGCCAGCAACCCATTGGCTCTATGTGCTGCAACTACTGCACGGCTTGTATCAGCGTCTATCTGGCTCACTGAGATGCATGACATGTTCGATTTTAATCTTAGCTCGTGCTGTTTTAACTTCTTCCAAGAATAATCTTCTTCATATACCATGCCTGGTGGCATATGTGACCATGCTTCTCCACAACTTCCTTTCTACAATACTATTGATTAACAATGTTGTTTACTTCTTTCCATGCCATGATGTCATACTATCCGGAATCTGCTTCGTTTGTCGTCTTCTATCTATTTTTCCTTCTTTCTTTTCTACTGTCACGAAATGCTTCAGCTTCCTTCTTCTCATAACATGTCCAAAAAGTGGATTGTTTCCTTCTTACCTGAGAAATAAGCTTCCTTGGCACATTGGCCTCTTTCAAGACATCCTAGTTGCTCATTTTAGCTGTCAATGGTATTTTAAACATTCTTCTGTACAACCACGTCTCTGTGGCCTCCAGTGCCTTTCCTACTTGTTTACTAAATGTCCATAACTCACTTCCATGAACAATTTTCATTTTATAGAATGCTGTTTTCTCCAGGGCTATTCTGTTCTTCACTTCTGAGATGCATCATCCATCCAATGTTATTAACATGCTCAGGTATTTGAATCCATTGACCTGTTTTAAAACTGTTCCATTTACGTTTATTGTGCATTCTGAAGAATATTAGCAAGAAATGCGCACAATTTCCATATCTTCTGTATCGTAAAGCTGCAGTTTATAATGCCCGTGTCACCTGTACGCTTTTATATGGCAGCGAGACGTGGACAACCTATGCTAAGCAAGAAAGAAGGCTCAATACCTTCCATCTACTGTGTCTATGCCACATCCTTTGTATTTCGCGGAAGGACAAAGAGACACATGTCGAGGTGTTGTCACTTTCTGGCTTTCAAACCATGTATACACTGGTTAGACAGCGCTTGGCCATGTTTGTCGCATGGAAGATGGTCGCATCCCGAAATATATCTTCTACGGACAACTGGTAGATGGTAAAAAGACAGTTGAGCGACCGCAACTGAGGTTCAAAGATATGTGCAAGAGAGAAATTAAGACACTGAACATAAATCAAACAACGTGGGAGGATGAAGCTGCCGAACACACCAAGTGGCGATTTCCCTACGGCGTCTCCTTAGATTGGGTGAAAAGAAGCTTCACCAACACGCAGAAGAGAAAAAAACACATCGAAAGGAAGACCAGGCAATCAAGCAGCCGAGGGCTGTCACCTCAGGGGCGCATTCTCATTGTCAGTAATTACTGAAGGGACTACTACTACTACTACTATCAAGGGTCGTGCAATTTAGTGCAATGGCCAGAAGCGCACGCCTTTTACATAATTTCCAGACTGCAACTTTGGTGGGAAAAGTATGTGACGTCTGTGACACCTAAGAAAATAGTATATATATATATATATATATATATATATATATATATATATATATATATATATATATATATAATATTATATATATATATATATATATATATATATATTATATATATATATATATATATATATATATATATATATATATATATATATATATATATATATATATATATATATATATATATATATATATATATATATGTATGTATGTATGTATGTATGTAATATATATGAGATTAAATAATAATTATTTATCCACTACCTTTAAGCTTCGTCCCACCCTTTCAGCATGGAGTACCGACCTTCAGCACTTCAGTACATACACTCTACTCTGTCCTGTCGTGTGCTAGTCATTCAACACCTTTCCATATCTTCTATCTCCCCTTCATGTCTTCTCCATTTGTATTTTTGGTCGCCCTAGGGATTGCAACAAGGACTGCCTTGTAAGGGTGTAACTGGTATTCTCAGTGTATATCTTGCCCAACATCAGCGTCTCCTAACATCTTTCTCCAGATGTATTTGTCTGGTTCTTTCCATCAGTTCCACATTACTGAACATTCTAATTCTTAATCCAGCTGCTGCACAAACGAGTATGTTTTTTTTTAAGTTCACGGTGTGTCTTCGATACAGTCATAATGTAAAACAAGATGTAATGAGAAGTTTATAAACAGATTGGCAAAGGAAGGTGGACAGCTACCTGTAAAAGTCTGTTTGACAGTAGAAGTAAAGTTGGATTGCACGGAGACTGGAGATGTATAAGGTTGCTCAGTGTAAATGTACTGATGTAACGTACTGTTTTTCTGTGTTATGGATGGTAGTACGTTGAGCGTGTCATGTTGTCCTGGGCATTACCAAAGTAGTAGCAAGGAATCTAGGTCACTAGCGTGAGGCGTCGCCAGAGTTCAGTAGATACATATCTAATGTCAGTATTCCTGCAGATTCAGACGTGTAATACTTGTATGACAATGTGGTTGATGGTGTAAGTGTGTAGATAACAGTGCTGATAACACGAAAGCCGTATAGGCTCTTGGACGTCTTCACATTAACTCACACAACCACAAGTAGAAGTCAGTGACGTAGGGAATGCTGTTGACGTTTACAATATTTATTTGTGACGTACGATAATACGATGATGATGAACGAAACAGTCAATAGTATACAATCGGGAACATAATATGTGTAGTTACAAAGGTCAGCTTCAACCATCACAGATCCTAGACGTGTAACAATGTCTTTATCAGTGTTTACAGTTTATGCAATAGCTCTAACCCCTGACTGAGCCCCGTCAGGTAAGCCCTAGCAAATATATTGCGTAGTACGGGCGATATCATCTATATAAACAAAGTCAATGCCATTGTCCTACAATTAGCAAAAAGACTTCAGACTGGCCTCACATGCCAGATACTTCATTCTGGTGAAGAATAGATATGGTCACAACGAAATCAGGCCGCAGATCGCGGGCCTCGATAATCAGGTCACTCTCAGTTTACACAGGCTCCTGAGATTAAATATACATTTTCTGCCAAATGATACTCCGCCTGCATTGCGGATCCATAAAGATGATTCCTAGGCTTATGTGAGTAACAGGTCAACTAGACCTAGTCTTGTAGATATGAAGTCATACTGGAGTGCAGTATAATAACCTCTTGTGAGCTTCGCTCACTATGCCGCCATCAGCGATAAATGTACCTGTAAGATCTAAACGAGACGAAAAGATCAAATAGCGTTTTCAGTTACCTTTTTAAAGAATCCTGACACTCTTAAGTAACACAATACAGCCAATACTGGCATAAAGAAAACACTCAGGGACGGAAGAATGCCAAACGGCCATTCCCAGAATTTCCACTCCCTATCGAAAACTTGGCAGAGAGGAATCTACGGATCGGGACATCCGTTCTAAGCCACAGGTACGCATTCTCTGAATACACTGGCTAACCAAAAAAAAATTTTGTTTCTTTCTCTAACATTTCTATGTTTTTCTGGTCAATTTTAATGCGCTGTTTTTAAATCTGCAAACCGTTTTTCTCTATCAGGTCGGGATCTCTAGAAATACGCAATTGAAGTTTTTTTAACAACGCATACAGTATTACAACATCATTCGTACAAGAAGTATAACAGTTATGTAGGCTTGAATTTCTTTGCAGTCGACTTTCGTCGGTGAATGGCATGTGGTACATCGCGATGAAGCATCCAACAATAATCGGCAAGCATGGTCACACTCCACCGTCCTTGATAACGTGACTCCATTACGGCGATATCTTGATGGAATCGTTCTCCATGTTCATCGCTGACTTCGCCAAGGTTGTCAGGGAAAAAGTCAAGATGCGAATCGAGCAAATGGATTTTGAGGGACATGTTACAGCCCATAATTCTGTATGCATCTATGCACTGCTTAACAATATGCACATAGTCGACNCATTTGTGATTTCCCAGAAAGTTATCGACGATCGATTTGAATGCCATCCGAGCGCGAAGTTCACCACCCTGTAACAAGTTCTCGAATTGTTTGTCTGCAATAACTTTCCTAATCTGAGGTCCTACAAAGATACCTTCCTTTATCTTTGCATCGCTAACTTGCGAAAACTTTTCTCGAAGATAAGTGAAAGCTTTGCTCGTTTTATCTAACGCTTTTACGAAATTCTTCATGAGCCCCAACTTTATATGTAACGGTGGTAAAATGATGCTGTCTTTGTTAACTAATGGCTCGTGTATTACATTTTTATGCCCGAGCTGCATACGATCCCTGATAGGCCACACCTTTCTTGCATAATGTTCCTGTCTGTTGCGGCTGTCCCATTCACATAGGAAGCAACAAAATTTAGTATACCCAGTCTGCATGCCCGTGAGAATTGCAATGACCTTTAGGTCTCCGCAAATCCGCCATTGGTAGTCATTGTACTTTATTTTTGCCAAAAGTATAGCCATATTGTCATAAGTTTCTTTCATATGAACAGAGTAGGCGACTGGAATTGATGAAAATAAATTTCCGTTATGCAATAACACGGCTTTTAGACTAGTCTTGGAAGAGTCGATGAAAAGTCGCCATTCGTTGACTATGTGCTCATGACCGAGGTGCACCATTAGACCGTTTACATCTTTGCAATAGCAAATGTCATCATCCATCTCAAAGTATTGAACAAGTTCTCTGTGTCTATGACGAAATTTAGATATCGGAGTATTGGGCGCTAAAAGATTCCATTCTTTGAGTCGCGAACCGAGTAATTCCGCTTGTCCTTTGGTAAGAGCGAGATCACGTATTAGATCTGAAAGTTCTGAATGGTTAATTAAGTGAACACCATCATTCACCGGTATATAATCCGAGTCAGAATTAATTTCTAAAGCAGGTAAACTATCACTTTCTGATGGTTCATTCACGTCCAACGGATATTGTTCTGGTGGAACTGGAATCGGACACGTGATTGGATCATGAGGCACTGGTTTCGAAACCGATTCAATATTTGGATAAACCACAGACTTTGTAGTTTTAAAAGTGAAACAATGGATATTTATCAAGCAGAAGTAACAATCAGTAGCTAGATTTGTTGGTTCACGCCATATTACTGGCACTCCAAAAGGCATCGACTTATGCTTCGGCGATTTTTGTAACCAATCTGCCAATGTATTTGCACAAGTCGAACAAACTGCATTTGGCTTCCAAGATTTATTTGCATCATCAACTTTCGAATCGAAATAAAGTTCATATGCTTTCTTTAGTAATGGTGTAAAGTTTTTCTGATGAACACGATCGGTAAAATATCCGCACACGTAACAGAACAGATCAGCCAAATTTCTACAACTTCTAGAAGCCATATTTCGCTCAGAATTATTTCAAAATACAGTAACTATTTGAAAAATAGCGTAACATATGTCATGCATCTTTTAGCAGTATAAAAAGGAAAATTATTTTGCATTTTATTAATTTTTAATAAGTTATATAGTAAAAATGAAACGGAGCAAATAATGGTTTCCCAAAAATATATTTATTCACAAATATCTTAAGAACCCGATGTGATAGAGATAAACGGATTTCAAATTTGAAATCAGCGCAAGAAACTGACCTAAGAACACTTATTCTTATATAAGAAAGAAAAATGTTGTTTGTCAGTGATATCGGTCTCCCGGCTTTTGCCGCTAAGACCCCGCGCATGCCCAAAGAGCATGGACCAGATCGAGGCAAACCCAGACCAGGCGTTTCCGACCAAACGGGTGACAAAGATACACCGTATGATCCTATAAATAGAATTAAGACATGTCAACTCTAAGACATGTCTGAGACAGGACAACATAAGACAGGAGAAGATAATCACCAGTCAAACTTGTCACCGAGAGATAATAAACGTTTATCTCTCTTTGATTACATTAAACCAAACATACATTAGGTTGGTGTTTTTTTTCACCGTCGAAAATGACGGTAACACTACCTCAGCGTGATACAAGCATAACTTTCGAAGAGGCCACACACAGCATGATTCATATTATCAGCTCAGCAGTAGAGAACAAGAGGTAATCTTCAGTCTCCGATCGGGCCACAACCGATTAGGATACAATCTATTCAACAAGCTAAAGATAGCAACTACCGACGAGTGCAACTCTTCTTCTTCTTCTTCTTCGATCCTTAACCACCGACCGTCAAAGCAGTCAGTGGCCATCACGCCTAGTGGCGTCTTGTAGGGCAACAACAAATTGATTCCACTTTGCACGGTCGGTGGCCATCCTTCGTACAGTGCCCCAACTCTGGTTCATTCTTTGCATCTCAGCCTCCACAGTCCTCCGCCAAGTTGTTTTTGGTCGGCCTCTCTTTCGCTTTCCTTCAGGGGTCCAAAGCATAGCTGTTCTTGTGATGGCATCGGGGTCTCTTCTGAGGACATGACCAACCCAGCTCCAGCGTCTGCCAGCTATGATGGTATGCATGTCCTCTTGCTTGCTACGAGTAAGCAGATCTTGGTTGGTGATGGTATTTGGCCAAAAGATTCGGTGAATTTTTCTTAGGCATGTTGTGTGAAAAGAGGACAATTTTGACATTGAGTGCAACTCTAGCACAGATAAAATGAATGCTGAACATCTGCTTCAAAGATGCCCAACATGTGAGGAACAGAGAAAGCATATTTGGCCGTCACTAGTATCATTCTATTCTAACTTTACATGCAGTGTTGGGTTGAGCAACCTAACTTTTGAGGTGAAGACAGGAATACGACAGGGTTGCCCCTTATCAACAACTTTATGTTTGACAGTCAAAGACTGGGTGATGCGCCAGACAAGAGGGCAGTCCAAGAGGAATTAGATGGACAACATTTTCTACACTGGAAGATCTGGAATATGCAGATGACATTGCACTACTCGCACAATCACATCAACACATCCAAGAAAAAACCGATATACGGAATAAATATAGCCAGCAGGTGGATCTGAACATCAATCTGAAGAAGACAGAGGTCATGACACTCGATGTGGGCAATCCTGAGCCAATAACAATAAGGAACCAGAAGCTAGAACAGACAGGCACATTTACATACCCAGGATGCATAGTAAAACCAGACGGCGTAACAAGCAAGGACATCAACAACAGAATGAATGAAGCGAGAACAGCCTTTGCCAGTCTCAACAACATCTGAAAGTCTTCCCAGTACAGCACACATACCAAATTAAGATTACATGAGAGCTGTGTACTTTCTGTGCTTCTCTATGGTGCGGAATGTTGGAGATTAATAGATAAGGAAATGTCGAAACTGTCCTCTTTCCACACAATGTGCCTAAGGAAAGTTCACCGAATCTTTTGGACGAATACCATCACCAACCAAGAACTACATATTCGGAGTAACCAAGAGGACATGCACACCATCATAGCTGGCAGACGCTGGAGTTGGGTTGGCCACGTCCTAGAAGGGACCCTGATGCCATTACAAGAACAGCTATGCTATGGATCCCCGAAAGAAAGCGAAAGAGAGGCCGACCCAAAAAAAAAAAAACCTTGGCGGAGAACTGAAGGAGGCTGAGATGCAAATAATGAACCAGAGTCGGGGCACTGTACGAAGGATGGCCGCCGACCGAGCAAAGTGGAATCAATTTGTTGCTGTCCTACAAGACGCCACTAGGCGTGATGGCCACTGACTGCTTTGACAGTCTGCGGCTAAGTATCAAAGAAGAAGACAATTGGGACATGTCTGTTCCTGTTGTTCTCCAGCATTCTGCACCATACAGAAGCACAGAATGCACACAACTCTCATATATTCTTACTTTGGTGTTTGTGCTGCGTGGGAAGATCTTTAAATGTTATTCAGATTGGCACATACTGTTGTGACTTTTTTCATTCTGATACTGACATGTTTGTCCCATCATCTGGTATTACTATGCGTCGCAGGTATGTAAATGCGTTTGTCTTTTCTAGCTTCTGGTTAATAGTTTAGCAGTTGCAGGGATATTTTTATATTTAGTGCCATGACGTCTGTCTTCGTGAGATTAATATTCAGTCTCACTTATTAGCTATAAATGCTCAATCTGTCTGTTGTTCCGTGCATGTGTTGATGGGAGTATGCAAATATCATCTGCGTATTCCAGTTCCTCCAGTGTACATAGCGCTCGGCATCATAGTCCCCTAGGGGCGTACTCCGTTGTCTGGTGCATCGCCAGTCTATGACTGTTTAAAAGAGATCGGCAAACAAAGGGCATCCATTTCGAACTTCTGTTTTCACCTCCAAAGATAGGTTGCTCTACCCTATACTACATGTAATATTAGCATGGGTAAGTGACGCTCAACCTATGGGTAGCGACCTAAAATTGGATGGCACGAAACATTGCAACGGGGCGCGTCAGTCACCTTTCCCATAATCGAAGTTTTAAACTGCACGCCTTTGGCTGAATTCTTATATTGATTGCAAAGATTGCCAACTTCACAAGTTTTGAATTTTGGGCTGTGATTGTGACGATACGGTTGTGTGATCTCAAGTCCGCTCCGGCAGGATTGCATTACATTCCCGTGCGAGTGATATTTTCTTATTTTTCTCTCCCCTGTCATTATTATGTGGCATATTTTATGCACCATTATTTACTCTCTGTGCTGAATCTAGTGGGGGAAAGTCTCTAACACTCCTCTCTCATACGGAAGTATCGGCTAGGGGACAGTCTTTATCTTGTTTACCATCCCAGACGTGTTCACGTTCCGCCAGGTAATTAGACCGGCCAGCCGATTATACGTTATCACATAAGCCGGCTGACCCTTTGAAAGTGACCGTCCAACATTTGACCCCAGATGGCGAGCGACTATCCCTATGTTTGCACAAGACGGGAGAAAATAAGGTAATCACTTCCGATGTACGTTCTGTATTGAGATTACAGATAAATATGTCCGGAAACTCAAGATTTGCAGACGATAGCATCGGGGCAGTATCAGTGCACAACATTTGTTTGTGAAGATAGCACAAGATGCTGGCGGAAGTCTGACGCAACGATATGAAGAGGTCATGCGTGGATATTAAATTTAATATTTTGAAACACGTGAGGGTATTTTTGGATATTGAAGCACCCCTACCCATGTAGTGCTGAACGAGATTCGCTTGGATTGGTTGATTTGAGAGGCCGGAAGATACAATGTATCTCATTGGAAAATTAGGCGGAAACACATCTGTGATCTGAACTGAGGATTGTGAGATATAATTTAGTGAAATCAAACTCTGAGATACAGAACAGACAGCTTCGCAACTTCATACGAGCAACTCCCAGAAAGCCAGACAGAAAAAGAGACGTTGGACTTAGAAATTCCACATCTATAAGGAGCAGATCGAGTATTGGGCAACTTAGGAATTTACAAGTAAACCCGCATTTTTAATACAAGACTGGAAACTTAAGAATTTGATCACAAGTCATAGAGGAATTAAACAAAAGTTTTCCCAAGCCAGTGATTTCGCAGAACATCCGCCGTCAGAGGAATTAACTCAATTTCCCAGACCAAGTCATAGAGGAATAAAACAAAAATTTTCCCAGGCCAGTGATTTCGCAGAACATTCGCCGTCAGAGGAATTAACTCTAATTTCCAGACCTACGTGATTTCCAAGCATCTAATACAGAGCTGTGTCCAGTCTAAATCTGTGCAAGGAGGTTGTGTATTCTCAAAATGTTGGGGTAATTTAAACAATTTATTTACTAATGTGAAATTTGACATGTTTCTTGCTAAGTGGTTATATATGAGGCTGGCAACCTCAACATATGAAAACAGTATATACATGAACAACTACTGCAAGAGCTGGTGGTCGTTTCTGACTAGTCGTGCGGAAAACCCGACAGCAGAGGTGACCCCACACTCCGACTGGAGCAGTGATGAGTGATGACTACATCATATGTGCTTCAAGTGTAGCATATCATTTTTGAGATTTATGTAACTTGTTAATGTTAATTCAGGCACAAATCATATTCTCACTGTCCAGACACGTTATCTGTTAATCCTCAGAATAATATTCGTGAATTTTAACCATCTTCTCGGAGTTACGTTGTGCGTGCTCGAGAATTAAATTCTTCTGAGAGTTTAACATTGGTGGGCGGACAACGGGAACGTGAGCCCGGTAGAGTGCTCCAAACAAATGTACTTAGCAGAAGGCATTTGTTTTTCTATTTTTCTAAAGTTCGTGGTTACAAGCCATCAGACGATTTGTGGTACTAACGCCGCTAGTGTGAGAGAAAAGCATCCACCCTAACCGCCTACAGTGGAAGAGAGTGTGGAGAAGGCTTTCGTCATCACAGAAGTGATGAACCACAGCTGCAGGACTCAGCTAGAGTTAAGTTTCTTGTAGAATAGGCGAAAGCAACGAACTTTTGATAAGTCCTCACCTACGTCTCCGTGACGAAAACTTTTATCTAAATTTCACAAATCTTTCCATATTTTTTTAACTGTTAAAGACTAATTCATTATTAAAATTGTTACATGTTGTTGAAAACTAAACAATCATAGTCGCTTCAGTTTTATATGTATGAAAGCAAACGAATGAGCCAGCATATTTTATATATATATTTACTTCTAAACAAAGCTATACCTTATAAGAGGGATTTCGTTGGACTACACCAACTGGGGGCTTGAACGGGCTAAACCATTGCTTAAATCCTTCACAAAAGGCGACGGATCAGATATAATGCGTTAACAATTGTTCAGCCCAATGCAACATTGTTCGTGACTTCTGGAAATATCTTGTGAAGCTACCTTAAGATAAAAGTGTCATTAACCTTCTATCTACATCTCTACCAAGAGTAATCTTGCGCGCAGGTAGATACCTTGGAAGCCAATATTAGATACTCTTGAGTTTTGGTCACTGTTGGACCACTGCTGCAAAGTAGGGGAGGCAATCCGTGACAGTGATCATAAATAAGTTGAGAGCCACTGCCATAGATTGACAGCTTCACGTTCCTATTAATTAAAATGTTTTTCGTTACACTTTTTATTAATAGACTAGACGCTGTTGTTCGTTACACTTTTTATTAATAGACTAGACCCTGTCATATACATAAACATATTCTTACTTGCAGAGACTTGTACATAAGTTAAAAAATCACGTTGAACTTATAATATCAGGAATACTTTTGTTGCCGGCGACAACCTGAGTTTCGGACTTTTCTAATCAGTTGCAGTTTACTGTTGTTTTCTCACTACGTAAGTTAGTCATGTAAATAGTACTCGCGTTTACAAAATACCATTTTTCATCCATTTATCCAGCTTGAATATCTACTTGTACCGCTAACTCTGTACGTGACAAAGCACAATGGAAATGGTTCTGGCTAAGGTACCGGTAGATGTAGGTAAAAATTGTGAATGTTTGTCGTGTTTCTGTTGCCAGTAGTCCAGAAACAGTGATGCTGACGGAACAGTTAAACGCAGATCCTACATTTGTTCGTATGTAAAGGTAGTCCCATAGCAGATCTGTCGTCAGGGAGGTATGTGTTAGAGACTTCACAATACTAGGTCTCAGCTTCATGTGGGGTGGCCGGTTCCCTAAATTTTTCTATGTTCAATGCTAAATTAATTGTAAGGATTTGGACAACATGAAGGAAGAGGTGAAGGTAATCCTATAGCAGATAGTACCGTCGAAGAAGGGAGTGTTAGAGACTTCACTAATTAGGTCCAGCTTTATGAGATGGGTTGACCATCTTCCCTTCCTCGCTGCCTAGCCTTCCCTAACTTAACAGCAGAGTCAGGTACACATTTATAATTGAAAAGACTGGTGAGTAAGGCTACCAGATGTTGAACCGGGTAATTTTGCCTGGACATCCAAGCGTTTTTGCAATTCTGTCAATCGGAGGTGCTTAAACAATATATGTGCATATATTTATTCGGCTGAATGCTTCTGATGTGTTGGTGGTTCACTCAGTAGCCTTAATGCTGCTGTTTATGGTTTGGTTTCAAATTTTGCTTCCATGTAATTGTTTTATTTTAATTCTCTTAAAACATTTCCGCTGTGTACCCAAAGTTCAAATCAGGGGTCGGCAAACTACGGCCCGCGGGCCAGCTGTTGCCCACTGCTTCATGTTATCCGGCCTGCCAAAGATATCTCAGCTTTTTTAATCAGTCAACCATTTTTTTCGTAACAAAAACTGGAGAATAGAATTAGTTTTTTTTACATTATTTTTGGCATCTTTTAAAACTATGAAGGCATTTTCAAGAGGAAGACATAAAGATCTTTCAAAATCCATTTAACCGTTTTATTGAGGGGATATCACCGACTCTTCGAATGGAAGTCATTGATCTGCAATGCAGTGACATGTTAAAAGACAAATACAAAGAGGCGAAGCTGACTATAAGTGTCTTCCAAGAGATAAATGTACTCAATTAAAACCTTTTGCTCGTGGATTAATTTCAATATTTATCTGTGCCTGTCTGTATGAAAAGGTATTTTCAAAGATAAAGTACATAAAATCTCGTTACAAAGTAGCCTTGTCTGGTGAGCGTTTACAATCGATTTTGATGATAGAGAACATTAACTTCGAACCCTAATTAAGCGATTTTTTTTCACCCCCCCAAAAAAATTAATTCCATGCCTGCACTAAATCCCCCCCTCCCTACAGACACACACACAAATAATTGTGCACATTGATATTCTACAATTCGTGTATGCTGATAATAAATACATTTATGCAAATGTCGGTGATCTCATATATTTCATCATGTACAATAAATTGAAATTGAAACCACCGCGGCAAGAACATGTAAATACTTGGTGCAGGCTTCCTGCAAGTGAACCAGCTACATAGGTGGTTCCATGCTTCGTAGGGAGCGCACTGGAAAATGGTGATGATTAAAAATGAAATATCCTTAATTTTATTTACCACATACTCTTGACCTGAGAGACCTAAAGTGTTTACTTTCCGGACTGCTTCTAAAACAGTTTACCGACCCCTGGTCAAGATAATAAGTCAGCGGTGACAACTTTACTGCGTAGTCTGCCCAAGGTTTCTCTCTGCAGCAGTGTTTCTCAACATGTTTACTATGGCGGAACCCATAACTCAAGTTTTACAACCTGTAGAACCCTTGCCTATGAAAATACTGCTACAGGGCTAGAATTTTAGACAGGTTTAAAAAAACAAACATAGACAAGGTTGTTAAGAGTTCCAGTTTATGCTATGGGTTGTTTATAATTTACAATCTTGTCTGCAGAATTATTAATAAAATTTATATTTCTCCAGGCTATATAAAGATACTTTTTCCTTTCTTTGAAATGAATAATAAGACCGTAAAGTATGGCCAAGCTTTATAAGAACACAGTCACGAGTATGTTCCTCACGAACTGTCATAGACAATTTGATTCTAATTTATTACGATGAATGGTTACAATACAAGCAAAATCATATCAGTCAACTGCGATGTCCACTGGTAATGTTCATAGTCAATTCGCACTGCCCTCAGGGCACAACACATCGATCTAATCCTGCAGATAGCCAGATACTCAATCTTAGCAAAATCATTAATATATCATAAAGCATTCACAGCTTAGACTATCCTGCCTATAAACCACTGAATAGTGCAGCCACACGTCATGGCTGAATACATCGAATATAAATAAGTGCCTTAATGCACACTTCTTAATAATATATTGTCGTAAATTTATTTTGAGAAAAGTCTTAGAAATAGTGGTCCCGTTTAGAGTGAAGAATGATGGTGAAGGCTCTGTGATAATAAGGGTTTTGGAAGTAAATAGTTGATTCACAGAGTGCTGGGGAGAGTAAGGACAGACTCTTACGACAATCTGTTCTCTCAATCTACTCCTTCAACTCTCCTGGCTAAACAATTATTTGCCAGTTTCCAAACACGCATGCGCTCACACCAATTTGGTGCTTCAAACACACGGACGCTTCGTGAATACAAACTATGGTAAACAAATATGGGTAATTTGGGCTTGGGCCTTCCAACACAATACTAAAAGTTTTATGATGTTTATTTATCATTAAAATCAGTCACAACATTTATCATTTGTTACAGGCCAAAAATCATGGTACAGAAAATACAAATAGCAAAGGGGGTGGGGTGGGGGGTGAATGGTAGTACCCAATATGCCCTTCCCGCTTGTAAGACAAAGAAAAAACCCAGTCAAAAAGACAGGTGGTTATCAGAGATAGATAACTTAACCCAACAGTAAATTTATTTCTTTGATAAGAAGTGTTTCAATATTATGTATGGGGGTTTTTGGAAACAGGTCCTATTATTCTCAAACAATGTTTTCCCTTGACCAAGCAGATCTGAGGGAGGGGAAATAACCAAAGCTAAGAAAATCCCACTTAAAGAGAACAAATATAATGAATACAGAAAAAAGTATTACCAAGTAGAGCAATTATGATGTTTACAAATAAATCTCATTCATTCATGCACGCTCGTGATGGCCAACACCCAATTACTCACACACACTTACCGATCGTGGAATCTGGCACTCCATAGAAAATTTACAACAGCAATAACACTCTCGACAAAATGGAAATGTCTTTTTTCTTCGAATTCCAGCCCCAGATTAGCGAGTTTGGCGTGTTGCAAATAGTCCCGTAATCGCTGGACGGTGAAGCATAAGTGTTTTTCTGTTGGTTTTATATAAAGTTCTATGGGATGACACAGGCACAGATATGGGGTGAGAATGGTGGGGTCTCATGTATTATCACTGCTGGCGGTAGAAAAATTTTATCGCGTGATGACGAAAAACTGTCAGTATTCTTCAATGATATTTCTTTTCCACAGTAGAACAGTAAAATTATATGTATCGCTTCTGGCAATGTTCTTCTCCAGGTTATCCTTATAGACTTTAATTTATTGATGATGTGTTAAATTGTTCTTGGGTTTACTTTCTTTCTGGAAAATTCAGATAGCTGGACCCCAACAGGATCGCCACAAGATTAAAATTTAAACTGTTCATCAAAATATCTGGAGGGTTTTAAGAACCGAGTCTGTAGGACTCTATAAAATTTATTGCTGGGACGCAAAGGTTGTATGATCATTCTATAGGAAAAGATAGAAAAACATGAAATCATACTGCAAAAATCCAATACTATTCTAACGCGCGATAAATTTACCGTTATGTCTATTATATATACTCGCGTATTTAATTATATATATTAAGAAACCACTTCGCGAATCTAATGGTTAAAACACACATCTATATATAGGACTTAACTTAATTAATTAGTTATAAATTCCTTCGCGACTTTAAAAGTTAATTTAAGCATTTCAGCATCTATTATCTTTGGAAATATTGTAATAGATATATCCTTAAATTCACCACTGGAGCTTTTGACATGGGTTTAATTTAATAGATTTAAATTAACACAACTCCAGTGAAATAAAAATGAATGAACTAGACCACTGATCACTAGAAACTAATATATTATACCGTTTTAGCACATAATAACTACACTCCAATATAGCCAAAAGTCCAGAGGGAATTCTAGCAGGATTTAACTATAAGCTAGTGTGTTGACAATCTCTGGCAAACGAATGATAAAATTGCATTCTTCAGGGTCTCAATATATATGAAATGGAATGACAGATCGGGGGGACATGTTAAAATTTCACACCTTATTTGATATTAGGGAACATTCTGGTACTACGCCGCCAGACGAAGAGAGAGATGCCGCCCCTGGTTCCCGTATCTCCGTTCGCTCCGTCCGTGATTTCAGCGCTCTCCACTGGTTCACACTGACGTGTTACCTGACGTCGAAAACTTGCTCCGTCCGTTTTGTGGGGACCACTACTGCCTTTGATCGTATCCCGCTTAACTCGTTGGATTCTGGCAACGCCCTACTAGGCATGGGGGACAGGCAAGGTAGGGAAATAACTGCTTATAATCGCTCTAGAGATTGCGGTAGGCGTGGTTTAACCTCCTCTTTTAGGCAGAGCGATGACCAGGATGCACGCATGAAACTAACTACATATTAATTAGCAAACGTGGTGGCGAGTTCACTCTGCTCTGACGCATATTAATGAGACCAGGTGGAGTTCCACGTTTCTGTTGTGCATTGCTAATGAGCCCAGGTGGAAGAATTCCCGTTGGCGATAAAATTACAACAATATTCGGGGGTACTGATGCTACGAGGGTCAGCTAAGTTTCATCGTCTTATATATTAGCACATCAAAAATGCTGCCAAGGGCACGCATGCCAAATAATAACTTCCGTGTGCTCTGTCACATACTTATAATATCTTTAGTGGACTCTTGCCACACTTTGAGAAGTGGTCAAAACCACATGATCTGTTGGCCAATGCCAGAAATAGTAGGAAGCAACTTCCTCTCGCCAACACGGCGTAATGCGTGCCGTTATCGTCTAGCACGTGTCATGCCTCACAACATGCATACGTCATTACGCTTACCGGAATATGTATTACATTAATGCATCTAATGGAAGTGCCATGCAGTGCAAGAAACTACAACAACATGAATTGAAGTTTAAAACACAGCAAAGCAGCTTCCAACACATGGCAAGAATTTTAGTAAGGTTTTAAAAACACACGTAGATAAGGTCGCGGTTAAAGCGAAAATTACAAACACAGGTGAAGTTAACAATTCTTCACAATAGCAACTGACCGTAATGTATACTAACCACAGCCCGTGAAACCACCCTGGAACATAATTCACTCCGGGTATCAGTGTCAGTGGAACAAGTGGTAACAAAGCGAAGCTGACGTTGGATAAGATACACATTGAGGAAACCTGTTGACAGCATTACAAGGAAGTCCATTTTCTGGAATCCTCAAGGTTATAGGAGTAGATGGATACCGAAAAGCACTCGGAAAAGATAAATGGAGACAGACGTGAAAGGGTTATAGAAGACGTTGACAGATTTTAAACGGATGGCACAGGGGAAAGATGGTTTGGCAATAATGTGTTGAAGATCTATGTTTCTTCTTTAAATTGAAGGGTAATGAATTGATCATATCAATAAGACTAAATGTGTTGAACATCTATGTTTCTTCTTTAAATTGAAGGGTAATGAATTGATCGTATCAATAAGACCAACTGAACTACGGATAATTCTCTGTTAACGCGTGTTTCATTTACACAAATTCGAACATAAGCGCACTAATTTTCAGGTAGCCTATTTTTTTATTTTTTTTACGCGTCAAACGCGATTTGATATTTAGAAATTTTTACAGTATTGCATCTACGCACCAACAGGAGAACGACAGCAAGATGATGATAATTTGAATGTTTATTTGAAGTATTTTTGCTAGGCATTCATTACTAAAGTTGCACTTTCGCAAATCAAAACTGCATGGAAGTTCCCCGGCAATGCATGAACTATGTGTGGAAAAAACTGTGCCTTTAACTCTGTCATGCCTTTGAAGGACTTATCGTTGATGACAGTAGTATCACAGCTATTAAGGATAGTGTCAGAATGGCCCCACGAACTGACTTAGATGGAGTTGACGAAAATGAAATTGTAAATTTGTTTGAATCTCATAGAGTACAGCTTAGTAATGAAGAGTTATTAGCGCTGGAGAAGGTCACCGCAGAAGCAGAAGCTGCAGCAACTTGCACAAGCCAGCAAAAACAACCAAGCCGCCAACTTACAGTTTAAAGGAGGACTTTCAACTTCTTGAATCATGCGTTAAGATCTTTGAAGAAGATGATCCTAACATACACAGGAGCTTTATGGTCAGGAGGAAAATTATGGAATTTGCTGCTTCCTATCAAGAAATCCTCCATGAGAAGAGAACGTCACAAACTCACAAAACTCTGGACACGTTCATCCAGAAACTATTCATTGCTTCATCGCCTGCTTCTCATTTGAATGACCCCCCCCCCCCCCCACCCCTCGCTGAATTAGAAGTTGATGAAGATGAAGCAGGTAATGGTCATGCGCCTGTCAGTATTGAATAATTTGCTAATGTTTAATAATTTTGCAATGTTGTTTTCTATACATGGACATATACTTAATATGCATTGTATGTTAATTGTATGTGAATATAATCAAAGCGCTATATGACAATGCAAGATGTTGTGTTAGAACAAATAAAGGGAATACAGAATGGTTTACAGTAGAAACAGGGGTGAAACAAGGCTGTATTATGTCACCACTACTTTTTGGAATAGCTATTGATTGGGTTATGAGAAACTATACCCACAATGAACAATTGGGTATAAAATGGACAAATGGAAAATTCCTGGGGGACCTGGATTTCGCAGATGATGTAGCATTCTTAAGTTCAACACCAAGACAATCCCAAGAAGCAATAAATAATTTGTGTCATCTCTCGGTTAAAATTGGTCTCCAAATAAATGCCTCTAAAACTAAAGCTATGAACTTTTCTAACGAGACCTTTGATATCATCTTGAACGGGGAAAAACTACAGAAAGTTGAAAGTTTCAATTATTTAGGCAGTAAAATGACTCAGGATGGTGACACAACAAGAGAAATCCATACTAGAATTGCTTTGGCAGCTAGCGCCTTCAATAGATTATCTAACATTTGGAAATTACGATCATTGAATATACATACCAAGCTTCGTCTGTTTAATTCAAATGTTATCTCAGTGTTAACATACGGCTGTGAGAGTTGGAAAATAACAAAATCATTGGAGAACAAGCTGAATACATTCGAGAACAAATGTCTTAGAAAACTCATGAACATCAGTTGGAAAGAATTCAAGACTAATCGACAAATAAGAGAAGACTCTAGGCAGAAATATGTCTCCGACTATATAAGGAAAAGACGATGGTCATATATCGGTCATGTCCTACGAATGCAAAACAACAGAATACCACTACAGGCGCTCACTTGGGTTCCTGAGGGTAAGAGGAAAAAAGGAAGACCAAAAGAAACACTCAGAAGAACAATAATAAGAGAAGGAAGAACGTTGGGCCTAAATAATGTGCAAGAGCTAAGAGGAGTGGCGTCACAACGAACAACCTGGAGAGCACTGGTTTCTGCCTTATGCGCCGTGTTTGGCGCTTAAAGAATTTATTATTATTATTTATTATGTTAATTTGCACTGTGTAGTATTACGAGTATTTATTTTTATTATTATATACGGCATTGGTGGAACGGAACCTCTTTATTTTACATGTATTTGAATGAGAAAATCCTGTTATATTTACTGCGATTTCTGTTTACGCCACGATCTCGGGAACGCACGTATCGTGTTAAAAAAACAAAACAATCTGTACTTGAAGATATACACTAAAATTATCTTGTTGCTTCATCATTAAGCTTTTAAAAAACCTCAAGAAATCGAGCAATATTAACAAAACCCGAGAAGCGAATAATTATGTTCATAAGTCGGAACAAAATAAAAAAACATTGCCTTAACTTGAACTACAAAAAGTGATAAAATTCCTAGAAAGCTTTGCCCAGTGTTTCTCCTTTTATCGGCAAAGGTCTCGTATCTCAGTCTTTTCACAATAACCTTACATACCAAATGAGCAAACAAATCGAGAATTCTGGAGTGCAGAGAACTCAATCAAGTATTAACGAACCCTTATAATTTATGCATTCACGGGGTTTCGCAGAAAACCTTACGACACCCCGCGAAAACCTTGATTGGGAATCACTGCTCTGCAAGTTCATATGATCATGACCTGGCGTGATCATGTCACGCGTGACAACTCATTTCCAGCCGTTTGTGGTTCATCTTCTTCTTTAACTCTTTCTACCCTCCACGAGCCGTATGGTGCTCCAAGACTTTATATATTACTCTCCCAAAAGCCACATGGTACCCCCCTTAAGTTTAATAGAATTACTCTTTTTTACCTAAAAGGATATAAAGAAACAAACTTATTTGTTGCATATAAGACTTACAACACTTCAATATGTTCTTCAGCCAATTTACCACAAAGTTTGTATGTATGTATGTGTGTATGTATGTGTGTATGTATGTATGTATGTATATATATATATATATATATATATATATATATATATATATATATATATATATATATATATATATATATATATATATATATATATATATATATATATATATATATATATATATATATATATATATATATATATATATATATTGTGATAAACGAGCGCAAAGGCCTTTTTGCTCCATCTTTTCCTACATTTTTCATATTGTATTTTCTCCGACATTTGCTCTTTCATCCAATATTTGCGACCCACATTTGCTATTTCATCGTTGTGATTACTCGCGACCGGTATCTAGAGAACCACATTTGTTCTTTCATCGGGGGAAATAAAAGTCCTTTGATTGAGTCCCCATGCCCGACATTATCGTTTGAAGCCCACATTGCATCGTAATAAATCTGGTAAAAACACATCTGGTCATCCGAATCAAACATCTGGGCATGCTGTAATTTCTGTGACACCACATTGGACGCCCAGATTGGCCAGGGGAAAACGTCTCATGCTGTAATGGTGTTATCTGTGGTCGGCCGCGGTTCAGACAAGCGTGGGTTTACCACATTGGACGCCCACCTTGGCCAGGTATAATTGGACCACTGCTGAGAACTAAGAAGAGGAACTCCCATATCCTTACCTTAGTGGACACCTGTTCCATGTGGGGCGAAGCCATAGCCATGCCAGCATGCGACTCAGTGCATGTAGCTGACGCTTTACTTAATATCTTTACTAGATTGGGCTTCCCGCATGAAATTCTCACAGACAACGGGTCACAATTTAGAGGCAAGTTGACAGAGGAGGTGCTTAGAATATTCAAGACTAGGCATATCTATACTTCGCCCTATCACCCCCAAAGTAACGGGCAAGTAGAGCGGTTTAACGGGACGCTCACCTCTATTCTTCGGAAGTTGGCACAGGAGAAGCCAGAAACTTGGGATCAGTATCTTCCTGGCGCATTATTTGCTTATAGGGAAGTACCGCATGCGTCAACTGGAGTTCCTCCGGCCACATTACTCTTCGGAAGACCTATTAAAGGTCCATTAGAAGCATTACTAAGAACATGGACAGATGCCAAGACAGACGACACTGTCACATCCGCCTTCCAGTACGTCACAGACTTGAAACAACGCCTGAAGACTGGCTGGGAATTAGCCACAGCGAAAGTACGGGAGGCTAGGCGGAAACATGCCAAATATTACAATTGCAATGCGAAGGACCGAGAACTAGCAGTAGGAGAGAAGGTGCTACTTCTTCTGCCAAGTAGCAGTAATAAATTGCAGATTTGCTGGAGGGGACCCTACAAAGTGGCGGAAAAGATTTCTCGCACCAACTATAAAATCGCCGTGAACGGAAAGCAGAAAATTTACCACTTAAATCTGCTTAAGAAGTTTTACGAGCGAGCCCCTGCCGAACCTGCGCACCTCATGACTATGGCCATTGATATGCAAATGGAAGAAGAGCCTTTATCATCCGTAGAGTACCCGGTGATACAGGAGGAATCACATTTAGATGTGGAAATAAGCTCCACCTTAACGGAAGCCCAGCAAGAAAAAGTAAGGAGATTGATGGAAAACCACGCCGACTCTCTGACAGACAAACCGGGTCGGACAAACCTGATGGAGTTTGACATGGAAGTCACGGATCCTACGCCCGTTCGAATGAGAACCTATCCGATTCCGTATGCCAAGGCGACGGCATTAAAGCAAGAAATTGATTACTTACTTAAGGAAGGCATAATTTCGAAGTCGGAGTCCCCTTACAGTGCGGGAGTGGTGCTGTTACGCAAACCCAGTGGAGAACACCGCCTGTGCATCGACTACCGACAGCTGAATGTGTTAACACAGTTCCAGCCAGAACCGTTACCGGACCACAACCAGCTATTTACTAAGCTGAGCAGGGCTCGCTATTTTTCAAAGATCGACCTCAGTAAAGGGTACTATCTAATACCGGTAAAAGCTGAGGTGAGGAACCTGTTAGCCTTCAGTACTCCAGATGGACACTTCGAGTTTAATGTGATGCCAATTGGACTGAACAATGCTCCTAGTGTCTTCACAAGGATGATGCGAAAGTTATTGGATCCTTTGAATCATCCCGCCATCAGCAATTTTATGGATGATATCCTAGTAGCTACTGAATCGTCTGAAGAACATATATCAGCGCTATCCTTGCTGTTTAACAGACTCAGAGAAGCGGGACTAACCGCCCGCCCAACCAAATGTCAAATTGGGTGTGAACAGCTAGAGTTCCTAGGACATACTATATCCCATGGGACCATGTTCCCCGAGACTCAAAACGTTGAGAAGCTGAGAAATGCACCGAGACCGTCCACAAAAAGGGATGTCCGGTCATTTGTATCTCTCTGTGGATTCTACCAGAGATATATAAAGGATTTTAATAGCCTCTGTGCGCCGCTTACATCGCTAACCAAGAAAGGAAACCCAGATAAAGTGACATGGTCAGCAGAATGTGAACATGCATATGCACTCTTAAAAGAGAAACTCACCACAAAACCTATTTTACGGCTCCCGGATTTAACTAGAAAATTCATCTTGCGCACAGATGCCAGTAACATTGGAATCGGGGCTACATTACTACAGCCAGATGACAGGAGCCCACCAAATCTATTTCCGGTCGCATATGCGAGTCGGAAGTTAAACCGAGCAGAACAAAACTATTCCACAATCGAAAAGGAATGTTTGTCCCTCGTCTGGGGAATACACAAATTTCAAGCATATCTGTACGGAAGGAAATTTACAATCCAGAGTGATGACCAACCTCTGACCTTCCTCGCCAATTCAAAGAATTTAAATGCTAGACTGATGAGGTGGTCGCTTGTTCTACAACCTTACACGTTCCAAGTGGACTATATCCAAGGAAAACAACGTAGGAGCGGATTTTTTAAGCCGTCATCCTATGAGGCAGGACGGAGAGCACAGACAAGTAGAGGAAAGGGTAGAAACCGGAAAGAAAAACTAAGATGAGGAAAAGGATTAAGGAATCCCGAGCAAGAAGGCTAAGCTCTCATGAGTACGATTGACATCACACTTGAGGAGGGGCTATTGTGATAAACGAGCGCAAAGGCCTTTTTGCTCCATCTTTTCCTACATTTTTCATATTGTATTTTCTCCGACATTTGCTCTTTCATCCAATATTTGCGACCCACATTTGCTATTTCATCGTTGTGATTACTCGCGACCGGTATCTAGGGAACCACATTTGTTCTTTCATCGGGGGAAATAAAAGTCCTTTGATTGAGTCCCCATGCCCGACATCATCGTTTGAAGCCCACATTGCATCGTGATAAATCTGGTAAAAACACATCTGGTCATCCGAATCAAACATCTGGGCATGCTGTAATTTCTGTGACACCACATTGGACGCCCAGATTGGCCAGGGGAAAACGTCTCATGCTGTAATGGTGTTATCTGTGGTCGGCCGCGGTTCAGACAAGCGTTGGTTTACCACATTGGACGCCTACCTTGGCCAAGTGAACAATAAACAATCAGAGGTCAAACTACACCCACGTTTGGACTGACAGGGGACAAGAGCGATCCTGTGAATGAGTGACCAGAGGGGCCATTAAGGATTGGTTGGTATGGGCGGAGCTAGATGTCGGACCCAGAAACCCATATTGGACTGGCAGAAATATAATCTACTGCGTAGCTTGTTCAAGGAAGGAGTCCAGTTTTTTACATTGTGAGGAAGAGATTAAACCCAAAAACGCCTAGCCTAATACACGTGTTTATTCAGAGTGGATGATAATTCAGTTCTGTGATTAATTGTGTTCTTAAAGGATTTTGCGAAGGGAAAAGAAGTTCATCAGAAGTCTGAGTTTACACGCAACGTGTCTGACGTCTAACCAGAAATAAGTTATCAAAAACGGACATTTGGCTAGCAGAATTCGCCATAGGACATCTTTCATTCCTTAATTAAAAAGGAATATTGTCTCACCCACAATTCAGAAGGTGGACGCAGCATTTTTCGTCACCATATACTGCTTGCTCATAAGTTCAATACATCGTTATCACAAGTTCAATACAGAGTCATCATAAATTCAAATCACTCGAAAGATCATTATTATCTGAAGTCAAGCAAAAGAGCTCAAAAGAGGAATCGCATATTTATACCACGTGCAACCCACTCTTAAGCGCATTTTATGAAGCAGACTTGAAAGTATATGAATCACGACTACATGTGCAAGATTATGAGTCTACATATCACTAACATTTCGTGAAGATATCCAGTCTGACCAGTACCCTCGGGAGATTAGACAACAGACCTTTTGTTCATATGACAGCTATTAACTGTTGATCAACACTACAGAGATATACTCAAACAGTGAAGGAATATACATAGATATCTCGTCAGCGTTCTCCGTACGACAACAGTATTCATCAGAACGTCCTCAGCTTAGAGATACCCCACTCGACATAACGTATAACAACTTGGGACATTTTATGCATACATGTGAATCCTCATATCTAGGAGAATCATTTAGAGACACATGGACTGTGTAGAGTACTCACCATTTTGGTAACACGTATCATATCACATCATCATTTCACTTTACACCAGTTCATTCTTAATTAACTATTACTTAATTAACTGCAATTTTATTATCTCATCTGTGTGTTTTGTGTGAATCGTCTTTCACCATCATCACGTTCTAACCATTACTAACCCTATATGTGTGGATATTTCATTAATAAACCCAACGATCGGTTGATCATTATCAAGAGTTTGTTAATGTATCATTCGTGCTGTCGGTGTTACATATTCACCTATAGGAACCTTTCTCTACTCAGATGAGGTTGGGGGCTTTTTCTTTACGGGATCTAAGGGCAGAAGCTAAGGTCGTGGGGAAACAGAACTCTTTCCATAATTAATTAGAAAACACTGTCTAGTGAAAAGCATTCGCATTCCTGTCTTCTTGTCCCTAACTCGAATAGGTCTTTATTCTTTCTTAACGAGCCAATTTCTAGAGACCTTATATCTATATCTCATAGACTATTCCTAGCAAAAACTACTGTAGTAGTTGCCCCAGTGACTCACCACACGACATATATATATATATATATATATATATATATATATATATATATATATATATATATATATATATATATATATATATATATATATATTGTCAAGAACTATTTATTG
Organism: Oreohelix idahoensis; assembly: GCA_024509875.1. Lineage (NCBI taxonomy): Eukaryota > Metazoa > Mollusca > Gastropoda > Stylommatophora > Oreohelicidae > Oreohelix > Oreohelix idahoensis. The sequence goes on along the minus strand of JAMPIV010005215.1, from coordinate 1,072,750 downwards.
TGGTTACACCACTGCAGTGTGGATTTATAATAATAAATAAAGGCTCGTTCTTTCCAGGCTACAACCACACCACAATGGCTGACAATAAGAAATGAACACCTTCTACGGGTACTTCCCTTTAATACTATGCACAATACAATAAGGCCTCACACGGCCAATACAGGCATCAAATACAATAATGAAATGTCACTGTAAAACTTGCCTTAGCAGCTTAATCTATTTGCATCATACACGACAGTACGACTTACACTAATAAAACACTGCAATGAATATCGCTCACCTGAGCGGCAAAACTATGGAAATGACACACTCAGAAGTCATTGACAACTTCTTAATCTACGGCCTGTAGATAATACGAACTAGACAATACACTGCTCTAGCATTACAACGTACTTATCCACCAGGACCCAAATATGGCAAGCACTCAATTAATAGTCCATAACATGAAACACCCAGCAATCTCGCTGGCAAAAGGGAAATCTGCGTCCTACCAGGACGATGGCTAGTTTCTGACTGCCCAAAATTTGCACCTTATTTGCCGACTTCCGGTAGTCACCTGCCCCTCCAGTTCGGCTAGCCCCGGCCTCGCCAGGCTGACTATTCGCCGAGCACAATACCTAAGATGCACTGCGAAATAGCGCTGTGACATATATATATATATATATATATATATATATATATATATATATATATATATATATATATGTGTGTGTGTGTGTGTGTGTGTGTGTATGTGTGTGTGCGTGTGTGCGTGTGCGGTAAGATATTTTCTCAAAGTATGTATTTACTGCTTGTTTTAAAACTCAATCTGCGAAAAAATTTACATTATTCATTTTGGTGTTTGAGTTATACTTATAATCTGCCTGGAACAGAAAATATTAACAGAAATCCCAACTCCTGCTGCACTCTCAAATTGCTATTGCACGTTAATTTATAGCCTTTTTATGTATAGTTATGAAAATGATATTGTTGTAGAGGTTTTTATTTGAGGAATAGTACATTAACTGGGAGAAAATATTTTAGGGAACTCACTTTCAGTGTAATAACACTCATATGAGACACACTGCGCCTTCGTTTCGCCTGTTACCTTTTTGGGGAACGCGGTGTCGGCTTGGAAATCAACTTTGTCACAGTTCACGGGTACAATCAAAGATGCCATTGTGGGGAAAAATGGGGAGTGGGGGAGCCACTAAATATAAGGAATGTAAATCTTGACTTAGTTATAACAGAATTTAACGAGGTATTTAGAGTCAAAATAGTGATGAACTTTGCTATTTTAATTATACAGATTTTGAAAAGTTGACTTTGTTTTCGGGGGTTTTCGTAATTTTTCCGTTTCTTACAGTTTCTTATAGATGTCACGCGCTTCTTACTCCTAGCTTGGGACCAGATATAACGATCGTTTAAATGCAACCCAAGCTGGAGAAACTGGAGCTCATGACTTCAACTCAGCACGTTCCAGAATGGCAGAAGGGCCACAGGAAAAGCCTAGATCTACAGTGTAGATAATACCAAGGATGGCCAAAAATTCGTGACGTCAGTTGTGGACGACTACTTTGTATAACAATAAATTGAGCATCTTTTATAAAGAACATCAAGAACCAATGCTCTGGGAATTGTATTGAACTGAAAAATAAATGAATAAAATGAAACCCTTCCAAAAACAAAGCAGATCCATTAAAATTAGCTTACCACAAGACCTAAACAAATCGTATTCGTTCAGTGACAAGACACGTGACTGTGTAGCACTTTTAAAAAAGTGCATTCGGTGTGTCCAGGAACAGCGTGCCGGTTCGTTATCGGCCTAATTTAAAGACTGAATGTATGGGTAATACTAGTAAAGGTAATAGTACTGACTAATGACGTGAGGAAAATATCTACGAGATACGCCGTAGATAACTACAGTGAGGTGAAGGACAAGCAAAATAAACAAAGATAACAGTTGAAGTCTCACCATGTTATCTGATCTATCGATTTTGATTATATACATCTATATACGTTTATTTATTATTAAACAGGGTGATCGCGAAGTCTCTCCGTGGTGGGTTCTGTGCTTTAGTAATATGAATGTAACATCCTATGGTGCAAAAAACAGTATTATTTTAATTGACTTTAATTAGATTTACTTTAGTACTAAAAAAAAGTAGTATTTTTAAAATTATTTTCGCATAAAACATTAGTGTCTGTTTAAATAACTTAAATTGCTATGTATAATAAAGAAACGTAGAGTTGTAAATTACGACCTTTTAATAATAATTTTATCATTTGGATTGTTTCCCTTAGTACTCAAGCACTGAACCCACTGCGGAGAGATTTTTCGATCACCCTATATATTGTATATTTAATTCATAACAGTGCAAATGAAGCACTCGGAATTACACATATCATAAGGAGGTGACGAGTTTTGTAATGATTAAAAAAAGATTATGATAATAGTATATTACGTCCAATAGGTTGTCTGAAGCCATCAAAGAAGACTGTTTTCATCTGAAACGTTTTAATTGTGCAGTAATAGTAAAGCAAGCAATCACAGAGCTATTAGAAGATAATGACTTCTGGTAAGAACGAAGCTGTTTCCGCGAAGGCAAGTTATTATTATTTTTTCTTCTTCATTTATTCGTTATATTTAATTCCCCTTAGAGTGCAGAGATTCTGTTCCGTTTCATTATTATTAGTAAGATTTTTATTAATTTATATTTGTTTGTAGTTTTCTTTTAGATTATGGTCTTTCATTATTACTTTTTCTATTTTTTACATTTTTGTTTCAGGGGAAAAACTGTTAAGCGGGAAGACTTCTGTTGCTTATTGTATTCTTTTCACTTTCATTCTATTTTTCTTCCTATTTTGTTTTTAAATGTCTTTCATTATATTTTTTTCCACAGCGAATGATTAACTTTATTTGTATTAAAAAATATATTTCCTTATACCAGTATAGGTAAGAGATTCATTTAATTCCCCCCCCCCCCCCCACATTTTTTTTCTTCCCATCTTTGCTATAGTCAAACTGGGACAAGTTTCTGTTCATTTCATCCTTTTCTTCCACTAGTGATGTAAGGATAAGTGGTTGTATTAAGAAGCAGTGTAACATTGTGTAACATTTCCCAGAACACCATGGAAGGGAGAGTTGTTAGAAAATAAAACCATTAGTATGAATAAAGATTGAAATAACATAATTTCGTTGAGATAGTTCTAACTGAATCTTTCACATCTGTTCACTAACAATGTTCTGCTTTGACATCCTTCTATCTGGGAAACTGATAAAACGCTTGTCAACAACGGTCAGTCTTACGGTTCATGCCTGAATATATTTATTATGGTTACAGTAAATTTATAAAGCGTCTGATGCTGATCAAATCTGGGCTTAGGGCTGGGACTTTGCCTACGTGGAATCTTTCGGCTGTTTGCACTCGAGAACAGAGTTTCTTAACCTTTTTTTTTAAGTTGCCATGAACCCCTTTGATTGTCCGGTGAAGGGATGGGACCCCTTTGATTGTCCGGTGAAGGGATGGGACCCCTTTGATTGTCCAGTGAAGGGATGGGACCCCTTTGATTGTCCGGTGAAGGGATGGGACCCCTTTGATTGTCCAGTGAAGGGATGGGACCCCTTTGATTGTCCATGAAGGCATGTAACCATTTTATTGTCCGGCGAAGTGATGGGAAATGGAGCCACGCTGGTGTAATGTTTACCACATTGCGCTGGCGATCAGGTGTTCAAGGTTCAAGCCCGAGCGTGGGCATTTGAAGTAGTGTCATTGACCGGAACTCCGCCTAGGACGGTCCCAAGCCCGGTGAAAAAGGAGGAGGGCGGCCTGCATGGAAGCGTAAGGAGGCAGCCCCCCACCATGCAAAGGTATGTTTTTTTTTTTTTTTTTTTTTTTTTTCGTACGCCCGCTAATACTCGAGGCGAAATCTCAGGTTATTATTTATGTCTAACCTGACATTGATTTTTACGTGAGTATCCCTTTATTTCTTGTACAGAGACAAGTGTCCCTCGCCATTCAGGCAAATACTCTCCGATTTCGGAGGTACCCATTGCAGCTGGGTCGGCTCAGGAGCCGCCAGTCCCTGGTCGACGACACTCCTTCAAATGTCCTCGCCAGGTCTCGAGTTAATCCAGTCCAAATCCCGGTCGACGAAAAATCCTCAAATGCCGTCGCCCGGGTTTGATCCTGTATCACCCGGTCGCCAGAGCGGTGTTGTAACCACTACGCTAGCGCGGCTCCCGCAAAGGTATGTGATGGACGAACTGGGCTGACCCTGAACTTTGTTGTAATTTCTTGTAAAACGGGACTTCTTTCACGTGGATTCATTAGCTATGCAACTGTTCCACACAGAGGGCAAACACGTTTGCTGATTGATATGCGGACAGTTTACCTATCGTTCATTCTGGTCATCGCATTGATTTAAGGACAGATTAAATCACGCCCACTAACATCTCTTGAACAATCATAGGCAGGTATTTTAACTAACTTGGCCAGTGGGGGGCGTTGCCAGAATCAAACAGATAATGCGACCACGATCAAAGAGACAGACTGAGGGATTTCAGGGGAGACTATCGGCGCTATCAAAGACAGTAGTGGTCCCTGATACGAGACGCAGTTTCTTGCCGCTATTTTCGCGTCTCGATGTCAACCGAAGAACCGATCGCAGGGAAAGCGAACGGGGAAAGCCAAAACGTGCAGCAGCGAGCGGAGATACGAAGACCAGGGGGCGGCTTCTTCCCTTGATTTGGCGGTCAGATCCCCAAAAGTTCCTGGGATGAAAAAAGCTGTCAAGTTTCTCATGTCCCACTCAACTTACATTCCATTTTTAGATAAATAGACCATGAAGAATAGACACTTTATCACTCGCTGGCCAGACCTTTACAGAAGCACTAGCTTTATTGAAATCTTGTTATAGATTTTCCCCTGGATTTTATATATATATTTGCAGTGATTTCTATTCTGTGCAAAGCGGTAATATATTGTGTAAAGTGATCAGTGGTCTAGTTCAGTCATTCTATTTCAATGGATTTTGTGTTAATTTAAATCTATTAAATTAAACCATCTCAATAGTTCCAGTTGTAAATATAATGATTTATCTATTATATTATTTCAAAAGATAATAGATGCTTAAATTAACTTTTAAAGTCGCGAAGGAATTTATAATTAATAAATTCAGTTAAGTCCTAGTTTTATAGATGTGTGTTTTAACCAGTAGAATTCGCGCAGTGTTTATTAAATACATAATTAAATACTCGAGTGTATTATAGGCTTAACGGGAAATTTATCGCGCTTGATTTTTCGGTATGTTACATGTCTTTTTTCTTTCATACAGAGTGATCGTAACCTGCGGTCCCAGCTAAATAAAGAAAGAAATAAAGAAATCATCCTATAAACTTCCAGTCATATTGAAGAAACATTTCTTTTAAATATAATCTTTGTGGCGGTCCTTTGCGACCTAGCTGTCATAATTAAATGAAATAAAGCCCACCCAAGGATTTAAAAGAACAATCGTCACATTACCATTAAAATCAGTAAGACAAACTGGAAGGTAATCATCGCCAGTAGCGATAATACATTTACTGTTTACTGTGAGAGAGTACATATTTTCCTGACTGTGACTGAGCCTAGTTTTTCCTCAATTGGATTTAATAAAACTTTCCGGTCAGTTACTATCATCACGCATTGAAGGAATTTTACCATAGCGGAAGATTAAAAGAGACCACTTCATTTTCACCCCTGTGCCGAACTGTGTCAGTGCCATCCCATAGACTCCTTTATTTATATAATAAAAACACAAGAACTCTTAGTCTTCAAGTCTTGCGATAAGTGAGAATATTTGTTACCAGCAAAACCTCGCAAATATCTGGGGCGGGACATCGAAGTGCTAGATAGTTTCACATGTCAAGAGAATACTTCCTGTTATATATATATTTTTATGGACCGTCTGAGGCTGCATTCGGTAAGTGTGTGTGTGAATATATGAGTGTGGATCCTGACGCGTGTGCATGAATGACAGGAAATTTAATCTTTTTTTCTCTTATAACCCTTTTGTTAACTTTCGTGCCTGGTAATATAATTTTTCTGTACTCCCTGCACTGTTCCTTTAAGGGGGAGGTGATAATTGGTTAACTCTGTTTTAAACCCCCTCCTTTCCATTTGCTTAGTAAAGGGAAGAACAGGTTTTTTCTATCACCTATATCTAACTTTGTAACACCTCTATCAGAGCAATTAACTTCACTGTTAGGTTAACGTATCCAAGTTCCTGATATTATCTATCTCTGGACTGGGTTTATCTTTGTCTAATAAGCGGGAAGGGCTTAGTCGATACCAATCTTCTTCACCCCTCCCAAACTTGTTATTTGCATTTGTGTACTTATGATAATTTATGTAATACCTGATATTTGTTAGTGATTGATGTTTAAGGTTAATAAAACCACATAAACTCATTTAGTACTGTGTTGGAGATACCCAAAGCCCAACTATTCCCCTATTCGTTTAATATAGTTTGTATCTACGTCGTATGTGTGTTTGAAAACACCAAATCGGTGTGCGCGCAGAGGTGTGTCTGGAAAACTGGCAAATAATTGTTTGACCAGGAGAGTGGAAGAGAAGATTGAGAGAAACGATTTGTCGTAAATAAGTCTGTCTTTACTCTCCTCCAGCACGCTGTGAAGCAACTATTTAATCTTTACATTTTCTATCACTGAGCTTTCCATCATCATTTTCCACTCTAAACCGGACCACTATTTCTAAGACTCTTTTCTCTCAAAATAAATTTACGACAATATTTGTGGGCTGGTCCTGGGATCTTGAGCTACATTTGAGGCAATTGCATAGCCGGGTTAAAGATATTTTGAGTCTGATTTAGTCTGGGTCTAACTAGGTAGAGTGTGAATGATCTGTCTTTGTGAATTAGGGAAATAAATAAATAATTACACCCCTAGACTAACGTTCTTTAAGTATTTGGGTTGTCCACACAGCATATTTACAGGTTGTTTTCTCTCCACAGCAGTAGAAAGTACAGATAAACAAAAATATTTGCTATTTTAATTATCCTCTGGCGGAGATAATTCAATTTCTTTCTTTGTAAGAGTTGCTGGGATTGCGTGATTGTTTTACAGTCACTAAAGGTTTTTGAAGTTAAAAAGAGTTGAGCTTAGCTAAAGACGGATTGTTCTGATTTTTAAAAATTAAGTTAACAACGTCTCATCTCAATAATTGACTTTAGGGACGGAGTTTGTTGTCAGAGATTTAAAATTTAGGGAAAAAATTTTTTTTTCCTTTTAAATTGTTTTAATATAAATTTTTCTCGACTGTTAGTAAAAGTAGATTCTTTTCCAGTGTAACTTACCATTTAGTGGCATAGTCGCTTGCGTTTAGAGCCTTAATTGCCAGATAATAGCAGCGATAAGTTTGCACAGTACAGGTAGGAGGTAACACAGGTAAATTTATACTTGTGTTTTTTTCTCGTAGCGGTTCAGAGTTCCTCCCTTTCGCGTTGCTTCTTACTAGTTCTCTAGGCATACTTCATCTTATTCTTTAACAATGGCAGAGAGGATAAAGATGAGGTCCATCTTGAGGCTGGAAGCGAAAGAGGCAGGATTAGATGCAGAAGCTGCAAACGCGTTTATTAACCAGGAATTGGAAATATATGACGCGGAGCAACAGAGAGCCGAAGCTGAGAGGAAGGCGGAGCAACAGAGAGCCGAAGCTGAGAGGAAGGCGGAGCAACAGAGAGCAGAAGCTGAGAGGAAGGAAGAGAAAGAAAGAACAGAGAGGAGAGAAGCCCAGGAGAGGGCAGATAAGAAAGAAGCGGAAGAACGTCTTTTGGAACAGAAGAAAATTGAAGCAGAGATGGAAACTCGCAGGGAGAGAGAGAGAGACAAGGAAAGACAGCATCAACTGGCGCTTAAGGCTCTAGAGAGTCGGGGCGCCTCTACTTCGACTAACGGAGAGCCGTCTTCGCCCCAGTCTCAATCAATGGACCTCTCCAGTACTCAATCTGCCCAATTAACTGCTATGTCGTTTTCTTTAGAATCTTTTCCTAGCCCTAACGAAAAAATTGACAGCTACTAGAAAAATTCGAGAGACTCGCGAATCTTTATGGATTAGAGAGTACCCGCTGGGCGCTTAAACTCTCAATGTCACTGAAAGGCAATGCTTATGACGTGTACACAAAGCTGGGACCGAATCAACATGATTATGACCTGTTGAAAAAGGCCTTACTACAGCAGTTTGAGATGACTGCCCGAAAGTTTCTGCAGTTGTTCAGAAACAGCCGAAAAGAGAGCACGGAAACATTTCCCCAGTTCTCTTCACGTCTCACGGGTTATCTGACAAAGTGCATTGAATTATCTGACCTACCTTTTTCATATGAGGGACTCCTCGAACTTGTTCTTTTGGAGCAGATAAAATCCACTTTGTCGAATGAAACTCGTAGTTTTTTGGCTGAACAGGGGGCAGTCAGGCTTGAAGACATACTCAATAAAGCCGAACGCTATAGCAATGCAATGGCCGAACTTCCCAGCACTAAACGTAAACCCACAGATGAGCCATCTCGAAAACAGAATCTAGAGCAGGCATCCTATTCTTCCACTTCCTCTCAACATTATAACCAACGAGATAACAATACCCAGAAACCCCCCCAGGAAAAATCGAAATTCTACAAAACCCGATACCCCCCCAACAACAATTCTGATCAACCCAACAAGCCTACGTGGCAGCGCGGCCACCAAGGTCAAGGAAAAGGGAAGACCCCTACACCAGGAACGTCTGATCAGGGCAAACAAACCGGTGCAAACCGCATTGGATGTTTGCATACAGCCTCGAAAGGTAGAGTCAATGTCAGTGATTCTCAACCTGAGGGGGACCGACCCTCAACTCGAGGAACTGTAATTTTGAACGGTACCTCTACTACTTGTCTTTTTGACACTGGATTAAGTTTTGATTGTATTGTCGCTAGGCACCTAGTCAAACCCGGTCAGGAGACAGAGGAAACCGTCAAACTTAGTGGAGTTTTCAGGAGTGATGCACCCAGGACGCTTCCTATCGCACTGGTAGAAATACACTCTGACTTTGTCAGAGGAGTTATTAAAGCGGCCATAATGGATGATCCGATCTACCCAGTTATCCTGGGATGTAGATATGTGTTCATTGGGAGACCTAAGGAGCCGATTGTGGCAGCGGTAACCACAAGAGGGCAAGCCAAGAAGGAGAGGGAGCCTGCGCCAAACTTGTTGCCGAATGAACTGAAGGAGGCGCAACAAAAGGACCCTACTCTGGCGCCCTGCTTTAAAAAACTGCCCATGGCTAAGGACCCCAGACACAACGGAGACATCTTTTCTAAGGATGGTGTATTGTATCGTAGAACGGGCAACCCGGACACGGGGAATAACCAGCTCCTAGTACCGACGCAGTACAGAAACCAGATCTTAGAAATGGGGCACTCTCTTCCCTTTAGCGGACATATGGGACAAAACGCCACTATTCAGCGAATAAAAAACCACTATTGGTGGCCAGGAATGAACTCTGACATTGTCAGGTATGTGAAATCCTGCGCCCAGTGCCAACGGGTAGCACCCAAGCACTTGACACCCCCAGTACCTATGGGGCAAATGCCAATAGTAGGGACTCCATTTGAACGGGTTGCTGTCGACATTATTGGTCCCCTGGAAAAGACCAAAAGAAGGAACAGGTTCATCCTGACCTTAGTCGACACTTGCACTATGTGGGCCGAAGCCGTACCGCTACCATGCACTAATTCCAAGCATGTCGCAGAAGCCCTTGTGCAAATTTTTACACGGTTGGGATTCCCTCAACAAGTTTTGACGGACAATGGATCCCAATTCCGTAGCCTGTTAATGGAGGAGATCTTTAAGATCTTGAGGGCCAAACATATCCACACAAGTCCCTACCATCCGGCCGGAAATGGGCTCGTGGAACGTTTTAACGGTACCCTCACCATGATGTTACGTAAGCTGGGTCAGGAGAAACCGGAAGACTGGGACCAATATATATCGGCTGCCTTATTCGCCTACCGAGAGGTACCCCAAGCGTCTACGGGTTTTGCGCCAGCTACACTTTTATTTGGCAGACCTATTAAGGGGCCACTAGAAGCCTTACTTCGGTCCCTGACAGACCAGAAGGCTGACGAGACAGTCGTCTCTGCAAGCAAGTATGTATCTGAGCTTAAGGAAAGGCTAAAGCTAGGATGGGATCTAGCTACTACCAACCTTAAGAAAGCCCGCGCTAAAATTACTAAAAGATACAACAAAGCTGCAAAAGAGAGAGAACTACAACCAGGGGAGAAAGTCCTATTGCTACTTCCAACCGGAAGCAATAAACTTCGCATCGGATGGCAAGGACCGTTTACCGTCCTTAAAAAGATCTCACGTACCAACTACAAGATCTCCATCAAAGGAAAGGAGAAGGTCTTCCACATAAATCTGCTAAAGAAATATTTGGAAAGACCGGTGCCATCCTCCGAGCATCTCCTGGCTGTCGCCATAGCAACGGAAGACGAGGAAGATGATGATGGTTGCATGGAGTATCCATTGCAACCCACAGAATCCTTTAAAGATGTCAAGTTCGGCGACAATCTCTCACCAGAACAACAAACAGAAACCAGGGCTCTACTAAAACAGTACAGTGCAGTCTTAACGGATGTACCTGGTCGAACAAATCTCATTGAATTTGATATGAAATTAACAAACGAGACCCCTGTTCAAACCAGAGTTTACCCCATCCCGTACGCTAAAGCTGATGCACTTCGCGGAGAAATAGACAAGCTGCGTCAGGCAGGAATTATCAGTGAGTCTACATCTCCTTACAGCTCGAGTGTAGTGCTGTTGCAGAAGCCCAATAAGGAAGTTCGGCTGTGCATTGATTACAGGTTGCTAAACGCTGTAACGGAATTCCAGCCCGAACCTCTCCAAACTGTTTCTGAGTTGTTCACCAAGCTCAGCAAAGCAAAGATCTTCTCCAAGATTGACCTCAGTAAAGGTTATTATCAAATACCAGTCAAGGAGGAAATTAAACCTTTGTTAGCTTTCAGCACTAGTGAAGGACATTACACATTTAACGTGATGCCGTTCGGTTTGCATAACGCACCAGGAGTGTTCACCAGGATGATGAGGAAGCTTCTAGAACCTTTGCAAAGTCCCCATATCCATAATTTCATGGATGACATCTTAATTGCATCGGAAACCTATGAAGAACATATTGCTACGGTTGCTATGCTCCTCAGGAGACTACAGGAAACGGGTCTCACAGCCAGACCTAGCAAATGTCTCATCGGGTTTGAACAGTTAGACTTCCTGGGGCACACTATTTCTCACGGATGCAGTTGGCCTATTAAGAAGAACGTGGAGAAAATAATGGCAGCAAAAAGACCCCGAACGAAGAAAGACGTACGTTCCTTCATATCGCTATGTGCATACTATCAGAAGTACATCCAGAACTTCAACGGACTGACGGCACCTCTGACTGACCTCACAAAGAAAGGTTGTCCTGATAAGGTCATATGGGATCAAAAGTGCGAACACGCGTATAGCACTTTGAAAGGACAGTTGTCTGCATACCCCATTTTGAGGTTGCCTGACCTCAAGAAACCTTTTGTACTGAGAGTCGACGCGTCAGGTCAGGGCATCGGGTCAACACTGCTTCAAGCCGATGACAGTGACCTGAACATGCTATTTCCAGTTGCCTATGGCAGTCGGAAATTAAATAAAGCGGAACGGAACTACAGCGTAGTTGAAAGGGAATGTCTTGCTCTGATTGACGGTATCAGACGCCATCATGAGTTTCTTTATGGTACATCTTTCACGGTGCAAACAGACCACGCTCCGTTAGCATTTCTTGGTGCCAATAAAGAATTTAACGCTAGGATCATGCGTTGGGCCCTCCTTTTAAGCGTTTATTCTTTCAAAGTGGAATATATTCCGGGAAGACAGAATGTCGGGGCTGATTTCCTGAGTAGAAACTGGACTACAGAGGAAGAGGAGGAAGGTGAAGATACCAATCATCCAAAAGTTACCGATCAGGGCAGCTTCATCGTCATAAATCAAACATGAAAACACGTTTTCACGTCTCAAAAGAGGGGACGATTGTGATGGACGAACTCGGCTGACCCTGAACTTTGTTGTAATTCTTGTAAAACGGGACTTCTTTCACGTGGATTCATTAGCTATGCAACTGTTCCACACAGAGGGCAAACACGTTTGCTGATTGATATGCGGACAGTTTACCTATCGTTCATTCTGGTCATCGCATTGATTTAAGGAGAGATTAAATCACGCCCACTAACATCTCTTGAACAATCATAGGCAGTTATTTTAACTAACTTGGCCAGTCGGGTGCGTTGCCATAATCAAACAGATAATGCGACCACGATCAAAGAGACAGACTGAGGGATTTCAGGGGAGACTATCGGCGCTATCAAAGACAGTAGTGGTCCCTGATACGAGACGCAGTTTCTTGCCGCTATTTTCGCGTCTCGGTGTCAACCGAAGAACCGATCGCAGAAAGCGAACGGGGAAAGCCGAAACGGGCAGCAGCGAGCGGAGATACGAAGACCAGGGGGCGGCTTCTTCCCTTGATTTGGCGGTCAGATCCCCAAAAGTTCCTGAGATGAAATAAGCTGTCAAGTTTATCATGTCCCACTCAACTTACATTCCATTTTAGATAAATAGACCATGAAGAATAGACACTTTATCACTCGCTGGCCAGACCTTTACAGAAGCACTAGCTTTATTGAAATCTTGTTATAGATTTTCCCCTGGATTTTATATATATTTGCAGTGATTTCTATTCTGTGCAAAGCGGTAATATATTGTGTAAAGTGATCAGTGGTCTAGTTCAGTCATTCTATTTCAATGGATTTTGTGTTAATTTAAATCTATTAAATTAAACCATCTCAATAGTTCCAGTTGTAAATATAATGATCTATCTATTATATTATTTCAAAAGATAATAGATGCTTAAATTAACTTTTAAAGTCGCGAAGGAATTTATAATTAATAAATTCAGTTAAGTCCTAGTTTTATAGATGTGTGTTTTAACCACTAGAATTCGCGCAGTGTTTATTAAATACATAATTAAATACTCGAGTGTATTATAGGCTTAACGGGAAATTTATCGCGCTTGATTTTTCGGTATGTTACATGTCTTTTTTTCTTTCATACAGAGTGATCGTAACCTGCGGTCCCAGCTAAATAAAGAAAGAAATAAAGAAATCATCCTATAAACTTCCAGTCATATTGAAGAAACATTTCTTTTAAATATAATCTTGTGGCGGTCCTTTGCGACGTAGCTGTCATAATTAAATGAAATAAAGCCCACCCAAGGATTTAAAAGAACAATCGTCACATTACCATTAAAATCAGTAAGACAAACTGGAAGGTAATCATCGCCAGTAGCGATAATACATTTACTGTTTACTGTGAGAGAGTACATATTTTCCTGACTGTGACTGAGCCTAGTTTTTCCTCAATTGGATTTAATAAAACTTTCCGGTCAGTTACTATCATCACGCATTGAAGGAATTTTACCATAGCGGAAGATTAAAAGAGACCACTTCATTTTCACCCCTGTGCCGAACTGTGTCAGTGCCATCCCATAGACTCCTTTTTTTATATAATAAAAACACAAGAACTCTTAGTCTTCAAGTCTTGCGATAAGTGAGAATATTTGTTACCAGCAAAACCTCGCAAACATCTGGGGCGGGACATCGAAGTGCTAGACAGTTTCACATGTCAAGAGAATACTTGCTGTTTTATATATATTTTTATGGATCGTCTGAGGCTGCATTCGGTAAGTGTGTGTGTGTGAATATATGAGTGTGGATCCTCACGCGTGTGCATGAATGACAGGAAATTTAATCTTTTTTTCTTTTATAACCCTTTTGTTAACTTTCGTGCCTGGTAATATAATTTTTCTGTACTCCCTGCACTGTTCCTTTAAGGGGGAGGTGATAATTGGTTAACTCTGTTTTAAACCCCCCTCCTTTCCATTTGCTTAGTAAAGGGAAGAACAGGTTTTTTCTATCACCTATACCTAACTTTGTAACACCTCTATCAGAGCAATTAACTTCACTGTTAGGTTAACGTATCCAAGTTCCTGATATTATCTATCTCTGGACTGGGTTTATCTTTGTCTAATAAGCGGGAAGGGCTTAGTCGATACCAATCTTCTTCACCCCTCCCAAACTTGTTATTTGCATTTGTGTACTTATGATAATTTATGTAATACCTGATATTTGTTAGTGATTGATGTTTAAGGTTAATAAAACCACATAAACTCATTTAGTACTGTGTTGGAGATACCCAAAGCCCAACTATTCCCCTATTCGTTTAATATAGTTTGTATCTACGTCGTCTGTGTGTTTGAAAACACCAAATCGGTGTGCGCGCAGAGGTGTGTCTGGAAAACTGGCAAATAATTGTTTGACCAGGAGAGTGGAAGAGAAGATTGAGAGAAACGATTTGTCGTAAATAAGTCTGTCTTTACTCTCCTCCAGCACGCTGTGAAGCAACTATTTAATCTCTACATTTTCTATCACTGAGCTTTCCATCATCATTTTCCACTCTAAACCGGACCACTATTTCTAAGACTCTTTTCTCTCAAAATAAATTTACGACAAGGTACAACAGGCCAATCACCTGTTTGCTTTAAACTTTTGATTACGCGAACTACAAGAGAGAAAACAGGACTGATTCTAAAGGCGACCAACTGGAACGGACTCCGGACTACGACTTATGGAACTTGGAACATAAGAATTATAAATGCGAAAGAAGAGGAGCTGGTGGTAGAGATGAGGAAAGCAAAACTAGAAATCCTGGCTATAACGGAAACAAAGAAATAGGGACAAGGAGTCATGGATCTCGATGGCGACACGCTGTTCTACAGTGGTGTACCAACATCTGAAAGAGCTAAAGGGGGCGTGGGTTGCATTGTGGCCAAAAACCAAAAAGATAGTATCAAGAGATGGAACTTTGTCTCGGAGCGCATTATGGCTGTAAAACTAAAAGAAGGAGAAACCATAGTCAACCTGGTCAAAGTGTATGGGCCAAATGAGGATGAGAGAGCAGAGGTCAAGGAGGAATTCTTCGAGCTGCTTCAAAGGACAGTGGATGACTGCCTAGATGAAATTATCATGCTCGGAGATTTCAAGGCCAGAGTTGGAAATGACCATGCTAGATGGGGTGGAGTTATCGGAAGATATGTAGAAGATACTCTCAATGACAATGCAAAGCGACTCCTTAGATTCGGCAGTGAATAGAATCTGATCATTACAAACACAAAGTTTTCCCATAAGCGCATACATGCATACACTAGATGTGAACCAACCAAGAATGAGAAGTCAGTGATCGACTATGCCATTGTTCGGAGAAGCTCATTCAGATATGTCCGAGATGCTAGAGTCTGGAGGGGGCCAGAGATTGGAAGTGAGCACTACCTGCTAACCACCAAAAGAACAACTGAAAGAGTTGCTCAGCCTAGGAACTGCCTAACTTCACGCACGAAATTAAGTAAACGAACAGGAGAAATGAGCATTAATACCTAAAAGCTGAGAGAGCCAGAAGTGAAGACCAGATACCAGGGGCTTATTGCTGTAGCGGCGAGCAACACAGAAGAACAACCTGATGACTTGGAAACACTCTGGCTTAAATTCAAGGAGACCATAAAGACAGCTGCTGCAGAAGCATGTGGTGAAGTCCGACTTGTGAACAAGAGAAAGAGGACACCTTGGTGGACAGAGGAAGTTAAAGAGCAAATAAGAGAGAAGAAAATGGCATGGAAACAATACTTAGGAGCTAAAAACACAGCAGGACAAATAGAGAAATATAGAGAATATGTGATACTCAGAATAGAAGCAAAGAACAAGGTGCTAGCAGCAAAACAGAAGTCCTGGGAAGAATTTGGAGAAAAGCTAGAAAAAGATGCGCAAGAAAACCGGAAATTGTTCTATAAGACCCTTACGTCATATATCTATTCATTTGTTGATAAGTGAGAAAGAGGGGATGAATGGAGTTGACATCTAAATAAGTCCGGGTGGCAGGGTAAAAGATTGTTTATCCTCTTTGTACGCCTGACTGTGACACTTCCACTCAACATTCACATTCGCTATTTCAGACTTTCCTCTATTTCTTACTCCTCACTCAGACTTTTGTCTTGTCTCAGACAGACTCTTCTCTCCACTCGTGACACAGGTGTCAACCTGTTTCAAAATTTCTGAATAAAATTACAAGATAGTTTACTGTTGTTTTCTTGCCATGTATTTTCAACAACTATTCAGGAACGGACTGACAGGGCTCGTTGCCCGTGGGCAAAAAAGAGTTATTGGTACCTGGTTACTGGTTCAACATTATTATATCATACATTTTAAAATAACTACTGCTATGGGCCCTCGAGCACTGCCTAAAATGCCCACTGCTGAACCCGCCCCTGCGTTAATGCTCACTTTGCTTTTTTTTTCTTTTTTCTTATAGGTCCAGGGAGAATGGACTTTTCGGATGATATGTGTCACTGCAGTGGCATATCTGATTATTCCAGCCATGACATACTCCCTCGTTTGTCTTAATGCACCGAGTGAGGTAGGAATCTGTTAAATGCGTCAATAAATTAAGATCTATGGAAGAAACTGGGTGGGTTGGGTTGTGGTACCAGACAGGAGCCAGTGGAACTAGAGTTAGGAAGAAGATGCATGCGATGTATAGGACATACACTGAGGAAACCTGTTGATACCATTAACATTCTGGTTTTTTTTTTCGGGATCCCGAGAGAGAGAGAGAGAGAGAGAGAGAGAGAGAGAGAGAGAGAGAGAGAGAGAGAGAGAGACTGAAAAACTACACGGAGAAGAGAACTGGAAATATAAATGAAAGGGATAACAGAGACAGGGAAAAACTTTGAAAGGATGACACAGGCATACCTATGCTCTTTGGGGAGCTGAAGGAATCGCATGGGGGAGTGAGAATTACGTTGCGGATTAATAGGTATATATATATATATATATATATATATATATATATATATATATATATATATATATATATATATATAGTAGCCCCCTTCATCCATAACTAACTATGGGAATGCGCCCCTGAAAAGGTAGTCATCAGCTGCTTTTTTCCTGGTGTTCCTCTTGGCGTGTTCTTTTCTCTTCTGCTTGTTGTGATAGCTTCTTTTTGCCAAATCTGATGTGGCGTCGTAGTGATATCGTCACCTGGTGCGATCGGCAGCTTATATATATAATTATTTTGTAGAAGGACAAAGTGACAAATGTCGAGATGCTACCAAGTGCTGGCCTTTAAAACACGTATACAAAGCTAACACAGCGCAGACTACCCTGGCATAGCCATGTCCGCCCTTCCGCGTGGAAGATGGTTGCATCCCCAAAGATATGTTCTACGGAAACTGGCAGATGACAAATGAACAGTCGAGCCACCGCTGCCGAGATTACAAGATGTGTGCAAGAGAAACATACAGGCACTGGACATTAATTCAGCAACCTATGAGGATGAAGCTGCCGATCGCACCAGGTGACGATATATATAAAAATAATTATATATATATATATATATATATATATATATATATATATATATATATATATAATATATATATATATATATATATATATATATATATATATATATATATATATATATATATATATAATTATTTTTATATATATAGTTGGCTCTCTTTCTTCAAAATATAATTCAGCATTCTCTGTTATTTGTCATGTACCTGAAAAATAAAAGATTATTACTTCATTGCGAAAAAAAAATGCTCTGCCTCTTAGCTTGAAAATGTGATAAAGAAAATTAAAATTTTTTGCGTTGTTCTTGAAAAAAAAATCAATCTCATAAATATCTATACATAATTTTTGAACACACTGCATGAACAGCATTTGATGACTGATTTTGAATACATTTATCATGTGTCTGAATATTTATATCTGAGTCATGTTGCTGACTCTAGCTTTGGCCATTCCAACTGTCATCTTGACTTCTTGTTTGCATGCACCATCCTCCTAATTTTTAAATATTCATTCAAATATAAGCAGGAACACCTAGAAAGTGGACTCGTAAGGAAAGAATGATCAAGCAACTATTCATTACACGGAAAAGATCGATAGGAGAGGGAAAGGGAAATAATAAATATACTGTTCAACAAGATGAAGATGGCACAAAATAGAGTATTCATCATTATTTCCCTTTACCCTCATTATGGAGCATGGAGCCACCAATACAACTGGTCCCCATATAGGAAGCATGCACCAAGCATTCACAAGCCCATGCAGCAGCGGTTTCTGTAGCTATTTGTTTCACACTAGTGTAAAAGCCCGCCATAAGACGAGAATTAAATTCAAAAGCACCAATACCTAACGGCAATTTTACTTATTCAAAAGTATTTTTAAAAACCACTGTGCATCACCACAGTTCTATAAATATTTTTTGTGCACACCGTCATTTGCGCACTTTTCTTTGTCGAGTGTTACTATTTTCGGGAGTGTACATATAAGGGAAAGAATACGATTAATGTCTAACTTTCAACCAAAGTTGCATCCCTTAGCGTTAGTGACAGAAAAAAAGCTGGGATTGTATATATAGATATACAAGTGTAAAAGCCCATCATAAGACGGGAATAATTTTGTACAAAGTCTGAACATGCACGCCGTTCACATTGCACATGCACACCAACCTGTGCGCACTTTTCTTTATCGAGCGTTACTATTTTCGGAGAGTATTAAAAAACCAAAATTTTTGTTTTACATCCGAGGTTTAAAAAAGAAAGTTTGAACACGCACGCTGTTAACATGGCGCATGCACACCGTGTTTTGCGCACTTTTCTTTGTTGCGTGTTACTATTTTAGGGAGCGTTACGTACAGACAGAAAAAGCTGCGATATTATACAGGGTGGCCCAAAAAAAAGTGAGAACATCTCGTACAATGTAATATAATTACATCAAAATTTGTTTAACTGTATCCACAATAGCTTAAATAGTTTGCTGATTTACTTACTTAGCTATTTAACTATATGACGTTATTAATACGACAATTTCCGGTCGCCATAACTGGACATTACAGCAGGACGGAGCTCCATCACACACAGCCAGAAATACGATAAACTTTCTTCATCAGGAGAATGTTACCTTTATCGAGCCAAACATGTGGCCACCGCACAGTCCTGATTTAAACCCAGTCGATTATGCCATATGGGGTGCATTGCAAGAAAAAGTCTACCGTCGGCTAAAATTTACCACAGTTGAGCAGCTCAAGTTGGCAATAATCGAGGAATGGAGAAATCTAGGGCAGCGCTTTATTGACAGAAGCATAAACGAGTGGCGCCAACGCTTACAAAAAGTCGTTGAGAAGCAGGGGGGACACATTGAACATGTTTTCTGATTAGCGTAATTACTTGGCATACAACTGTAAATGACAAAACATTATATTAATTAAATTATATTAAATAACCCTTTGCTACGAGATGTTCTCACTTTTTTTGGGGCCACCCTGTATATATAGGATTGATGATAAGGTTGCCAGCCACGTGCACAACTCCTTACATTGGGCGCCTTGTACAACATGCCTACAGCTAGAATATTCTTATTCTTGCCTTGTCTCATAGAGACCCCAGGTAATTCTAAGGGGTATATTGTATTGATTCCTGTAAATATACCACACGGTTATACTTCATACAATTTTTTTTATAAATCTTTTTTTTTTACTTGTCTGTTTTTCTCCAGATAATTAAACAATTTATGAACCAAACAGAGGTAGACAGAACAGGCCAGTCACTACCACAGTCCCAGATTGATTCCCTTTATGGCTTGTTAGTTGCTGTTATTGGGTTAGGGGCAGCGGTAGGTTCCTTAACCGCCAATGCTATTTCTGATCTGATCGGAAGGTAGGTACTTTTAGGGAACAGTATCATCATCATCATCATTACCATGATCAGCCGCAATGACATGAATATTATCATCATCAACATCCTCATCATCATCAACATCCTCATCATCATCAACATCATCAACATCATCATCATCATCAACATCATCATCCGCATCATCATCACCACCTTTCAACTTCCCAAGGATGACAGGCCTTCTACCACTGAGTGCCAAGTCTTGCTGTCCTGTACCATAATCCCAAGATATGTCCACGTCTTCTTCATCTCCTTCGTGCATGTCTCCATTTCTCTTCTTCACGTGCTCTTTAGTTTCCCTTTACCTCTCTTAAACTGAAGATTCCACAGCAAGGACTGCCTTGTAATGCTATCAACACATTTTCTCAGTGTGTGTCCTATCTATCTCCAGCGTCATCTTCACATGACTTGTTCCATTGGAGCTTGTCTGGCTCTTGTTATCAGTTCCACATTACGGATCTCGTCATACAACTTCAATGTGGACCAGTATAAAAGGTGATTAATTATAATTATACCTAAACCCCGTTAAACTTGATTACACGTAGTGTCTGATTGACTAAGCAGTTAGAGATCACTTTCCTCTCGCGGCAGTTACTGGGTTCCCGGATGTAAACATAGTACCGTCACACTCAAGTCTACCTGCAGGTAAATGGGTGCCTGACTCTCTTATTGAGTATGGGAAGGCAAAGGCAGCGAAGAAAAAAACTGGTCATCCCACTTCATTAAAAAAATTTGAATTAGAGCGGTGAAGTCTCTAGCACGTCATTCCCCTACGGCAGGCTCTGTTATGGGGCTACCCTTTACCTTTTACACATAGTGTTAAACTCTTTTAGCCAGTCAATCAAACTTCACATCGATATGCGCCCTCACTCACAACATTATATTAGGGGAACTGGTATGTACGCTTTAATCTGATATGACCCACATCGACAAAACATGTAGATAGTACTACAATAGAGTTTTTGTTATAGAATCCTCGGAATACACAAAATAAAAGTAGCAATTATGCGTTTATGTAAACAAACAAAAAATTCCAAGAAGGGGTCTATAACCTTCCTTGCACAACCAAAGGGGTCCGTAACCTTTATCGGACAATCAAAGAGGACCATGGTACAAAAAATGGTTAAGAAACCATGAACTACTTACTTATTCGTTCCTTTTCTACCGTGAGGTGTAGAGGTATGTAAGAGAGAGCGCCATACTATTCTATCGGCTGTCTTCCTTATGGCTTGGTTCCATTCTAGTCCTTGGTCCTTCAAAGATTGTCTAATGTTGTCCTCCCAGCGGACTCTGGGTCGTCCTGGAGGTCTGGACTCCTGGCTCTTTGTTTCCCATGCTTGCCGTGGTAGCCGATCTTCTCCCATTCTGCAGACATGGCCAAACCATCTCAGTTGGGATTGTTCTACTTGGGTCTGCAGGGGTTGGGTTTTTAAGCCTTGACGTATCGTCTGGTTGCGGACCATGTCTCTTCTTGTTACTTCAACCACCTTCCTCAGATACCTCATTTCTGAGGTTTGGATCTGGCTTTTGTGGACTGTAGTCATTGCCCATGACTCGCATCCATACGTCAAGACTGGGACATAGGTGGAGCGGTATACAGCCATCTTCGTCTTCTTACCAACTTCTCTTTTGCTGAGGAATCCTCAATTTATGGCTTGAAAAAGTCTCCCAGCTGCTGCTCTTCGGGTAGCCAACTCTTCTTTGATGCCTCACTTCAGGTCTATGACAGGTCCAAGGTATTTAAAGTGGTCGACCTGCTCCAGGACCTATTCTCCCAGCTTAATCTGATGTCTTCTTTCCTCTCGTGATATCACCATGGTTTTTGTTTTCGAGCTGTTTATGATCATCCCTCTCTTCTCAAGCTCTTCCTTCCAGACTTGCAGGTTGGATTGAAGATGTGTCTCTGATTTAGCAATAATGGCAACATCATCAGCAAATGCCAGCTCTGAAATACAGAGCTGTCTCATCTTCCAGTACCCTACTGAATACTTTCCTGTCCTCTCCTTACATGCCTTCATGATATCGTCCATGAGGAGTATGAAAAGATAAGGTGACAGGATATCACCTTGTCTTACACCAGTGGTGGTCCTGAATTCTTCTGACTTATGGTTTGCCGTCCTCACACAATTTCTGCAAGACTTGTAGAAGCTCTGTATAGCATGAATCAGAGGTGATGGAATGTTCTTCCTTGCCAAACAGTCCCAGAGTTTGTTCCAGGGGACCTTGTTTTTGGAAGCTGTAAATAGTAAACAGTGCAGCGAGGGGAGTTAATTATAAGTTGCTGATATTCCGGTAAAATTGATTGGCATATGTCACTTTTGAGAATACTGTATGACATGTCACGATAATTGGGTCTGATAATCCCTTGAGATTAGAAAAGCAGAAATTATAAAGATAAATACGTCAAATTAAAGGCAGTAGAAGAATAAAATGGTAAGCCAAGATCACCAATAAGAAACACGCCCACATAAAATACTAAAAAAAAACTAACAAAAACAAGAGGTGAGATACAGTCGCTGGAGACGGTAGAACACATTCAAGAAGTCAGCTAACAGCATTGCACAAGTAAGTCACCCGCCAAAACATGTCGGGAAAATAATAATGTTGCGCTTTTTTCTGCTGTATATCCACATGACAACACTAATTCTCATATGCCATTTACCTGGATGCACTGCTTATGAAGCTATGGAAAAACACGATAATCATGGTTTGGGGAGAAGTGATAAAAAGACAATGGACTGAAATTTGACTAATTAATTAACAGCTGTTTTATCACAACATGTTTTGTAAATGTAGGAGATCCATATGCCTTGGTACATATTTTAAAAAAATAAATTCAAATTACACTGAATATTATCTGCGTCTCCGAATAATTACGTAAAGGAGTATCTACTTCAGAGACTAAATCAGCCTAGTTACTGAAAATGTAACGAACTCAATTCTTTATTCAAACTCACCCGAGTTACAAATCGGAAAAATTCAAGACGTTGTATTCAAAACCAAACATCCGTCATTTTTAAGGATGGGAACAACTTGCGCATTGTTTCAACCGACGCACAATTTAGTTAGCATCCTGAAAAAAATGCACCGTGAAAAAGATTGTAATTTTGGTGGGAAAATATGGGACATGACGTGAGGGATAAGCAAAGTAGTTTGTTTAATGAGACTCTTATTGTGAGACCCAAAAACACAATGAAAAGAGAACAGGAGAACTGCATAAGAATAGATAAAGAAAATAGAGTGGCGCTGAATCGGAGGGCTTAGAGTGATCTAGCTCAAAGCAGGTGCTGGACGCAGCAAAGAAATAAGGAGAAAGGCTTGTTACAGATTAGCTCACAGTTCCTTTCACTGGTTATGGCTGGAAGGGATTCAAGGGGCGTTAGTGAGCAACTTTTTTCACAGGGAGCTCATTATCCTCATAATCATTACACTTCAATCCTAAGGAAAACATATAATGGTATCCCCATAGCATATACTGCGGTAGGGAATTCAAGTGTTAGAGACTTCACTATTATAGGTCCAGCATCGAGAGGTTGGGCGACCAGTACCAGTCTTCGCTGCCTTTTCCATTCCTAACTCAATAGCAGAGTCGGGTGCCCATTTACAGCTGGGTAGAGCCTTAACAAAATTCGTGCCAAGCCATAATATTCTGTGCCGTCCGTTCAAGGTCTTCCCATGTCTTCTTTATCGTTGTCATGCCTGACTCTACTTCCCTTCTCCGGGTGTTTTTTTTTTTTCGGCCTTTTCTCACCTCTCTTATCTTGTGGACTCTAGAATAATGACTACGGTACTTTTATTGCTACTTCATTCAGGAGTTCCGATTCTATACCACCCTAATGTGATTATACTCGAATTATTGTCTGATTTACCGTATAAATGTTTTGGATTTCTTTATTTGTTTGTTTGTTTTTTCTCCATTTGTTGGTTTTTTTTTCTTATTTTCATTACTTTCTTGTTTGCTTAAAAACAGACTTTATTTTGATTATGATTGGGTAATGTCATTGTATGCTGTTATATAACCTTTATAATGTTGTTTACCTTCAGTTTAATGCATAAAGTAACACGTGGGAACTTAAGTATGCAAGATAAGGGAGAATGGAAGGGCAGGATGTTAGACGGGCCTGTTCGCCCAATTCTTAACCCTTTGAAAATAAAGTTCGTTCGTTCGTTCGCTATTTAGTGAGTATCCCTACCACCGCCAGCGTCTTTTTGTTCCTTGTTCCAGTGGCACTTGTCTGATTCTTGTCATCTCTTGTTCCAGTGACAATTGTCTGATTCTTGTCATCTCTTGTTCCAGTGGCACTTGTCTGATTCTTGTCATCTCTTGTTCCAGTGGAATTTGTCTGATTCTTGTCATCTCTTGTTCCAGTGGCACTTATCTGATTCTTGTCATCTCTTGTTCCAGTGGAATTTGTCTGATTCTTGTCATCTCTTGTTCCAGTGGCACTTGTCTGATTCTTGTCATCTCTTGTTCCAGTGGCACTTGTCTGATTCTTGTCATCTCTTGTTCCAGTGGCACTTATCTGATTCTTGTCATCTCTTGTTCCAGTGGAATTTGTCTGATTCTTGTCATCTCTTGTTCCAGTGGCACTTGTCTGATTCTTGTCATCTCTTGTTCCAGTGGCACTTGTCTGATTCTTGTCATCAGTTTCACATTTCACGAGAGGTTGTTGGATTACACTGACTAACAAAAAAAACTTTTTTTTTCTTTCTCTAACATTTCTATGTATTTCTGGTCAATTTTAATGCGCTGTTTTTAAATCTGCAAACCGTTTTTCTCTATCAGGTCGGGATCTCTAGAAATACGCAATTGAGGTTTTTTAACAACGCATACAGTATTACAACATCATTCGTACAATAAGTATAAGTTATGTAGGCTTGAATTTCTTTGTAGTCGACTTTCGTCGGTGAATTGCATGTAATACATCGCGATGAAGCATCCAACAATAATCGGCAAGCATGGTCACACCCCACCGTCATAATTTTCTCGAAGATAAGTGAAAGCTTTGCTCGTTTTATCATGAGCCCCAACTTTATATGTAACAGTGGTAAAATGAAGCTGTCTTTGTTAACTAATGGCTCGTGTATTACATTTTTATGCCCGAGCTGCATACGATCCCGGATAGGCCACACCTTTCTTGCATAATGTTCCTGTCTGTTGCGGCTGTCCCATTCACATCGGAAGCAACCAAATTTAGTATACCCAGTCTGCATGCCCGTGAGAATTGCAATGACCTTTCTTCTTCTTCTTCTTCTGTCCTTAGCCACCGACCGTCAAAGCAGTCAGTGGCCATTACGCCAAGTGGCGTCTTAGGGCAACAGCAGATAGGTTTTCTTTGCCATTGTTTCCCATCACGCCTAGTGGCGTCTTTAGGGCAATGGCAAATCAACCCATTTGCCGTTGTTTCCGTAATCGAAGTGTCTGGCAAACGGGTGCAATGACCTTTAGGTCTCCACAAATCCGCCATTGGTAGTCATTGTACTTTATTTTTTCCAAACGTATAGCCATATTGTCATAAGTTTCTTTCATATGAACAGAGTAGGCGACTGGAATTGATGAAAATAAATTTCTGTTATGCAATAACACGGCTTTTAGACAAGTCTTGGAAGAATCGATGAAAAATCGTCATTCGTTGACTATGTGCTCATGACCGTTTACATCTTTGCAATAGCAAATGTCAGCATCCATCTCAAAGTATTGAACAAGTTCTCTGTGTCTATGACAAAATTTAGATATCGGAGTATTGGGCGCTAAAAGATTCCATTCTTTGAGTCGCGAACCGAGTAATTCCGCGTGTCCTTTGGTAAGAGCGAGATCACGTATTAGATCTGAAAGTTCTGAATGGTTAATTAAGTAAACACCATCATTCAACGGTATGTAATCTGAGTAAGAATTAGTTTCTAAAGCAGGTAAACTATCACTTTCTGATGGTTCATTCACGTCCAGCGGATATTGTTCTGGTGGTACTTGGATCAGACACGTGATTGGATCATGAGGCACTGGTTTCGAAACCGATTCAATATTTGGATAAACCACAGACTTTCTAGTTTTAAAAGTGAAACCATGGATATTTGTCAAGCAGAAGTAACAATCAGTAGTGTGATTTGTATGTTCACGCCATATTACTGGCACTCCAAAAGGCATCGACTTATGCTTCGGCGATTTTCGTAACCAACCTGCCAATGTATCGAACAAACTGCATTTGGCTTCCAAGATTTATTTGCATCATCAACTTTCGAATCGAAATAAAGTTCATATGCTTTCTTTAGTAATGGTGTAAAGTTTTTCTGGTCAACACGATCGGTAAAATATCCGCACACGTAACAGAACAGATCAGCCGAATTTCTAAAACTTCTAGAAGCCATATTTTGCTCAGAATTATTTCAAAATACAGTAACTATTTGAAAAATAGCGTAACATATGTCATGCATCTTTTAGCAGTATAAAAAGTAGAATTATGTTGCTTTTTATTAATTTTTAATAAGTTATATAGTAAAAATGAAACGGAGCAAATAACGGTTTCCCAAAAATATATTTATTCACAAATATCTTAAGAACCCGACGTGATAGAGATAAACGGATTTCAGATTTGAAATCAGCGCAAGAAACTGACCTAAGAACACTTATTCTTATATAAGAAAGAAAAATGTTGTTTGTCAGTGTTATTAAAACAAAGCGTTGGGAACACTTACCTTGAAAAAAGATCTATTCGAGGAATCCCAGAATTTTTCAATAACTGTTAGGTTTGTTAATATATCAGCTGGAGGCTGACACGTGAGGTCCTCTCGGGACTTGGTGCGCTCTTTTCTCTCTCATTGGATGTCCTAACAGTTAATAGCTGTGAGTTTTCAAGGTTTGAAATGCTTTTATTTGAAAGCAAATTCGAAGACAGTAGATGTAAAAAAGGCAAATGAACACAGAGGAAATGAAGCTTGTACTTCCTAACAGAATAATTGTCCTGCAGATTAACTTCACTGACAGGCCATTTCAACCCTTGTGAAAAACGGTTCCTATGTGCCGTAGATCATCGACAAGGTTTGTCTTTGAGCCGTAGATAGTAAACACGATTTTCAAAATAGAGCATCATAAAGATGTTTTAAATATGAGCGACCTATCATCATCTAGGTTTTTCTAATAGCCATAGATCATCATCAGGTTTTTCTATTAGCAATGGATCATCATCTAGGTTTTTCTATTAGCCATACATCATCATCAGGTTTTTCTTCCTTTAAGCCTTAGATCATCCATTTTTTTTTCAATAAGCCTTAGATCATTATAATTTTTTTTCCATAAGCCTTTGATCATTGTAGTGGTTTTGATGGTACTGTATGGTTGTGATATTACCTAGTGTGATGCATGAGGTCAGCTGTGAAGGCTCCTGAGATAAATGTAGCTGTGAATTTACAGAAGGCCCTTCTTGCTACCACTTACGACCTCACACATATCTTTTTTTACTAATGAATGTGGCTACGTTAAAAATCTAGGGTACTGAAATGTAAGGTGTTGTATTAGTATATACAAACACACACACAGATATTTAATAAGTCTAATAATATTAATAAACTTTATAACACACTGAACTAACTCAAGCTGTGTAAAATTTTTGATATTAAATTTTCTTTAAGTTTATTTGTTCTGAACCAAGGTTTTATTTTGGTCAGAACATATGAAAGGTTTTGAAATTATGAATGAAATGCATGAATATATGGCATAATAAATGAAAGGTGTGTACATATGAATTTTACAAGACTAGTTAATATTACTACTGTTTATATTTGTAATTTATCTGGGAGAACGATTAATGGATGTGCTGTTGGAGTGGCTTCATCACTCCCTGTCTATGACTACCAAACATTGTCCATTTACTGATGGGAGGAATACAAGTTTATTTCCCAACATGGTATGTTCTAGTTGAGGGGAATATATTTGGTGTTAGTTATTAAATAAGTTGGTGAATGTCCAGCAAGCCAGACGCTCACGTATCTTTGACTGAGTAGTTCTGGTGCTGGAATCTGGTGGCCCCACCTCTCCATGCTTGGGGGCTATCTAAGGCTGCTCTCCCAAAATATTCGACTGCACGGGTCCACTCTTGTATTTTCAACATAGCATTTGACACCACTTTGGTGCCAAATAAAAAACTCACAGTTCAGAATTATGAATAGAGAACACAGTATATGCTAGCAAAACTCAGCTGAGCTGCTGGCTCTAGTATGGCGTCCCTCTAAATATTTCAATTAGCTTTTTGGGAAACACAACACTGAAGAATTACTGTGTCTACTACTGGACAACTTATGATGAATGGCAAAGATGCGCGTCTGAGCGCCGATAATATGTTTATCTGTGGCCAATCAGCGCCTTTTTTCCTTTTCAAATTTCAAACCCCCTACTAAAAGTCAATTCAGTCATACCTCAGTCAAGTATGTATTATTGTCTGTTGGTCCGTCTGTCTCTACTTGCGTTTCACACAAAAAAACACACTTGTTTTTTGAACCAACTCTGCCGTCCCCTACACAATTTTGCCTTTAAAGTTATTTTTAGCCACAACTTTCCCTAATGCCCCCTCTTTCATTCTAACTAGATTTTAGCACTTGAGTCTCAAGGCTGCAATTTTTTTGAAAATTAGTGACATGTTTTTGTTTCAATGCAGTCGCTCGCTGATATGAACAACACAGTCTTTTGTCAATATCTTCATTATTATCTATCCGTCTGTATAAATGAAAGCATATTATTTCTCTGCTCAAGATGGGCCATCCGGCCAGCTAGGTTTTATATTCCTAACATTATTATTAAGAAAAAGTTACTTTTCAAGGTTAGTTTTTTTTTTAAATATGTTCGAGCATCTTCTGTAAGGCGTTTGCCGCTGAATTCAAATAAAGGACAAAATATCGCAAAAGCGTCCAAGAAATGACTGTTGCGTATAATAGCTAAGGTCCCTTTTGTCGATTTCTTTACCTTGTGTCAACTTGGGACGTGAATTTTTTTTTCCTTTCCCCACAAATTGCGTCTTTTTAGCCTTGCTAGTTTCAAGCACGTGTTCAGTCATATTTTTCTTTTTTGATCTCCGTTCTCATCCCGTCCCAAGGGTACCGTTTTGCCTTCACGTCTAGCAAGTTAGTTTCCATGGCGGGTAGTGACCCGTGGCATGGGCGATCATGTCTTACGCATTATTTTTTATCCCTACATTTTATCCTTGGAGATATTTTAACGTTGTATCACGGTTAATTTTTATCACACATCTCCCCACTTGAAAACATGCCTACGGCAAGTTCCAAAACCAGTGATACACATAGATAAAATCACTCCTCACGCCTGCCACTACTCTAATTTTGATCACAGGGGTGCCGACTGAGGAAATCTGCACCGACATTCAATTTGCCTGGGATATATTGGATACTGAACTGATAAGGTTGAAGCAATAAAGACCACCTCAGCAATCTTGCGTTTTCATGCTTAGCCTGAGATAAGAATACGAGGGGCTGATGATCCGTCTGGACCACAAAAGTCCTACCATACAGATAGATTTGAAACTTCTTTATTGCCCAGATTAACGCTAAACATTCTTTTTCGCTTGTGGAATATCCTTGTTCCGCCTTATTCAATTTGCGGCTTGCATAAGCGACTGGGTTCAGTTCCCCATCAGGTGAAGATGATCTTTGCAACAAAGCCGCTCCGAGTCCTACATTACTTGCATCTGTTCTTACGACAAAGTCCTGTGTCAAATCAGGCAGTTTGAGAATAGGCTTGCTAGTGAGTTTTTCCTTTAAGTCTTGGAACGCTAATTCACTTTGCGCAGTCCAAATAATTTTATCTGGAAGTCCCTTGCGAGTCAGATCAGTCAGAGGAGCACAAATAGAGTTAAAATCTTTGATGTATTTTTGATAAAATCCGCATAACGACACGAATGATCGCACGTCCTTTTTTGTTTGTGGTCTAGGTGCTCTCTGCAGTTTTTCCAAGTTCTTGGGATCAGGGGTCATGTTACCCTGATATACAGTGTGTCCCAAGAATTCCAACTCTTTGCATCCAATACAACATTTTGTTGGCCTAGCAGTTAAGTTCGCCTCCCTAAGCCTATTAAATAACATTTTTAGAGCGTCAATGTGTTCTTCAAATGTCTCTGTGGCGACGAGAATATCATCCATGAAATTCGTGATACATGGGTTATTCAGGGGATCCAACAATTTGCGCATCATCCTTGAAAATACACTCGGAGCATTTTTCAGTCCGAATGGTAGCATGTTGAATTCATAATGTCCTTCCGAAGTGCTAAAAGCCAAATAAGGTCTCACTTCAGGCTTCACTGGAATCTGGTAATAGCCTTTACTAAGATCCACCTTTGAAAAGTATTTTGCCTTGTTTAATCTGGCAAATAACTGTTTTGTGTCTGGTAATGGATCCACTTGTCCTTCTGTGACAGCATTCAGTTTCCTGTAATCTATGCACAGTCTGTGTTCCCCAGACGGTTTCCTCAACAAAACGACACTGGAGCTAAAAGATGATTCACTGTGTGAAATAATCCCCTCCTTCAACAAATAATCTATTTCTTCTTTCAATGCCTTCTCCTTCGCGAACGGAATAGAATAGGCTCTCATACAGATTGGGTTTGAGTCTACCAGTTTCATGTCATACTGTAGCAAATTTGTATGGCCTGGTTTATCTGTTAATACATCTGTATGTTCCTCCAGAACCTGTTGAACTCTCTCCCTCTGGTTTTTAGTCAGGTGCTTACTGACTTTTACCTGTGCTGCTGTTTCACAAGGATGTAATGGGTATTCATGTGAGGTGAGTGGTTCCTTTTGCATTTGAGTTGCGATAGCCAAGGTCAGTAAGGGGGTGCTTTCCTGGAGTGGTCTGTCCAGATACTTCTTTAACAGGTTTACATGATAAACTTTCTCCTTCCCTTTTTTGTCAATTTTATAGTTTGTTCTAGACACCTTCTCTAGAACCGTATATGGACCTTGCCATCCAATTTGTAATTTATTCTGGCTACCGGGTAGTAGAAGCAGCACCTTCTCTCCCACAGCTAGTTCTCTGTCCTTTGCCTTCCTATTAAAATATGCTGCATGTTTCTTCCTGGCTTGTTTCAAATTATCATTTGCCAGTTTCCATCCAGCTTTCAAACGAGTGGTCAGTTCGTTCACGTATTGATAAGATGAGGTAACAGTCTCTTCCGCCTTCTCATCTGTCCAGGTCCTTAATAGGGCTTCTAATGAGCCTTTTATTGGCCTCCCAAATAGCAGAGTTGCGGGAGCCATCCCGGTTGAACTATGTGGTACCTCCCGATACGCAAACAATGCGGCGGGCAGGAATTGATCCCACAGATCCGGTTTTTCGTGTGCCAGCTTTCTCAGGATAGAAATGAGAGTCCCGTTGAACCTCTCTACCTGGCCGTTCCCTTGTGGATGGTACGGACTACAATGAAAGTGTCTGGCTTGAAATAGCTTAAAAACTTCTTCCGTTAGTTTCCCCTTGAACTGAGAGCCATTATCAGTCAAGATTTGATGCGGGAATCCTAATCGGGTGAATATTGTAAGTAGTGCCTCTGCTACATGTTTTGAATCAATTGATGGCAGGGCTACCGCCTCTCCCCACATAGAACAAGTGTCCACCAGAGTAAGGATGTAACTGTTCCTCCTCTTGGTCCGAGTGAGAGGTCCCACAATATCCACTGCAACCCTCTCAAAAGGTGTTCCCACTATGGGCATTTCCCCTAGAGTTGCAGGAGCAGTCCAGTGCTTTGGAGCTACCCTTTGACATTCTGGACAGGATTTGACATATCTTTTTATATCCTCCGTTATTCCTGGCCAGAAGTAATGACAAGCTATACGCTGTCCTGTGGCGCTGATCCCCATGTGACCACTGAAGGGAATCGCATGCCCGAGTTCCATCACTTTATCCCTATATGAAGTGGGAAGAACCAGCTGGTTGTGACCATTTGTTCCAGTTCCGGCCTTCCTGTATAATAGTTTGTTCTTCATAAAATATTCCCCCTTGCTCGGAGGTGTGTGGCATTTGGGCAATTTTTTAAAACATGGCTTGAGTGTCCTATCCTCAGCCTGCGCCTTCCTCATCTCCTCTGGATGAGCATTTATAGGTTCACCTTCTTCCTCCTTCTTCTGTGACCTGGTCTGCACTGTCGCCATGATCACAGGTCTCTCGGGATTCCCCAAGAAGACGTATCTACACCCCAATATCAGAGGGTAGATTGGTTCATCTATCACTGCTGCTCTGATTTCTCCTTCCACATAGCGAGTTTTCACCGTTATCCTTGCGATGGGAAGTGTCATGAGTGGTATGTCCTTAGTCGCCCCTTGTATTTCCACTGTTTCTGTGGTATACTGACTTGGGTGCACTAGGCTAGACTTCACAACTGAATCATAATCCAAACCTGTATCATAAAGGCACCTTATGGTGACCCCATTACAAATAACATCCTCACAAACTGGGGGGTGATAAGGTTCCTGCTGTCCATTAGGATTAACCTTTAATCGTTGAGTCCCCGACTTCATTGCAGCAATGTTTGAAGGTTTCCTTCTACAAAATTCGGTGTTATGGTTATCTCTCTTGCACCATTTACACCATCTTTTTCCTTGGTTAAACGGTTTTCTTTCATTGGGTTTTTGGTCATTGAACTGTGAGTTTCTGTTTCGATAGTCATTTCTTGGCCGTTCAAAGTTTGTCCTACCTTTATTACCCTGTTCTCTATTATCAAATTTATTAAATTGCTGTGGAGCTTTAAAAGTTTCTATGTGCTTCTTTTTAGAACCACTTACCTCTGCCTGGGCTGCCTGATACCTCTCAGCGACATTTAAAACCTCCCCCAACTTCTCTGCACCTTGTTCCATGAGAAATTTTCTCATGTCTGGAGCCATGGACTCTCTCAATTGCTCAATCATGATCATCTCTTTAAGATCTTGGGTCTTCCCCAGAGCAGTCCATTTCTCCAAATAGGTTTCCAGTCTGGCAGAGAATTGGTGGTATGTCTCCCCAGACAACAGTTTGGCATTTCTAAATTTCTTACGATAAAATTCACCATTTTTTTCGTACCTCAATAACAAAGCCTGCTTTAACATGTCATAATTGTCTTGGTCTTCTCTGTTCATTTTTGCGAAGACTTCATAAGAAGTACCTCTCAGTCCCTGTGATAACTTTAAATTCCACCTCTCTCTCTCTAACCCATATGTAGTAGCTAATAACTCAAAACGTCTCTATGTCATCGTCTTTCTCAACAAAATGGTCTAAATGAAACCCCATAGCTGATGTTGAGGCTCCCAGACTGGGCGTAGCGTCTGAGGTAAAAGGGCTGGCACCATTTTCAGGAGCCTGGCCTTGTAGCTCCAGCTCTCTTAGTCGTAATTCGTGCTCCCTTTGCAACCTTCAATCTTCTGCTTCCCTTTGCTGTCGTTTTTCTTCAGCCTCTAATGCTTTAGCCTCTTTGTCAGCCTCAATCTTCAGCCTCTTAGTCTCAGCCTCAATTTGTAGCCTCTTCTCTTCAGCTAATCTTTCAGACTCTAATTTTGTTTCAGCCTCTTTTTCTAATCTTCTTTCTTCCCGTTCAATATACTTATCACATTCAGCCGTTACATATTGAATTAAAACCTGCCCATCCATTCCCATATCCTTCGCCGTTAGCACAGCAGCTGATCTGAACTTGGCTAGCTCCGCCATCCTTTTTAGAAAATTTAGCAATGAGCAAGATAAATCTCTAACCACTAAAGTAATTCTAATTACTATAGTCTAAAATAAGTCTAATTAGCCAGTTAACTAATTAATTACCACTGGCTGTGAAGATTCACCAACTTTTAATTCACTTTTAATTTTAAGGGACACTTAATTTTTACAATGTGTTCCCCTAATTTTATTCTCCCACCAGGAGATCCTAATATTACAAGTTTAGCTAATTATCCCGGACGAGCCCCCAATATATGTAGTGGTTTTGATGGTACTGTATGGTTGTGATATTACCTAGTGTGATGCATGAGGTCAGCTGTGAAGGCTCCTGAGATAAATGTAGCTGTGAATTTACAGAAGGCCCTTCTTGCTACCACTTACGACCTCACACATATCTTTTTTTACTAATGAATGTGGCTACGTTAAAAATCTAGGGTACTGAAATGTAAGGTGTTGTATTAGTATATACAAACACACACACAGATATTTAATAAGTCTAATAATATTAATAAACTTTATAACACACTGAACTAACTCAAGCTGTGTAAAATTTTTGATATTAAATTTTCTTTAAGTTTATTTGTTCTGAACCAAGGTTTTATTTTGGTCAGAACATATGAAAGGTTTTGAAGTTATGAATGAAATGCATGAATATATGGCATAATAAATGAAAGGTGTGTACATATGAATTTTACAAGACTAGTTAATATTACTACTGTTTATATTTGTAATTTATCTGGGAGAACGATTAATGGATGTGCTGTTGGAGTGGCTTCATCACTCCCTGTCTATGACTATCAAACATTGTCCGTTTACTGATGGGAGGAATACAAGTTTATTTCCCAACATGGTATGTTCTAGTTGAGGGGAATATATTTGGT
This sequence comes from Oreohelix idahoensis, assembly GCA_024509875.1. Classification (NCBI taxonomy): domain Eukaryota; kingdom Metazoa; phylum Mollusca; class Gastropoda; order Stylommatophora; family Oreohelicidae; genus Oreohelix; species Oreohelix idahoensis. The sequence continues at coordinate 1,038,284 of JAMPIV010005215.1, read as the reverse complement.
GTTAGTTATTAAATAAGTTGGTGAATGTCCAGCAAGCCAGACGCTCACGTATCTTTGACTGAGTAGTTCTGGTGCTGGAATCTGGTGGCCCCACCTCTCCGTGCTTGGGGGCTATCTAAGGCTGCTCTCCCAAAATATTCGACTGCACGGGTCCATTCTTGTATTTTCAACATAGCATTTGACACCACTTTGGTGCCAAATAAAAAACTCACAGTTCAGAATTATGAATAGAGAACACAGTATATGCTAGCAAAACTCAGCTGAGCTGCTGGCTCTAGTATGGCGTCCCTCTAAATATTTCAATTAGCTTTTGGGAAACACACCACTGAAGAATTACTGTGTCTACTACTGGACAACTTATGATGAATGGCAAAGATGCGCGTCTGAGCGCCGATAATATGTTTATCTGTGGCCAATCAGCGCCTTTTTTCCTTTTCAAATTTCAAACCCCCTACTAAAAGTCAATTCAGTCATACCTCAGTCAAGTATGTATTATTGTCTGTTGGTCCGTCTGTCTCTACTTGCGTTTCACACACAAAAAACACACTTGTTTTTTGAACCAACTCTGCCGTCCCCTACACAATTTTGCCTTTAAAGTTATTTTTAGCCACAACTTTCCCTAATGCCCCCTCTTTCATTCTAACTAGATTTTAGCACTTGAGTCTCAAGGCTGCAATTTTTTTGAAAATTAGTGACATGTTTTTGTTTCAATGCAGTCGCTCGCTGATATGAACAACACAGTCTTTTGTCAATATCTTCATTATTATCTATCCGTCTGTATAAATGAAAGCATATTATTTCTCTGCTCAAGATGGGCCATCCGGCCAGCTAGGTTTTATATTCCTAACATTATTATTAAGAAAAAGTTACTTTTCAAGGTTAGTTTTTTTTTTAAAATATGTTCGAGCATCTTCTGTAAGGCGTTTGCCGCTGAATTCAAATAAAGGACAAAATATCGCAAAAGCGTCCAAGAAATGACTGTTGCGTATAATAGCTAAGGTCCCTTTTGTCGATTTCTTTACCTTGTGTCAACTTGGGACGTGAATTTTTTTTTTCCTTTCCCCACCAATTGCGTCTTTTTAGCCTTGCTAGTTTCAAGCACGTGTTCAGTCATATTTTTCTTTTTTGATCTCCGTTCTCATCCCGTCCCAAGGGTACCGTTTTGCCTTCACGTCTAGCAAGTTAGTTTCCATGGCGGGTAGTGACCCGTGGCATGGGCGATCATGTCTTACGCATTATTTTTTTATCCCTACATTTTATCCTTGGAGATATTTTAACGTTGTATCACGGTTAATTTTTATCACAATCATCAACAACATTTTTCAAATAGTTACTTTACTTAACACATCTCTCTATCAATGTCGGCGTGTGGACCATTTGCATTCTCTGTCAACTTTTTCTTTCTATCTAAAGCTGTCATTCGAAACAATTTATACTTAGTATTCGTCCGGGATTTTATAATGCTTTCCTTTCTAAAACGTGTCCCTAGCCATCTTCACTCTTTGCTTCCTGTGTAGTATATGGCAAACGGATGAAATAAATAAACGCAAGAAACTATTCTTCTGAGTCGGTGAAACAATATGCCCTTTTTTAGCTCTCATTCTGAAACTATTGTGCTGTAACCAATTCTACCCATACGGAAACACGCTTCATTTCGCAGTATAAATAATATTGTAGTTATGAAAAACAGAAGTGTGGTAACTGAAAATGACAGCGACTAACTATTAGCAACAATAACAGCTTTATTTCTTTTTTTTTCAGGAAGTATGCGCTGTACATTTCTTGTGTTGCTGGCTGTGTAGGAACTCTAGTAATGGTGCTCTGTACGGTTGGCAAGTCGTATGAAATGCTGTTTGTAGGGAGGACTATCAACGGTTTTGCTTTAGGTAAGGCTTCTTCTTTTAATTGCTGTGGTAGTGTTTCTAGATCCGTAGCATCACCTAAACCAGTGGTATTCAACCTTTTTTGTTCGCGTTCCCTCAGATATAATTTATTTTTAACCATGTATCCCCAAGGTTATTGGTGCGTAATTCCAAGTATTCAATTTACCTATACACAAATAAAATTCTAGGGCAAAGTGCAAGCATCTAAAATTACATAATTTACATCCAATATAATAAATTAATGATGCACGACAAATTGAAAACACTCGATGAGAAGTCACAGCAATTGGGTCTGAAAATACACAGGGAAAAGACAAAGATAATGAGAATAAATGCAGGTAATGATAACAGGATTGAACTTGAAGAAACACCAATACAAGATGTAGAATCGTAAACATATCTTGGCAGTAATATAGACAAAGTTGGAGGGACAGACAGCGATATCAAAATAAGAATACAAAAAGCAAGAGGAGCTTTCATTGCATTGGGAAATATATGGAGATAAAGAAAAATTGGATCCAACACGAACATAAGAATCTTCAACTCAAATGTCAAGTCAATCCTATTGTATGGCTCTGAGACATGGAGAACAACAAAGACAACAACCAAAAAGCTACAGACTTTCATAAATGGGTGCTTGCGTAGAATAGAGGGGTTAAAATGGTATGGACAAGGTTACCAACATGGAACTGATGACAAGAACTAGACAAGTGCCAGTGGAACAAGAGATGAGAAGAAGACGATGGCGATGGATAGGACACACTTCTCTCGCTCTATCATTTTTTCTTCTCTTATGATCTAACGCTGTCTCTAAGATTACTAGCTCGTCTACGATTTATGTTCTTCTGGTTTCTTAATTCATGATGAGGCACGTAGGTCTGGTGAAAACTAATTGATGTATCTTTGATATAAGACTGGTCTAATCACCAGGGCTGTTTATTTGTATCAATAGTCACTTGTTCTACGCTGCCCTAGCTACTGTCTATTGTCTCTGCATCTAACACAACATACCTGTTCGTCTTATAGTCTTGACAACTTTGTTAACACAATCTTGAACTGGCGACATTGTCTTTCTTGTCTTTATCTATCATCTATTAAAGGTGGCGTTTGAGCGTCTTGTTGGTTCGGCAAAATAATTTGATACAATACTGTGACCACAGCAATCAACCACCTTCAGTGGCTTGTTCGCCAGAAATATCAACTATCAAAACATCGCTCGCCACTACACAACTTTAATATATAGCAAACTTGCTATCCTACGCTCTGCGCGAATTTAAAAAATAAGACTACCTTTATCTTTTTTTCGATTTTACATTTTTTCCGTTCTCTGCTAAAATGTGTTCACATACCAAAACTGTCTCGTGCGTGTTATGTTTGTATCGCTCACCAAAACCTTTCAAGGGACGTAATTAAAAGTCATCTCCCTTTGCTGATTACATTCAAAACCCATACAATCTTCATTAATCTCACTACCAAAACATTACCATGCAAATAAGTCCCACCATAATTCAGAACTCACCTGATATACAAATCCCAAAACACCAAGTTACATCTCCCAAAAAAATTACCTACAGAGTTATCTCCCTTCCCTCAAAACACTCTTCTGCTCATTTCACCTCCCCTTAACAAAGACATATAGTCCACTTACAATTCTATTCAACTTTCTTAAACCATTTTTCTGCACTCTCTTTCATTCTTAAAGTCCCAAACTACCAGGCTCAATGTTCAAGGAGGATACATCATCATTCATTGATTGAACATCAGGATCGGTGAAGACAGCACTATACTAAAACGAGCGTCCTTTTCAGGGCGAACACAGCCGTCAGAATTTACAAAAATGACTCGCACCAAGCAACAAGCTAAAAAGAGGAAAGTATATACAAGCCCTCAAACACTTGTCAGCAGCATCAAGCAAGAACCTACAAAGAGCAAACAGAGGCATCCAGAGAGCACGGATACTCCTAGCGTCGTGGCCAGTCGTTCTCAGAAGACGAACAACATAACCTCTGATACTACGACCGACGATCGACCCAAAGATTCGAAGGCAGATGACAAACAAGCTCCGAAACCAGACTTAGCAACATCACCGCTGAAACAAGGTGTCGAGGCGGTAGCTACATTGAGCAGTGACAAGGCAACATCGAAGACAGAGGGTAACAAAGCATTGAAACCCAACAAAATCAATCCACCGGCAAAACGAGATGTCATTGTCGAGTCTCCAACATACAGTGACCAGCCAACTCCGGTGAAACTTGACCAGATGCAGACGACCCAGAATGCGAATCCGTCCCGCAGACCGCACACACAATCTGAGACAGAAGTTGGAACGTGCCAACTTCGCAAGCATCAAAACGCAGTATCCAACGTGGCACTACAGGAGAGAATAATTAAGATCACCCAGATGTCTGGAGGTGAGGCCTCGCTCAGGGCCCTACCCGACGACAAAGTAATCGGCATACTTGAGTCAATAACGGGCAAGAGAAGCATATCTAAAGTTTCAAGACACGACAACGGAGTTATCATAACTCTAAACAAGACGGAGAAAACAAACCAACTGATGGTCGAACTTGAATCCGGACACAAAGAAGTCCAGCTGCCCCACCAGATTAAAGCTACTGTGGAAATATTCAAGAAGACCAAAAAGATAGTTGTGAGAGGGATCGACAACAGCCGGTCCACACAAGAGGTCCACAGCCGCCTACAAGAAGAAAACAAGAACATCAACATAACACAGGTTGAAAGACTGAAGACATGGGACAAGAAGGACACAAACCTAGTTATCCTAACTATCGAGGGGACTTCAAGACCAAGGCAACTCAACCTAGACGATAGATGTCGAAAAACAGAAGAGTACATCCCTCCTGTTATGCAGTGCTCAAACTGCCAACAATTCTCGCACACTAAGAAAACATGCAGGAGAGAGGCAGTTTGTCGATACTGTGCGGGAAGTCACACTTACAATGAATGTCCTCATGCGAAAAATGATGATAACTATAAAGTGCGCAACTCCAACAGAACCTGCGCAAACTGTCTTGGGAACCACGGAGCAAGATACCGTGGCTGTCCGACCTTCTATGAAACAAAGGCCATACTGAAGGAATCTGTAACCAAAAACATCTCCTTCAGAGAAGCAAGAAACCGAGTGGCTTCATGCGGCACTGGTAAACAAGAACAGCACACAAGAGCCCAGCTGATAAGACTAGCCACAGATATGCGAGACATAAAACAACAACTCAAAGTCGAGACGAACAAGCAACACAACGAAGACTCGGATGCCATAAGAGACGAAACAATAGGAGCCGTACAGAGCGCCCAGGCAATATTACAGGAAATGAAAACTATCAAACACGAGATAGAAGTCGACATCGTCAAACTCACAGAGCTAAAGGAAGAGAACGAAGAAATCCTCAAAAGAATTGAAACAGAGAGAAAGATAGCTGAGGATACCCTTACAAAAAGTAGAGAACAAAACAAAGAAACTAAAGACAAAATAAAAACCGAAATCGTGCAGGAAATACAAAGCAAACTAGAAAGAAGAGAAGCAGCGGAAATAAACATAATTTTAAAAACCATAATGGAGATGCTACCAAAAATAATAGCGACAGCCTTTGAACAACACAAACCGGTAACAGACAACAAGTAGCTACAGAACAGGCAGCTAGTGGTCCTTTTCAGGAACAATCAGCTCAAGGACTCGGAAAGCGATACCAACGAAGACTACCGCTAACACCCTATATACCGCAATACAACCGTTTGTAACCTGTAAGGCAGGAAAGGAACTCCATGAGAACGCCACGACACCATAAAAATACAAGCAACGACGAAGGATCCAGACAGTCAGCTAGTAGTCCTTTTCAGGGCTAATCATTTCCAGGACTAGGAAAATGATACCAGCGAAGATGTTAACACACTATATACCCCAATATAACCGTTTGCAACCCTTCAATGGGTTTTGGTTGAACAGGGTATCACAGCAAAATATTAGACCCAAAGAAAGTCAATGTTATTGCAAGTATTGCGTGCAACCTCATGCGAGGAATTTTATTAAAAAAAATAGCAGGAAAATTGACTCAATCGCGAGTTTCAGACCTAATATGCATTTTCGTTTAGGTTAACTAATAATTTGAAATAAAATTAGATGCAAATACAGTAGCACATATTTGTACTATTCTTTGTATTTCAACTAACAAAACAAAAAGAAGAAAACTAGTTTACTTACCGTTTTATTGAATAGAATCAGTAGCGTGAATTTTTAACACATACTCCGTTGAATTTTATATTCTGTTAGAATGCCACTATTTAGCAACAAATATTCCGTTAGAATTGCAACACTTAGCAAAACATACTACCTTATAAAATAATATAATAACAGTAATAAAAATTAATTATAATTATATATATATATATATATATATATATATATATATATATATATATATATATATATATATATATATATATATATATATATATATATATATATATTCTCTAACCAGCGGCACTCGAGATTTCCAGCCCTTTTGGCCCAATGACATGTCATTGCGAGGCTTGGGGGGAGGGGGGGGGGGTCAGTGGACTTTCCTTCCAACCCAGTCAGGAGCTTCGCTCCTTCCCATCCACAGGGGGTTTATGTGCAGAAGCCGTTCAGGTTATTCTGTCAAATTCCCGGTCGTAAACATTCCTTCAAACGCTGACGCCCGGGCTTGAACCTTGAAAACCTGGTCGCCAGTACAACGTCGTAGCCATTACAACAGCGCGGCTCCCAATATATATATATAATATATAATCTTCTTCTTCTTCGATCCTTAACCACCGACCGTCAAAGCAGTCAGTGGCCATCACGCCTAGTGGCGTCTTGTAGGGCAACAACAAATTGATTCCACTTTGCACGGTCGGTGGCCATCCTTCGTACAGTGCCCCAACTCTGGTTCATTCTTTGCATCTCAGCCTCCACAGTCCTCCGCCAAGTTGTTTTTGGTCGGCCTCTCTTTCGCTTTCCTTCAGGGGTCCAAAACATAGCTGTTCTTGTGATGGCATCGGGGTCTCTTCTGAGGACATGACCAACCCAGCTCCAGCGTCTGCCAGCTATGATGGTGTGCATGTCCTCTTGCTTGCTACGAGTAAGCAGATCTTGGTTGGTGATGGTATTCGGCCAAAAGATGCGGTGAATTTTTCTTAGGCATGTTGTGTGAAAAGAGGACAATTCTGACATTTCCTTCTCTGTGGCTCTCCAGCATTCCGCACCATAGAGAAGCACAGAAAGCACGCAACTCTGGTATAATCTTAATTTTGTGCTTGTGCTGTATTGGGAGGACTTCCAGATGTTATTTAGGCTAAAGAAGGCTGTTCTTGCCTTATTCATTCTGATGTTGATGTCTTTGCCTGCCCCACCGTCTGGTGTTACTATGCTTCCTAGGTATGTGAAGGTATCTGTCTGTACCAGTTGCTGATTCCTTACTGATATGGGCTCAGGGTTGCTCACATTGAGCGTCATGACCTCAGAATTCTTTAAATTGATGTTCAAGCCCACCTGCTGGCTAATTTTATTAAGTCTATCCGTTTTTTCCTGGATGTGTTGATGTGAATGTGCCAGCAGTGCAATGTCATCTGCATATTCCAGATCTTCCAATGTAGAAAATGTAGTCCATCTTATTCCTCTGGGACTGCCCTCTGTTGTCTGGCGCATCACCCAGTCTATGACTGTTAAAAATAGAGTGGTTGATAAGGGGCATCCCTGTCGTACTCCTGTCTTCACCTCAAAGGTTAGGTTGCTCTGCCCAACACTACACGTAAAGTTGGCATAGAGGCTTTTTATGATTGACACTATGCAGCTTGGAATTCCATAAGCCCTCAGTATTTTCCATAAACTGTCCCTATGTATGCTGTCAAAAGCCTTTTCAAAATCAACAAAATTTATGTAAAGCTGTCTTTGCCATTCTGAGCACTGCTCTATAATGTTCCTGAGAGTGAATATATGGTCTACACATCTTCTGTTCTTTCTAAATCCTGCTTGTTCTTTCCTCAGTTTGTAGTCTACTGCCTTTGAAATTCTCTGTATAATTATCCTGCCTAGTATTTTGCTGGGAACTGAGAGAAGAGTGATTCCTCTCCAATTATTGCAGTCTGCAAGATCTCCCTTCTTGGGCAATTTGACAATTATTCCTTTGTTCCACTCTGATGGTGTTGTCCCCGTTTTCCACACTTGTGCAAATAGTGGTTCTAATAGTTCTGCTGCTAGCTCAGGGTCTGTCTTAAATAGCTCTGCATTTAAGTTATCATGGCCCGGAGCTTTACCGTTCTTTAACCCTTTGATTGCTGTGATGATTTCTTCTTTTCGTGGAATGTCTGTATTTACATCTAGATCGTTTTCAGCCTCAGGAACATTCAATTGTGTCTCTGGTATTTCCTTGTTCAGAGTTTCTCTGAAGTGCTCTGCCCATCTTGTTTCCTGTCCCTCTGCTGTCTTGATGAGATTTCCTTGCTTATCTCTTACTAATGTAATATTGTTTGCACTTTGTTTTCCGCTGATGAATTTAGTTATTTTGTATACTGTGCTTTGTTCATTTCTCAGTGCTGCCTCTTCTGCCTGTTTTGCAAGATCGTCTAGGAAATTCCTTTTGTTGGCTCGGGTTTGGCGTTTAACTTCCCTGTCCAGCTGGCTGTACTGCTCGCTATATAGTTGCTTTAACCTGGGGGACTTCGCTTCTGTTTTCTTTCTTTTCATTTCCTTTCTCATCTTTATGGTGTTTAGTGTTTCTGGTGTAATCCAGTCTTGCTTCTTCCTTTCCTGGAATCCTAAGCATGATTTGCTACTTTCTTTATATATTGTTGAAATGGTGTTGAAATTCTGGTCTATATCATCAGTCTATGGCTTTTCCTGGCTTTTGGCAAATTGATATCGTTTCTTAATGTCGGCCGCAAAAGCTTTTCTGGTAAGGGGGTCCTTCAATTTGCTGATGTCAAACCTTTTCTGTGTAGTTACAGTTGGTCCAGCCCTTCTTAGTTTCACTTTCAGTTTTGCTACTACTAAATGGTGATCACTTCCCACATCTGCACCTCTTCTTACCTTCACATCTTGTAATGCATGTCTCCATCTGCCGTTAACCATGATGTGGTCTATCTGGTTTGTATGTATATATATATATATATATATATATATATATATATATATATATATATATATATATATATATATATATATATATATATATATATATATATATATATATATATATATATAATATAATATATATATATATATATATATATATATATATATATATATATATATAATCTTATAAATACAGAAGAAGTATTAAGAATAGACAGTCCAAGGGAACTGCATAATACAGTCAAGCATTATTTAACACGAACAAAGGTTAATATATAGTGGCTGGGAATGTGAAGGTCTGATGCTGTTCTTACAATACATATGACTTTTAATAGACGAAAGTAAATTAAATATCTGGTTAAGTCAGTTATATAACTGGCACCACCAGGCCTTTACACCCGTCCATTTTACTATTATTCTTGTTCAGAGTTTCTTCTTTATTTTTAATTTTGTTTATTTATTTAAAGTATAAGCACAATTGTGATTGTCCCTATTTACAAGATTTGACAAATGTAATGCCACTTTCTCATTTCGGCTGTTGTTCATATTATTTGGAATTGAAAAGAATATATATCCTAATTATAACCCGTCAGAGGTTGAACGGGCTATTTATCTTCATTAATTTAAAAAAAAAAAAATCTAACTCGATGCTTATTCTCGCTACTAGCCCTGGTATTGTCCAGCCGAAAATGGCGTCTACGTCGGCGAGCCTCGTTTTCGATTCTGACATAGTTGGCGTAATTCTCTATAGATCAAGGGGCTCTAGATGCGGCAAAAGAGAGCTACAGAGAGCCTGTTGGTTGCGTGATTTAAACAAACAAAACACGCAAAGCGTTTTGCACTTATATTAAATTTATTAAAACGATTGACACAGCGTTCACTATCATGGCAGCTACATCAATGCGGAATCAAACAGCACCTAAGCGTATTCTACGACGCGGACTCTACGACTCGGATTGGTTTAAAACTAATTTGCTAATGTTAACTACAATCAGCGAAACAAATGAATAATGATAATATTAGTCAAAATTAATGTTAGATAAAGTAATTTACGCATATGTGGACATTGAGAAATTATTATGACATAACACAATATATTACAAAAATTAGTGGCACCTCTTGCGGCTGTTGCGCCAAATAATCTCGCCAAGCTGCTGCATCGCTACAAGCTTTTAACTTGACTCTCACCGTACCGCTCTCACACACACACCACGCCACACACTTATTACGCGAAGCAGGGAGTTAGAAGCGGTGAGGGTGTAAGACCGGATTAAGACGCGTATCAGAGTTAACAACCGAACTATTGCTTAAAAAAATAAAATAAGATGGGGGAAAAAAAAAATTAACAAAAATTTCTCTTGCCTCATACAGGTTATCTTTTTAAAAAAAAAAGTTTTCAGTACTCAAAGTAATGAACTTAAAATAATGAAAAATATGAAAACCATCCGACAGTGCATTGGCAGATTTTGTTTCTTTCATGTACCACCTTAGATGTCTTCTCGTACTCCTAGGGGTATGCGTAACCCAGGTTGAATACCACTGACCTAGACCTAACGCTCAGTGATGGTAGTTTTTTCTTTTTTTTTCCTAACCAGCGGCACTTGGGCTTTCAGCCCTTCGGCTCAATGACATGAAACAAATTTCATGGCATTGCGAGGCTGGGAAGCCTATGGACTTTCCTTCCAACCCGGTCAGGAACTTCGCTCTTTCCCATCCACCGAGGGTTTGTGCTCAGAAGCCGGTTGGGTTATTCCAGTCCCCTGGTCAAAGGCACTGCTTCAAAGGTCGTCGCCAGTACTCGAATTAATCCAGCCCAAGTCCCGATCGGAGACATATCTTCAAATGTTCTCGCTAGGGCGCGAACCTAGATCACCCTATTGCCAGCGCAGTGTGGTAACCATTACGCCAGCGCTGCTCCCCAGTGATGGTAGTTTAAAGACGAGACAAGATAAGATCCGTAGTAGTGATTGTAGTGAAGTGAATCCGTATGACAACCCGCTCAAATTCCCCGCTTAAAACGAACTAGCTATCGTAATTTTAAATCTATAAATAACTACAGTATTTGAAATTTGTCTGAGGGCCCAGTCAAATTTACCGCCAACAATTTAACTAGAGTATTTGAATTTTCTAAGAAAACAAGTTAAAAGTTACCCCCCCCCCCCCACCCCAATATTTATCGAAGAGCATAATACAAAATTAACAACCAATCGAATCGTTACCTCTGTTTTGTAAGGACAAGAAAATTTGGGTTGAAGTGGAAATAATGCCTATTTTGGGTTTTTGAGAGAACTTAGATAATTTATTTCTGGATAACTAAAGATAATTAAAATGCAATGGATATCTCAAATTATAGCGCTGATATTGCTTAACATATACACATAGAGATTCCCTCATACAAAAATTATTTTAACGTAGAAAAATTTAATTTAGTAATATTTTCACATCAGGTTAAGACCCAATTTTATTACAAAAAAATTACCCAGATGAAAATTCCAAAGAATAATGAAAGGAAAAGTATATGTAACGATAGGGAGGAATTGGCCGTTTAATTATCACTTTTGATAATTAAAATCGGTTCATAAATAACTAAGATATATAATAATAAAATTTAATCAGTTCATACAGAAACAATTAAAATATCCCAAGTTGATAGACTCAAAAAATAGTTAACTTTTTGGACTCGTCTTCTGATTGGTTGGGTGTAGTTTGATAAAAATTAACAACTTCTTGTAAAGTCCGCCATTGACGACAAAGCTTCCATACCAACCTGACATTATTGAAAGAGACAGAAGGACAAGCCTTTGCCATCTGTACTGCGAGCTGAGTGCTAGAGTCCGTTACTGCCTGGTCGCTTGTGTATGTGTGAAGATTCTTTACTTGAGGGTAAGACAGATAATTTTATTTGCATAATTTATTAGTCCTGTAGGTAACAGGCTATTGTGTGCCATATTTATTCGATACTGCCGAAAAAGATGTGTTGTGTCACGACGACCAAAGTAGGAATGTATATAGGGCAGGCTTATTCGGAGTGAAAAATGTGTAAAATGTTCGCCAATTGGCCTTACAAATTTGCGACTGTAAGTGCAGTATTAATAAATTGGTATTGGCTTCTGGAGTGACACATTGTTCAAATATCATATGAAAACATGTAGGGAATGTTAGAATGAAGTAATCAACAGGTCACAAGAGATATTGTACACACCCTGATTATTGTATGGAAGACAAACAATGTATGAGGAACATTGGCTTTGAATCAACACTGACGAAGAGTGATTACATGAAACTGATTGTAGACAACGGAATTTAGGGTCTGGTGCGACTTGTTAGCACAAATTTCTGAGTTGGGTAAGTTTTAGTATTGCTTAGGTGTGAAATTGATAGAGACAAGCTTTACATAGGATGGATCGTCCTTCTTATTCCAGGTTGTATTATGAAGTACCACGTTGCTGCAGAAAACTAAGAAGAAGAACGTTGGGAAGTCGAGCGCTCTGAATACAAGTGGAGCTAGACACCTTTTCTTCAGCCAGGAGTCACAAGTTGGTGCTCCTGACTATTGTCATCAGAACAGCAGCAGACCAATAATAAAGATAAGTCCGTTAGAACGGCAAATGACGATTCATCCAAAGTTCTTCCACCGAAAAACACTTACCATTTAGCATGATGACTATAGCAGACCCTGTAGTGTAGACCCAACAGCAGTAGAAGTAAATTTAACTGGAACTGTGTGTGTGCAGATTTAATTGTGCCCAAGTTATAATAATGGAACAGAATTTCCAAAGTATTTATTTTCTCTTGTAAATATAAAGTTCTTGATTTTGAAAAGAAAAGTACTGATCCAAAAAGAATGAGGTTCAGTACCATTAAATTGAAAATATATTGTCCAACAGTCTTGCTTACTTACTTTGCATTAAAGTTAAAGTTCTGTTTGAAATTTTAAATTGTTAGAATACATTACCCTAGACACTTTGCCAAATAACACCACACAGATATCCTACACTTGGTGAGATCTAAAGGGGTAGCCGATAGGGACCCAGAGAATTTCATCATCATCATTCCTTACTCTGGAAACTTACATAGCTTGACCTCACCTTGATTGTCTATACACCCTTGCTCTTTTCAGAGAAGGGGGTATTGCTTATAAGACAAGTCTCTTATCTGGCACTATCCTGGTATCATCTGATACATCTATTTGTCCAGGATAGCCTATAATTAGTAACATCAAAACCTCTTATCACAGTGATCTTGAGTGATACCCCGTAGTGATCTTGAGTGATACACTAAGAAGGCTGATGAAATGATGATCGTGATGGCGGTGGTTTGTGCTGAAGCCCTGGTGCTGGAAGTGATGTGCTGGTATATGTGATAGTCCGGTGTATTCTTAGTATTTGTGGTATATTACTGTTACATGCAGTAGTGATGTAATTGAGGTATTATGTAGTTGTATTATCATGATCACTGTTCGGCTTCACAAGGAACATAGACCGTTCACAAACTTATGAACACTCTACTTGTCCCGTGCCATCAGCTCAAGGTCTTTCCATTTCTTCCTTTCATATATGTCTCCAGTTATCTTCTCTGTAAGCTCTTTGATCTCATACTACCTTTCGTACACTGGGAATTCCTTATCAGACTGCCCTCTAATGCTATGAAGAGGTTTCCTCAATATTTAGTGGTATGTTAACTGAAATTCACATTAACAGAAGCGTTTCTCACCGAGGTTGTTGTTGTTGTTTTTTTTTTTTGGTACAATTTTTGTCTTATTTTTGCAAGTATAGCCCCATTCAGCCTAGATATAAGGTCCCTCTGTTATGTTAAGGTGCGTGTCCAAATATAAAAGCCCTTGTTGTTCTGGAAGATAACTTGGCTTATCGAATTGGCGATTACCAGCGTGACAACAGCGTTTTCCAAAATCACTTGTGCCATTGTCATTTGTCTTTATACATTTAATTGAGTTCTTTGCTGTTTTCGTCCGTTTGTCCGCGATGAAGACAATGTTATCGTAACGACGGGAATTTCTGTGTCCTTTGTCCTATTAACAAGTACATTTCCTGATATATTTTTTCTTTATTGTAATTCTTTCCTTTTCGTTTATCCTTTCGATTCCTATAGAGCATGTAGTTACCTCTGGTCTCATTCCTGTGATGTTGCAGCAGTCGCATTTTAGCAATTGGTTTTTCATGGTAAGGTTGTCAAACCCACGAACAGCTTCATATTTGTTGCTTCTTATGATATGCCTAAGGTAGCAGTAATTCTGTATTTTCTTTGTCTCAGCAGAGATCCCTGTAGTTCTGTTCTTTCTTGGTCTACTCAGGGGCTTATGTAGTTCTGTTCTTTCTTGGTCTACTCAGGAGCTTATGTAGTTCTGTTCTTTCTTGGTCTACTCAGTGGCTTATGTAGTTCTGTTTTTTCTTGGTCTACTCAGGGGCTTATGTAGTTCTGTTCTTTCTTGGTCTACTCAGGGGCTTATTTAGTTCTGTTCTTTCTTGGTCTACTCGGGGGCTTATGTAGTTCTGTTCTTTCTTGGTCTACTCAGTGGCTTATGTAGTTCTGTTCTTTCTTAGTCTACTCAGGAGCTTGTGTAGTTCTGTTCTTTCTTGGTCTACTCGGGAGCTTATGTAGTTCTGTTCTTTCTTGGTCTACTCAGTGGCTTATGTAGTTCTGTTCTTTCTTGGTCTACTCGGTGGCTTATGTAGTTCTATTCTTTCTTGGTCTACTCAGGGGCTTATGTAGTTCTGTTCTTTCTTGGTCTACTCAGTGGCTTATGTAGTTCTGTTCTTACTTGGTCTACTCAGTGGCTTATGTAGTTCTGTTCTTTCTTGGTCTACTCAGGGGCTTATGTAGTTCTGTTCTTTCTTGGTCTACTCGGTGGCTTATGTAGTTCTATTCTTTCCTGGTCTACTCAGGGCCTTATATAGTTCTGTTCTTTCTTGGTCTACTCGGTGGCTTATGTAGTTCTATTCCTTCTTGGTCTACTCAGGGGCTTATGTAGTTCTGTTCTTTCTTGGTCTACTCAGTGGCTTATGTAGTTCTGTTCTTACTTGGTCTACTCAGTGGCTTATGTAGTTCTGTTCTTTCTTGGTCTACTCAGGGGCTTATGTAGTTCTGTTCTTTCTTGGTCTACTCGGTGGCTTATGTAGTTCTATTCTTTCCTGGTCTACTCAGGGCCTTATATAGTTCTGTTCTTTCTTGGTCTACTCAGTGGCTTATGTAGTTCTGTTCTTACTTGGTCTACTCAGTGGCTTATGTAGTTCTGTTCTTTCTTGGTCTACTCAGTGGCTTATGTAGTTCTGTTCTTTCTTGGTCTACTCGGTGGCTTATGTAGTTCTGTTCTTTCTTGGTCTACTCAGTGGCTTATGTAGTTCTGTTCTTTCTTGGTCTACTCGGTGGCTTATGTAGTTCTGTTCTTTCTTGGTCTACTCAGTGGCTTATGTAGTTCTGTTCTTTCTTGGTCTACTTAGTGGCTTATGTAGTTCTGTTCTTTCTTGGTCTACTAAGTGCCTTATTGTCACAGTGTCTGTTAATTTATTTTACCATTCCGTTCCATATGTTATTACTTTTTAATGTTCGGGTTTCCTTGACATTTTGTATTTTCATATTCGACCTACATTATCCCCCTTCTTTAAACCCCACCCGCGGTTTGTTTACGTTTTGGCCTCAGAATAATTCCTACAGCGGTCAGCGAACGGTAACGTTACATCAACGTACCTGTGGTTCGCTTCACCAGAGAAACATTTCTGTTACGCTTAAAGTGTTTGAACGAGCGAACGGGTTTCTGTGAAGAAACGGTCTGCTAGCCTTTGAGGCCTGGGTAACTGTTTCATCTTCAAAACAAGGGGGAGATAACAATCGCGGTCAGTCTCCGGGTTTTGCCCCTTAGACGACTTAGAGCTCTCATAATATTATGCATTGTCTATCGGGGGGAATCTTCTCGCGGTTGTTGACTTTTGATGTAGTCTCTAGAGAAAACCTTTGTCTTACTCTTTATTACGCATTACGCCGATACATCTGTAGAATCAGGCTATGCAGGTGTCCCGGGTAGCGTCGTTTGTAAACTATAAATCTGGTTAGTCTTAATAGACTAACACACTCGTAGAAATATTTCCTGGCCCGAGATGGACCATAATGAGATAAGGCAGACTTTAACACAGAACTAAATGTTAAGGCCTATCTCTAGTCATTTTTCGGGGTGAGTTGACATGTCTTATTAATATATAAATATTCATGTTAGCTTTTCATATATCTGATAGGAAAGTGACGTGAATTCATTTCTGAGGACTTCTCCTAGTGATTTAATTCAGTGATATCGTAGTGCCGTCTACTGACTTAGTTAAGTGGTGCTTAAACAGTCAGGTGTCAGTGTTATGCTTACCATGGGTTAAGAGTCGGCAGAATTAACTGTCATTTCTGTAAGAAAAAGTCAGAGGTGGGGATTGTTCACTTAACACTGAATAGTGAGATGCCGACACTAGAACTCTGAATTATAGGAGATAGTCACTTATTCCTTTTTGGATAGAAACTTCTAGTGGCTGGGGGAGAATCATTATATGCTTACTTGTGTAGCTAGACTCTAGCCATAACTTTCACAGAAAGCAGACATCCGCCATAGATATAATTCTATCTTATGTGCAGTCACAACTGTATTATTATAGCTAGAACATTGCACTTTCTATGTATTCATTTGTGGAATGTTAATATTTTCCTCAAAGGGGCATATGATTTATTTGTGTAATGTCACATGCAGTAATCTGCTTATGTAATTCATTTAGGGTTGTAAGATGAATAAGCATATCCATTTAACTGTAACTACAAGGTTAGGTTTCCTGTATGTTTAGTTGGAAGAAGAGGAGTAGTTTTTGCTGTCAGAACATTTACTGACAGGTACCTGGGTGTACAAAATATATTAAGCCTATGCAGGTGCATGCTGATAATTGATAGAGTGGAAGGAGCGGAGCATAACTATGTTATATAACATTTTTGTGATTTTGTTGTTGCTTGATGTAAAGGGTGTCTTTTTTGGGTCTCAGTTTCAGGGATACCGAATCGCTAGAGCAGACTCCATGTAGCAAAGTTGATTTTGCTGGGGAGGTTATGATGGTATCCTAAAAAGAATGAAAAGGTGTCTGCTATAACCGTGTGAGGTCAAGCAAATGTAGGCCTCTGACTCTATAAATGATGATGATGAATTATATGCAGAGAACCTAACGCCAACTCCCTAGGTCTCACACGGTCAATCTTCTGGCTCTAGTGTATGGTGTATGGTGTACCTAGTGTCTAGGGGAGAAATGAATGATGGTACACAACAATCAAACACTTTAAGTATCTATTAAAGAAGTTAATAACTAGCAGTTAAGTTTTTTTTGAACAAATATTTACAATTTATTTTGCCTGTCCATTCATAGCTTGTGGACAGGTCTTTGAAAATAAGGACAAGATAGTTTACAGAAAAGAACAATTAAAAATGTTGGGACAATCTGCCCAATAACTAAAAGTTATTATGTAGTTATAAATGTCCTTCCTGTATGGAATATTAAATTAGTTCACTTTAGTTATCTACCGGGAGAGTCACTGTATATGAGGGCTGTAGTTCATCCTACCCCCATAATATTCCTGTGTAATATTTTGAAACACAAGAAAATGTCAGAGATGCCCCAGATGTTTTACTCTTCACCTGGGAGTCCTTGTTGTAAGATAATTCAATGGGTAGTTGCAGAAATTTCAAGTTCAACACTCGCCAAAGCTCCTACTGGATATTCGACAGCATATAAGTCTGGCTGGAGACTGGTTGGCGTTTATAAGCACTCAGCAGGTTTCCTGTCACCAGCCGGAAACAGGAACATAGACCCTCTGCAACAAAAGGACACCCTGGCCTTTTATCTCTGATCAATTATTCTAACACTTAATTTCCTACGTGGGTATGGGGTCAGCCTCGCGTGCCTTACAAATGCACTCGCCCCGAATCGTACAGGACTCCCACCTTGTTGTGACCACACCTCAAGTCCTTATAGTAGATACGCCACTGTACGTTCACATACTTTTCCTCCATACAATAATGTGGAGTAACTACATTTCCTTTGATATGATATTATCTTCTTTTCTTTTCAATTATATTTGCTTCAGGCATGTAAACAGTGTTCATTGAACACAGAGGCTTGCTAAACTATTTTAATACAATAATATGTCAACATAATTATAACAACATACATCAGTCAGATACCGTTTAATGTGTGGACTCAACAATGTCTGCTTCCGACATGTCCTTCACTTTTTCCCCAATAGCAGTATCTAACTTTTGTAGTTGGACCAAACATAGTAAATTTCATAAAATATCCTTACCACAATCAAGAAATATATAAACAAATGACGCTGATTTTGTGAAGAAATGGCCTCAGCTTCCTCCGAACTGCACAGACTGTGAATTTATTCTTTATTTAAGTTTAAAATTAGCACAGCTGTTTTTCAGCGTATCTGTATACAAATATTAGTTCAACTGGCAATGAATAGTCAAAGCCTTTTGCTAATATCTACCAGCACTAGCCAATCGTAACGTTCTACTACTTGAATTCAAATGTAGTTTGAATGAAAAACCAAAATAATTTTGAATAACTGGTGGTCGATTGGCTAGTCTGCTCTAGTCATGCCCAATACAAAAAGATATTACGTTTAGGATTACATTTCTCCTACCGCTCCCCTTTCCCATTCATACTCTGTTCACCCCAAGCGAATTTGAATGTACCTCCCTGCCTCTTTTCCCAGCTCGCGTCCCCCTAACGTTACCAAAAAAAAACATGAGCAGGAACGCCAGTGTGTCTGGTCGTGTGTTCTTAGATATTAGTATTTCTTCAATAACTTCTCTAATACAGGGACTATCATATTATTTAAAGTACATTCTTACTCAGATAACTCTACGCCATACTATCATACAATTCTTATGGGGAACTTCATAATGGTTTAAAATTTCCAATTTATGTCATCGTCCATCGTCAAATAAAATTTTGCACAAGTCCGCCATATTTCCTCTCCTTCGTCTTGCGAGCATGTATTTTTCAAATAACTAACTTGATTTAGCTACGTCAGAAATGCTACCGCTAGGAGGAAATAAAATTGTCTGCGTGGTGATGCCTTGGCTGGCTTTTTCGCAGTGTGTATATATGCGTTGCAGACTGTGTCATCGAAGCGGGGTGTAGACGGGGCGGGTTAGGACTTTGCGTTACTAGTTAGTATTGTATCGTGTAATACTACCAAAAAATGTAAGGATTACTACTGATTTCGCTACAAAGTTGACAGAAAGTGTTACTTCAGATAGCTATATTGCGGTATGCTTCCGCCAATAGTTAATTGTAAGGCTAGACTACAAAGTGTATACCGCAGATTGGGCAAAAATTAACTATTAGTAGTGTTTCTCGAAAACGAAACTAAAGCGTGTCAGACTTTTTCCGTGAAATCGTTCTATAGGCTTAGCACTGTGCAAAAAGCAGCGCTGCTGGCTTCGAAGATGCCAACCGTCAGACACATGCGGGCTAATGTATTTATTATCGTTTTATGCCTAAATCGTACTGAATTGAGCGTTTATTCTCGCATATTTTGCTACACTCCAGTCAGGCGAAGAACGTCATGTTCTCTTCGATCTAGAGGGTTTCTGAATACCGCTAGCGTCACGAGTTGTCAACCCCGTTCCTGAATCAAAACCCCTTTTGTCAACGCCAAACTAAGCTCACGCAGTGTGCAAAGAGCCAACGCAAAATCTGAAATCATCTATTGCAGTAGTAGTCTCCTACTCGCCTATTGATTGCCAGTCAGAGCATGGCGGCTTCCAGCATATCAATCAGCTCAGTGTCTATAGCAGAATTTAGAACCACCAGCCTTTGTGTGCCTAAACGGGGCACTCAGACAAACCACAGTCAAACCAGCCCAAACAGGATTTAATACCAAGTACGCAAGATTCTAGAGCCAGATGAGAGCGCAAGGGACCGTTTTGTCCCCAAATAACTTCGTCTGGTGTATTTCTGGGTTTATGTAGAACCTCGCACTTAGGAGCGGCCAGCCAAAAATAGACAGAGTTCCAGTTCCCCCTCACGCAATTAGGGGTCACCAAAAGATAGCACCTACAAGGAGAGTTTTGTAGTTACTTCATCACCTTGAAGGATATATCTACATGTAAGACCCTTTCCTGGACTATTACATTTGGTCCCACGAAAGCTGACGGACTGTCGCTCAGTTTGTTTATTTGGTCAGCAGGAGAGAGTTCCAGTTCCCCCTCACGCAATTAGGGGTCACCAAAAGATAGCATCTACAAGGAGAGTTTTGTAGTTACCTTATCACCTTGAAGGATATATCTACATGTAAGACACTTTCCTGGACTATTACATTTCGTCCCACGAAAGCGGACAGACTGACACTCAGTTATTCATTTGATAAACCGGAGGTAAATAGAGTCTTCCAGCCCACCTCGCGCAATTAGAGGTCACCAATGACAGCACCAACAAGGAAAGTTTTGTAGGCTTATTCCCTCACCTTGAAGGATCTACATGTAAGACAATTTTCTGGAGCTAGCTTTGGTCCCACGAAAACGGACGGGCTGACACTCAGTTTATTTATTTCTCCGTGATCTACAGGTTTTATAATTGGTGCTGTATGTGTACGTTGGTGTATCTTGCATTTTTTTTATTATTGATGTAATTTTATGTTGTTGTGATGAAATGCATTATTTTCATACATGCTTCTTCATTTTAATAAAGTTTACACATTTATTAATGCGCTGTTCACGACCCTTTCATCCATAATTAAATTGTTTCAAGCTCTTTACTATAATCTCTATTTTGATAAGAGAAAAGAGTGAAAGCCGGAGGTGCTTAGACAGTATAAGTGTGTTGAGGGCTTGGAGAGAGTAATAACTTTAATAACTCTTCTCCAGGTTTGTCTCAAGTCCACCTCCTATTACACTTTATCTATGTGTAATCTATAACTTATTATCACCTTCGTCGATTTTCAAAAAGCCTTTGATAGTCTACACCGCCCATCATTGTGGAAGATACTTACAATCTATGGTTTTCCAACAAAATATGTGAATATAATCAAAGCGCTATATGACAATGCAAGATGTTGTGTTAGAACAAATAAAGGGAATACAGAATGGTTTACAGTAGAAACAGGGGTGAAACAAGGCTGTATTATGTCACCACTACTTTTTGGAATAGCTATTGATTGGGTTATGAGAAACTATACCCACAATGAACAATTAGGTATAAAATGGACAAATGGAAAATTCCTGGGGGACCTGGATTTCGCAGATGATTTAGCATTCTTAAGTTCAACACCCAGACAATCCCAAGAAGCAGTAAATAATTTGTGTCATCTCTCGGTTAAAATAGGTCTCCAAATAAATGCCTCTAAAACTAAAGTTATGAACTTTTCTAACGAGACCTTTGATATCATCTTGAACGGGGAAAAACTACAGAAAGTTGAAAGTTTCAATTATTTAGGCAGTAAAATGACTCAGGATGGTGACACAACAAGAGAAATCCATATTAGAATTGCTTTGGCAGCTAGCGCCTTCAATAGATTATCTAACATTTGGAAATTACGATCATTGAATATACATACCAAGCTTCGTCTGTTTAATTCAAATGTTATCTCAGTGTTAACATACGGCTGTGAGAGTTGGAAAATAACAAAATCATTGGAGAACAAGCTGAATACATTCGAGAACAAATGTCTTAGAAAACTCATGAACATCAGTTGGAAAGAATTCAAGACTAATCGACAAAAAAGAGAAGACTAGGCAGAAATATGTCTCCAACTATATAAGGAAAAGACGATGGTCATATATCGGTCATGTCCTACGAATGCAAAACAACAGAATACCACTACAGGCGCTCACTTGGGTTCCTGAGGGTAAGAGGAAAAAAGGAAGACCAAAAGAAACACTCAGAAGAACAATAATAAGAGAAGGAAGAACGTTGGGCCTAAATAATGTGCAAGAGCTAAGAGGAGTGGCGTCACAACGAACAACCTGGAGAGCACTGGTTTCTGCCTTATGCGCCGTGTTTGGCGCTTAAAGAATTTATTATTATTATTAATTTATAACTCTGTCAGTCCACTATCCCTTGTCGATTTTCACTACTATTGTCAAACTCGACAAATACTCTACACTCTAACTCAACCACGACACTTACGTAGTTCTGTTCTTTCTTGGTCTACTAAGGGGCTTATGTAGTTCTGTTCTTTCTTGGTCTACTCAGTGTCTTATGTAGTTCTGTTCTTTCTTAGTCTACTCGGTGGCTTATGTAGTTCTGTTCTTTCTTGGTCTACTCAGTGGCTTATGTAGCTCTGTTCTTTCTTGGTCTACTCAGGGGCTTATGTAGTTCTGTTCTTTCTTGGTCTACTCAGGGGCTTATGTAGTTCTGTTCTTTCTTGGTCTACTCAGTGGCTTATGTAGTTCTGTTCTTTCTTGGTCTACTCAGGGGCTTATGTAGTTCTGTTCTTTCTTGGTCTACTCAGGGGCTTATGTAGTTCTGTTCTTTCTTGGTCTACTCAGGGGCTTATGTAGTTCTGTTCTTTCTTGGTCTACTCAGTGGCTTATGTAGTTCTGTTCTTTCTTGGTCTACTCAGGGGCTTATGTAGTTCTGTTCTTTCTTGGTCTGCTCAGTGGCTAATGTAGTTCTGTTCTTTCTTGGTCTACTCGGTGGCTTATGTAGTTCTGTTCTTTCTTGGTCTACTCAGTGGCTTATGTAGTTCTGTTCTTTCTTGGTCTACTCAGTGGCTTATGTAGTTCTGTTCTTTCTTGGTCTACTCAGTGGCTTATATAGTTCTGTTCTTTCTTGGTCTACTCAGTGGCTTATGTAGTTCTGTTCTTTCTTGGTCTACTCAGTGGCTTATGTAGTTCTGTTCTTTCTTGGTCTACTCAGGGGCTTATGTAGTTCTGTTCTTTCTTGGTCTGCTCAGTGGCTAATGTAGTTCTGTTCTTTCTTGGACTACTCGGTGGCTTATGTAGTTCTGTTCTTTCTTGGTCTACTCAGTGGCTTATGTAGTTCTGTTCTTTCTTGGTCTACTCAGTGGCTTATGTAGTTCTGTTCTTTCTTGGTCTACTCAGTGGCTTATATAGTTCTGTTCTTTCTTGGTCTACTCGGTGGCTTATGTAGTTCTGTTCTTTCTTGGTCTACTCAGTGGCTTATGTAGTTCTGTTCTTTCTTGGTCTACTCAGGGGCTTATGTAGTTCTGTTCTTTCTTGGTCTGCTCAGTGGCTAATGTAGTTCTGTTCTTTCTTGGTCTACTCAGTGGCTTATATAGTTCTGTTCTTTCTTGGCCTCGTCAGAGACCACTATAATTCTGTGCATTCTTGATCTTTTCAAAGACTCTTGCAGTTCTGTTCTTTCGTTGTCTCATCAGAGACAACTGTCGTTATGTTCTTTCTTTGTTATCTCAGAGAACCCCCGTTGTCAAGATATGTTTTACTGGTGAGTTACGTGAACGCTACTTCAGGGGCAGAACTTTATTTACGCGAATGAACTGTGTTGGTCACTTCGTGAAAATCAGGTGACGTACCTCCCCACGTGATCCCAAGGTATCGCGAGAAGCATAAAAATTCGTGATTGTGTTTTCAGCCCACGACCCGTAAGGTCATGTCGCATTTTCCAAGCCGATGTTTTTCACCATATCTCACGGATAACGGGACAAAACCTTTGCCATTCAGTTTTGTCTTTAGTACCGATGTTGTGCATAGGGTATGTTATTTCCGTCTTGCTAGACGGCGACCTGTTAAAAGGTAGATATTTGCATTTTGCGTATTAGCTTTGCGTACTAACACTTACTACGCAAAACATCTAAATAACGTCTCAGCATTTAGGTTAGTTATTTCGATAAACATGTATTTTGTAATTTGTTTCAAGCAAGACGTTGGCGGTGGATAGGACAGACATTAAGGAACCTTGTTGATAACATTAATAGGCAGTGCTTGTTCTGACGTCACAAACTTATGGAAAACAGAACTGGGGACAAAAAAGAAAATGATGAGAAAGGCGTGGAAATGCCTAGAGTTGATGGCACGCGCAGACTACGCTGGGTTGGTTATATCCGCCGCATGGAAGATGATCGCATCCAGAAAGATATCTTCTACAGACAGATGGCAAAAGAACAGGTGGGCGACCACAGCTTAGATTCAAAGATGTGTGCAAGAGAGACATGAGGGCACTAGACATAAATCTAGCAGCCTGGGAGGACGAAGCTGCCGATCGCACCAAGCGGCGACGCTATCTACGGCGCCACCTCAGACTGGGTGAAAAGAAGCTCACACAACAAGCTGACGAGAGGAGAAAGCGTCGAAATTCCAGAACACGAGGAAAAAAAAACAGATGAGGGTTGTCAACTCAGGGGCGTATTCCCATAGTTAGTTATGACTGAAGGGGCAATTATTATTATTATTCTTAAGATGGCACGCGACAAGAACACTTGAGTATGCGTTTTTAATGGCCCTTGCTCTTTGGGGAGCTAAAGGGTAATGCATGAATCTGTTTCAGCCAGTGTAACTTCAGAATCTGATATATATCATTTCATAATTCAGGATGGGGATTGAGTCTGGCGCCCACATACATCATGGAGATGTGTCTGCCTCACCAAAAGGGGGCTGCTGCTATGGCGAGCATTATTTCTCAGAGCTCTGCAGTGCTTCTTTCTCAGGTGTGTGGATACGAGGAGTTGCTAGGAAACAATGAGTACTGGCTATACTTAATTGGTACGTGCGCTGCTGATTAATTTTGATACATAAATATGGCATCAAAAACTGTTCAGAAAATATATTAACTATGATGGATATAATGTCAATATAAAAACGTGCTGATTAGAATATGAACGCGCGCTCACAGGGTATACGGAGATGTTCATAACAATTTAAATTGGTGAGGATGTGAATACAAACAAGTGTTGGCGGAATACAAAGAAGTTATTGATGAGAGTATGAACACATATTGTGAAAATAAGAACAAACGTTTATGATTAAATAAGTGTTGATGCGAATAGACGTTAAAGCTATCATCTAAAGGAGTTTTCACCTTAAATATTCATCTTGAAATGTCAATGTTAGTTACAAACCTTATAGAGAAAAAAATGTTACAGCTATCGTCCAACGACGTTGTGATCAAATGTATAGATCCTGTAATATCAAAGTTAATTCCAAACCTTATCACAAATAAATGTTTAAACTATCGTCCAATGACGTTTTGACCAGAAATATAGATCCTGAAATGTCAGAGCTAATTATAAACCTTACCACAAATAAATGATAAAGCGATCGTCTATTGACGTTTGGACTAAAAATGAAAGATTATGAAATGTCAGTGTTTAATTATGCAGATATTTGAAAGGGATATCGATCTCACTAATATATTTGTTATTGTTGACAACGTCTCCAGGATTGCCTCTCATATTACTTGGCCTTCAGTTGATTGTCTTTCCGTTGTGTCCACAAAATCCAAGATACCTTCTGATAAAAAGGAAAGACGAGGCTGGAGCAATCAAAGGTGACAACCATTTTATTTTTAAGTAATATCTAAATATTTTCATCTTGCAGGCCAAGTCAATAGTACAAGATGGTCAGAAGTCAAAACAAAAATATGTCCACAAGTAATAACAAGAGTATGGCTATCAGTAATAAAATACTTATGACAATAAACTATAGCAAACATGTGGCCAGAAGTTAAACTAACATTATATCCGAGGAAGCAAAACAAATAGCAATTAATCCATCTGCACGATCAAGAGAAAAAGTGTCAAAGATATGGCATAACCTTGGGAAACAATCATTAAGTAGAAGCTGACCTGCACTTGGCAGGAAACCGCAGGCTATAAAAAGAGTTGCGTCTGTTCTCCGTGGTGAGAAGTCAGGATTTGGCTTCTCCGCTAGAGTATAGGGCAGAGTCGTCGCCGAACAGAGAGGAACTTACTTGACAGCAACCGGCAGTATGAGAATGAATCTACTGCAGCCCTGACGGGGGGGGGGGGCATATGAAACTTTATTAACTAGGGCAGTTATTGTGTCGGACTCTCAGTCAATGCTTCGGAAGGTCCAAAATGGATAGTTACGACATCGATGGAAAAACCTCCATAGAAGCCTCGAATCTTCAGGAACTGGTGTGGAACTGCTGTCTTGGTCATGCAGGTGCATACGACAATGAGAGAGCTCACAGACTACCTTCGGGAGCACCCGTAGGTGGGCAGCGTTAATGGATAAAAGAGAGAGTCTAAGGAGAATTAATGAGTTCTCCATCAGAACGACACTGCGATAGATAAATTAACATTGCTAAGATTACTGGAATTTGGCATCAAACATAAGAACAGCAGGGATGGATATATGAGAGGATGAACCCTGCATGCATACAACCAGCGCGCTCCAGGAACAATCAACATTTATGCCCTTCGATATTTGCTGGGGGAGACTGAGCGCATATGGGTTTGCCCAGAGTGCAATGATGTTGATTATAATCAACAATAACAATAAGAGAAGAGCCATTCAAGTTTTTCTTTTAAAGTCTTAGTGTGCTATTTTAACATGGTTTTAATAACATGCATGCCTTCATCACGCGCATAGCTTACGTAGTTTTCTCATTTTACACTAGAACACATGAACTGTTTCATTTATCTTTGAAAATTAGTTTCCAACGAATATCAGCATCTTACAATTAATATGTGTTATATAAATAGGGCGTATCTCATGGAAGAAGAAGTAAACAAACAGAGATCCTAGAAAAGCTGGGCATGAAAAGAGAGCTAGTGAAGGAAATCAAAGTTACTCAGCTAAAATATTCTGGCCATATAAAAAGATAAAACTGGCTCATAAACAATATCATGTCCCGGAAACTGAAATACTTTGGCCACATTAAACGTCATAGGGGCTTAGAGAGAGCAGTGATAGAGGGTATGGTACCTGGAAGGCGAGGCAGGCGCCGACCAAGACGACGGTGGACACAGGACATTGAAGACACCTTGAATACGATAATGGAGGAGGCAGGAGGGCTGGCTAGAGAACGAGAGTTTTTCAGGCGGACTGTGATGAGAGCGACGTTCTGCAAAGGACATGCTACATGATGATATAAAAAGATATAACACCTTGCTGAAGACCATAATGAAAGGAAGAGATAAAGGCGAACGTGCAAGAGGAAGACAACGCTATAAGTGGGAAGATACCATCAAGAGATGGACAGAAAAAGAGTTTATGAGAGTTCACTATCAAGACAATTAGTTTTATGAAAGAGAAAAGAAAAAAAAAAAGGAACAAACAGTACACCCAGAGTCACGACACTGAACAGGACAACACTTCCATACGAGGGACAAGTACAAAGAATTGCCTCTGGAGTTTGATGGCTAAGTTGCCAGCGAAGGTTGAGCGTCCTGATAGGTGATCAACGACACCAACAAGTCCAATTCAATTATGTAATCCGCCGTGAAAATGTCTACTATACTGGCTGTCTGGAAAAAAATATGTTTCTGTTGGGGGTTTCCCTGCTTCAATAGGCATGCCCTTATCCGGTCGATCACTGACTGGTGACTTGCCTGGAGAAGGGTCAGCGGAAATGTTATGTGTGTGTGTATATATATATATATATATATATATATATATATATATATATATATATATATATATATATATATATATATATATACGTTAGCTGCCCCACACTAGGCATTAAGAGCTGGATGAGATCTGGGCTCTAAAGGGCATGGCCACTATGCGACTTAGTGCCCGTCTGTTCTACTATGAGCAAGCTCCCGATAACGTGTATGGCAGCACAGTCGTAGTAAACAGACTATTTATGACTGCGTGTCTGCGTTGAGTACTGAGTGATGTTGGATGGTGCTCGATCCTGACTTAAAGCGACGTTTTTGCTCTTGGGCTGGCTAGCAATTGAACCAGCTTTTGTACCCAAAACAGAAAAAAGTGTCCTTTGGTTTGTTATCTGAAAAAGTATCCGTTGATTTTTTATGACTGAATTA
Source organism: Oreohelix idahoensis (assembly GCA_024509875.1). Lineage (NCBI taxonomy): Eukaryota > Metazoa > Mollusca > Gastropoda > Stylommatophora > Oreohelicidae > Oreohelix > Oreohelix idahoensis. The sequence goes on along the minus strand of JAMPIV010005215.1, from coordinate 1,010,309 downwards.
CGATGACTTCGAGTATTCAGTTCACATAACAAGCCCGTGTTCGTTGCTGCTAATAGATAGGATGGTTTCTAGAGCTCTCTTACATAGAAAAAAATTGCCCCACTAAAAGCCTCTGATCTCTGTTATCCTGCGTGCAGGTGGCTACAAAGAGTCGGCAAGACTGCCGTTGCCAAAGACACTGAGAAAACTAAGGATTTCCCCGAGGAGACTGGATAAAAGAGTTAAGGTCTCTCGGTTGACTGGGAGTTCTGAAAAGCGACGGGGCACATAAAGGGTTCTTCAACCGAGACGCTCAGGTGACATGAAAAGTCGCTGCTCGACTTCTCCCATCTAATTCAAAAACATTGGAAGAACGTGTCAACCAACTACATAGAGTTTGGTCGACTGGAGAAGACGCAACAAAAAAATATACGTGAGAGGAGTGACCTCCAAGGGCTGTCTAAATAAGAATTGACATGCATAAAGCCACGGATATATGTTAAAATGCCAAGAAAAGAAGAAGAGGGCGTGGACAAAAATCAGAGGTAGGAAAAGCGCGTTTTGACAGGCAGGTCGACAGGAAAATGAGAGACAACGTATCATAAAATCAGTAATTTTGTTTGTCATGTTTAACTACGATATAGTCGATGGTAAATCGTTAGTGAATGTTCCACAGCCCTGCAGTTCATTCGTGGCCATGCTGACGTCACGGATGAAATTAAGCAAATTCGTACGGAGATATCTGATTCCGCCACCGACACACAGGTAATGTTCGTCTTACCTATCAAAAGAATAACAAGTTCAGTATGGCTGTCAGTGTTTAGAATAACTAGTCCAGTATGGCTGCCAGTGGCTAGAATAACAAGTCCAATATTGGTGTCAGTGATTAAAATACCAAGTTCAGTATGGCTGTCAGTGACTAGAATAACAAGTCCAGTATGACTATCAGTGGCTAGAATAACAAGTCCAATATGGCTGCCAGTGGTTAAAATACCAAGTTCAGTAGGGCTGTCAGTGGTTAAAATATCAAGTTCAGTATGGCTGTCAGTGGCTAGAATAACAAGTCTAGTATGGCTGTCAGTGTTTAGAATACCAAGTCCAGTATGGCAGTCAGTGGTTAGAATAACAAGTACAGTATGACTGTCAGTGGCTAGAATACCAAGTCCAGTATGGCTGTCAGTGGTTAGAATACCAAGTTCAGTGTGGCTGTCAGTGGTTAAAATGCCAAGTCCAGTATTGCTGTCAGTGGCTAGAATAACAAGTACAGTATAGCTTTTAGTGGCCAATATAACAAATACAGTATGGCTGTCAGTGGGTTGAATTACAAATGTAGTGTGGCTGTCAGTGGGCTGAATAACAAATACAGTATGGTTGTCAGCGGCTAGTATAACAAGTACAGTATGGGTGGTTATAATACCAAATACACTATGGCTGTTGATGGGTAAAATAACAAATACAATATGGCTGTCAGTGTGGTTAGTATTACAAGTACAGTTTGGTAGTCAGTAGCTAGAACAACAAATATAGAATGCCTGTCAGTGGCTGGAATAACAAGTACAAAATGGCTGCCAGCTGCTAGAATAACAAGTACAGTACGTCTGTTAGCTGCTGGTATAACAAAGCGTTTGATTTGTCAGTGGTAGTTGAATAGAACACAACAAGAGGCTCTGGAATTTTTCAAAGAGCGATTGACATGACGGGTCATGATCGATAATACCACGTAGTATTACACAATATGAACAACTCTAAAATGGAAAGAGTAAGATATTTTAAAATATACATTGTAATTGGTGCTGTACAAATTTTAATGGCCCCGTGCAGTTCCCGGGGGGGGGGGGGGGGGGGGGGGACTCTGATGAGACAAAGAACGAATAAAAGCTCTGCCCCCTCAGTCATTTCTCTAATGGCTACTAATATGAAAGAGGCTGGCAGCTTCATCGTGTAAAACAAATAGCCTGATGCAAGCATAACTTTTGAGGAGGCGAAGAGTTTTATCAGAATCAGATACAGAAACAAATGGAATGTAGAACATCCAGGTCACACACAGAATGACGCTTACTACCAGCTCAACAGAAGAGAACAAGTGGTAATCTTCAGACTCCGCACTGACCACAACAGATTGAGATACCATCTATTCAACAAGCTAAAGATAGGAACTACCGATCAGTGTAACTGTGGCACTGATAAAATGACTGCTGAATATCTGCTTCAAAGTTGACCCTTATATGCGGTACAGAGAAAGCGCGTATGGCCGGCGCCTGTTCCTTTCGTGGAAAAGCTTTACGGGGATTCAAATAGCCTCAAACTGACTACTGCTTTCTCTGAGATCATTCAAGTGGACGTCTGAGAGTGGACGTCTGAGAGTGGACGTCTGAGAGTGGACGTCTGAGAGTGGACGTCTGAGAGTGTGCGAAGAAGAAGAAAAAATAGCTACATAAACCACAGCAGCGAGAGCAAGTGAATGCTTGATGCAGGCTTACTGTAAAGGCCCCAGCTGCAGCTCATCATAAGGAGTGAAAGTGACAAAGGTCGGCGAGTATGTGAGGCTAATAGCCAGGGATACAGACCTCCAGGATAACTTAGAGTCCGCTGGGAGGACAACATTAGACAATCTCTGAAGGACCGAGGACTAGAATGGAGCCAGGCCAGGAGGAAAACAGCCGATAGGATAGTATGGCGCTCTCTCTCTTCCAAAGCTATACACCTCACGGTAGAAGAGAATCGACTAAGTAAGTAAGTGACAATGATAATGATATGGAAAGGTGGATTCGTTTTTGAATACGTTTGTTTGTATTACAAAGTAAGAATAAGGGTGATAATAATTCTTTACTTGTATTTCAGAAGTAAAGCTAAAATTAAATATTACAAATTATTTACATGCTCTCCATCTCAAACCATAAAATGAAGTTTAGATCATCATTGCAGGATGTAAAGGTATATAGAGGATCAGATGTGGCATCAGATCACCACCTTCTGATAACCAAAGTAAAAATGAAACTCAAGAGATATGCAACAATGCAAAATTATAGACAACAATTTAATGTAGGACATCTAAGAAATCAAGAAACAAGAGACAAATTTGCGGTGACAATATCCAACAAATTCCAAGTGCTCAAGCAGCTGGAAGATGTAGAAAATACAGAAGACTATTGGCAGCAGGTCAAAACGGTATGGAATGAGACATGTGAAGAAATACTGGGGAAAAGGGAACGATAACAAAAAGCATGGATAACAACAGAAACCATCAATAAGATAAAAGACAGGAAAAACAAGAAAGCAGATTTAAACACAAGCAAAACCAGAAGTTCCAAAGCCAAGGCTCAAGAACAGTACACAGAAGCAAACAAAGAAGAAAAAAGAAGTATCAAAAGAGACAAGAGGAAGTATATTGAGGAGTTGGCAAGAGAGGCAGAAGATGCTGCGCCAAAGGAAATATGAGAGAACTGTATAACAGCACAAAGAAGCTAACAGGGAAATAGAAGCAAACAAGCTGCCTCATAAAAGACAAAAATGGAAAACTGCTCAGCAATATACAGGAGCAAATGAAGAGGTAGAAAGAATATTTTGGTGACCTTCTCAATAGACCAGCTCCACGAAACCCCACGGACATCCAGCCAGCAGAAGAAGAGCTACAAATTAACGGTGAAAGACCAACGAAGGAAGAAATAAAGAAAGCCATAAAGCTTCTAAGAGATGGAAAAGCGTCTGGACCTGAGGGCATTCCAGCAGAGGCCATCAAAGCAGATATCGACACTGCTACAGAGATGTTACATAAATTACTTGGTAAAGTCTGGGAAAAGGAAGAGATACCAGCAGAATTGAAGGAAGGATATCTGGTTGTTGCCTAAGAAGGGAAATTTACAAGAGTGCACAAATTATAGAGGAATAATGTTACTATCAGTGCCAGGAAAAGTATTAAACAGGATTATCCTTGATAGATTTAAAGAGTCCATAGACAAGAAACTGAGAGATGAACAAGCAGGTTTTCGACAAAACAGATCATGTACAGACCAGATAGCCACTTTGAGAATAATAGTTGAACAAAGTCTGGAATGGATTTCACCACTATACATCGGATTTGTGGACTACGAAAAGGCATTTGAGAGTGTAGACAGAGAATCACTTTGGAAATTGATGGGGCATTATAGAGTTCCTCTGAAGATCATTAATTTAATAAAGAAAACATATGAAGACATGACATGCAGAGTTCTTCACGAAGGACAACTTACAGAACCGTTTGGGATAAGAACAGGAGTGCGACAGGAATGCCTCTTGTCTCCATTTCTTTTCTTACTAGCAATAGACTGGGTTATGAGATCATCGACAACACACAGCAGAAATGGAATCCAGTGGACTCTGACTAAGCAGTTGGATGATCTGGATTTTGCTGATGATTTGGCTCTTCTGTCCCATAACCGTAATCAGATGCAGGATAAATTGAAAACATTCGATGAGAGGTCACAGCAAATGGGTCTGAAAATACACAGGGAAAAGACAAAAATAATGAGAATAAATGCAGGTAATGATAACAGGGTTGAACTTAAAGGAAGACCAATACAAGATGTAGAATCGTACACATATCTTGGCAGCAGTGTAGACAAAGTTGGAGGGACAGACAGTATCAGGCTGGGGGTACAAAGGGCGAGAGAAGCTTTCATCGCGTTGGGAAGTGTATGGTGATCGGGAGAAATCGGATCCGACATGAAAATAAGAATCTTCGGCTCAAATGTGGGGGTCAATCCTGGTGTATGGCTCTGAGACATGGTGAACAACAAAGACAACAACCAAAAAGCTACAGACTTTCATAAATGGGTGCTTGCGTAGAGTACAGGGATTAAAATGGTATGACGGGGTTGCCAACGTGGGGCTTATGACGGGAGCTGGAGGGGTGCCGGTAGGGCAAGAGATGAGAAGAGGACGATGGCGATGGATAGGACGCACGCTGAGGAGACTCGTTGGTGGAATTGCAGGGCAGTCCTTGTTCTGGGGCCCCAGGGCGGGAGAGGCAGAGGTGGACCAGGGGGCGCGTGGAGAGGAGAGCTGGATACGGAGGTGAGGGTGATGAGGAGAGCGTGGAAAGAACTTGAGATGATGGCACGTGACAGGAGGACTTGGCATGTGTTTGTTGAAGGCCTGTGCTCCTTTGGGAGTGGAGGGTTATGAATGAATGAATGAATGAATTTCAGAAGTAAAGCTGAAATTAAATATTACACATTATTTAGATGCTTTCCATCTCAAACCAAAAAATGACTTCTTTCCACCGAAGATATCCGTTCTCAAATTGTTCACGATATCCAAAATGCGAAAACCTTTGATCGTTGCCATAGCTATGGGGATACACCAGCACTGGTCAGGAATAATTGGGGTAAGAATAAAAAGAGGTTGGTATTTTCCTTATTATTATTTTTTTTTCTTTTAACATTTAGAATTTCACTACGTTTGCTATCGTTGTGTTGCTTAAGTGCATGCAGATCAAACATTGTCTGCATAGTTATCTACATATCAATAAAAACAATTGCGAGTGAACCAACAAATGAGAAGAAGACGCTAGCGATGGATATGACACATATTGAAGAACCGTGTTGACATCATTACCAGGCAGTTTCTGTTTTGTAATACCCAGGGTAAAAGAGGTAGACAATGATCGAAAAGGGCACGGAGAAGAGAACTGGAGAGACGAATGAAAAGGGTGAGGAAGAAATAGAAAGAATTTGAGCGGATGGCGGGAATTAGCGTGCGTTTGTTGAAGGTTCTGCTCCTGTGGGAGGTTGACAAATATTGTATGAATGCAGCGTCGGATTATTCATTAGGCCCACTAGACACGGGCCTAGGAACCCGGGCTTACAAGGGCCGCCACGAAAAAAAAAACGACGGAGTCATAACGCACAGAGCTTTACAGCATCAGCACGTGCACGATAGTACGCTCGTGCGTGCAGGGTAATAAAGTTTGTGTACAACAGTTAGTTTATTAGCTACTTTTATTTTTTTACAGGAGCCCCACTATCTTTAACAAACCTAGGGGCGGTAAAGAACACTTTAGTAGAGAATGACCGCAACTCAAAGTAGTTACTGCTGCAGGCTGAAATAAAGTTGTGCACTCAGGGCAGTGAGATGCACGATTGAAATCGAAAGCGCAACACGCAGAAGCATTAGTAACATTATTATTATTGTCACCCTGATTAACAATAACCTGAGACTCATGTTGAGCAGAGTTAGCATGGCGATGCGATCTATCATTTGGAGATCTACCACTATATCGAGATCGATCCTGACTATTATCCCCAGTGGGATCATTGTTTTGGTTTGAACTCCAGCGTCAATTGTTGCGATAACTATTTTCTCTTTGATCAAAATGTCTATTAGATGAATTTTGTTTGCTTCGAGAAAAACTACCGTAAAGTTGCCAATCCCTAGTGTAGTTATCCCTTCTATAATTTCCTGAATTATTGCAACCAAAATGTTGAGGCCCATTAAATTGTCTCCAGTTTCTTGGAGAATAAGAATTACTACGTAATGGACTCCTTTGGCAATGTCTGAAATTCCGATAATCTCCCGTACCAGAATTGTGATCACCACTTTGTGATCTACGGCGAAAATTAGAAACATACGGCATTGCAGAAGCCACGGGTAAACCCTCTCTTACTTGAGAGTGGCTAACAATTATATTTTGGTGTGCAGTTACGTATTAGCGACAATATTGTTCCGTATCCTTCAAGTTATTAGGCTTTCGCTCATGTAGAAAGGAAAGAAAAGAAGCGTTAACTGATGACATGACATTATCACGAAGCAATAAGTCCACGAGGGCTTCATAAGTGTGCTCAATTTTTGAGAGCTCAACCCATCGTGAGAACGTAAGACGTAAATTTGCTATAAATTCTGAAAAATCTTTTGCTCGTTTTAAAGCAGCAACCGCCTTCTGGTCAGTTTCCGCGAGATGTACAAGACAGGATGCAGAATTCCGTCATGCTCCTGAACTAAAGATCCCCCGAGCCCGAAACTACTTGCATCTGTTCGGAGTATATAGACCTTGGCAATATCAGGTAACCTCAGTATAGGAGGTTTAGAAAACACATCTAAAATTTTGTTAAAGGCAATAGTGCAATCATTTGACCAGCTTACCTTTGTTGGCATTCCCTTTCGCAATAGGGATGACAATACAGACAACTCATGCTGCATTGGCTGGTCATGAGGATAATAACCAACGAGGTTCATGTCTATCATAGATGTAGAAATAATACAGGGACATAAAGACCTTTTGCAGATTTGGAAACGACAGAAGAAGTGTTAATATCTGCGTGGAGCAGAATCAGGTACCAATTGTAACCTGAGGGAATGGTGGTGAAAAAAAGCACAATTGTCCCGCTCAACAACCATACAAGCGTCCCTATTGGTATAGAAGGAAACTAATGCCTCACTAAACTGAATATTCTTCTTCTTCTTTGATCCTTAGCCGCCGACCGTCAAAGCAGTCAGTGGCCATCACGCATAGTTGCGTCTTGTAGGGCAACAACAAATTGATTCTACTTTGCTCGGTCGGCGGCCATCCTTCGTACAGTGCCCCAACTTTGGTTCATTCTTTGCATCTCAGCCTCCACAGTCCTCCGCCAGGTTGTTTTTGGTCGGCCTCTCTTTCGTTTTCCTTCAGGGGTCCAAAGCATAGCTGTTCTTGTGATGGCATCGGGGTCTCTTATGAGGACATGGCCAACCCAGCTCCAGCGTCTGCCAGCTATGATGGTGTGCATGTCCTCTTGCTTGCTCCGAGTAAGCAGATCTTGGTTGGTGATGGTATTCGGCCAAAAGATTCGGTGAATTTTTTAGGCATGTTGTGTGAAAAGAGGACAATTTCGACATTTCCTTCACTGTAACTCTCCAACATTCCGCACCATAGAGAAGCACAGAAAGCACACAGCTCTGATATAATCTTAATTTTGTGCTTGTGCTGTACTGAGAGGACTTCCAGATGTTGTTTAGGCTAAAAAAGGCTGTTCTTGCCTTATTCATTCTGATGTTGATGTCTTTGCCTGCCCCGCCGTCTGGTGTTACTATGCATCCTAGGTATGTGAAGGTGTCTGTCTGTACCAGTTGCTGATTCCTTACTGATATGGGCTCACGGTTGCTCACATTGAGCGTCATAACCTCTGACTTCTTTAAATTGATGTTCAAGCCCACTTGCTGGCTAAACTTATTAAGTCTATCCGTGTTTTACCGGATGTGTTGATGTGAATGTGCTAGTAGTGCAATGTCATCTGCATATTCCAGATCTTCCAATGTAGAAAATGTTGTCCATCTTATTCCTCTTGGACTGCCCTCTGTTGTCTGGCGCATCACCCAGTCTATGACTGTTAAAAATAGAGTGGTTGATAAGGGGCATCCCTGTCGTACTCCTGTCTTCACCTCAAAGGTTAGGTTGCTCTGCCCAACACTACACGTAAAGTTGGCATAGAGGCTTTTTATGATTGACACTATGCAGCTTGGAATTCCATAAGCCCTCAGTATTTTCCATAAACTGTCCCTATGTATGCTGTCAAAAGCCTTTTCAAAATCAACGAAATTAATGTACAGCTGTCTTTGTCATTCTGAGCACTGCTCTATAATGTTCCTGAGAGTGAATATATGATCTACACATCTTCTGTTCTTTCTAAATCCTGCTTGTTCTTTCCTCAGTTTGTGTTCTACTGCATTTGAAATTCTCTGTATAATTATCCTGCCTAGTATTTTGCTGGGAACTGAGAGAAGAGTGATTCCTCTCCAATTATTGCAGTCTGCAAGATCTCCCTTCTTGGGCTATTTGACAATTATTCCTTTGTTCCACTCTGATGGTGTTGTCCCTGTTTTCCAGACTTGTGCAAATAGTGGTTCTAATAGTTCTGCTGCTAGCTCAGGGTCTGTCTTAAATAGCTCTGCATTTAAGTTATCATGGCCAGGAGCTTTTCCGTTCTTTAACCCTTTGATTGCTGTGATGATTTCTTCTTTTTGTGGAATGTCTGTATTTACATCTAGATCATTTTCAGCCTCAGGAACATTCAGTTGTGTCTCTGGTGGTTCCTTGTTCAGAGTTTCTCTGAAATGCTCTGCCCATCTTGTTTCCTGTCCCTCTGCTGTCGTGATGAGATTTCCTTGCTTATCTCTTATTAATGTAATATTGTTTGCACCTCGTTTTCCGCTGATGAATTTAGTTATTTTGTATACTGTGCTTTGTTCATTTCTCAGTGCTGCCTCTTCTGACTGTCTTGCAAGATCGTCTAGGAAATTCCTTTTGTTGGCTCGGGTTTGGCGTTTAACTTCCTTGTCCAGCTGACTGTACTGTTTGCTATATAGTTGCTTTAACCTGGGGGACTTCGCTTCTGTTTTCTTTCTTTTCATTTCCTTTTTCGGTGTTATGGTGATTAATGTTTCTGGTGTTATCCAGTCCTGCTTCTTCCTTTCCTGGAATCCCAAGCATGATTTGCTGCTTTCCTTACATATTGTTGAAATGGTGTTGAATTTCTGGTCTATATCATCAGTCAATGTCTTTTCCTGACTTTTGGCAAATTGATATCGTTTCTTTATGTCAGCCGCAAAAGCTTTTCTAGTAAGGGGGTCCTTCAATTTGCTGATGTCAAACCTTTTCTGTGTAGTTACAGTTGGTCCAGCCCTTCTTAGTTTCACTTTCAGTTTTGCTACTACTAAATGGTGATCACTTCCCACATCTGCACCTCTTCTTACCTTCACATCTTGTAATGCATGTCTCCATCTACCGTTAATCATGATGTGGTCTATCTGGTTTCTGTCCCGACCATTTGGTGATTCCCATGTTAATTTGTGAATTTCTTTATGTGGGAAAAGTGTTCCTCCAATGACCAGGTTGTTAATACTACAGAAACGTATTAATTTATCCCCATTTTCGTTTGCTGTTCCGCTGCCGCATTTCCCCATTACTCTTTCATTATATGTATTGTGTGTGCCAACTTTCGCATTGAGGTCTCCCATTACTATAATAATATCATATCTAGGCGTGTCTTCCATTTCTTTCTGCAGTTGTTGAAAGAATTCATCCTTGACCTCTTCATCGCTGTCATTCGTTGGTTCATAGCATTGTATTATTGTAATATTGGTGAATCTACCTCTCAATCTTAATCTTATCAGTCTATTGTTGATGGGTTTCCATTCCAGTAATGTCCTTTCTATTCCTTTCTGTAGAGTAATCGCTACACTTTCATTGTGCTGTCCATCCTCTCTTCCAGAGTAAAGTACTGTTTCTCCTGTTGCTGTTTTAACTTTTCCTACACCTGTCCATCTGCTCTCACTTATCCCTAGAATGTGTAACCTATAGTTTCTCATTTCTGCCGTGACCTGTTTTAGTTTACTGTCACGTAGGTCTTATGATCATTAAATTGCCTAGATCTTCTTCCTATTCTCTCACCCGGATCCTTTTAATTTATTATCTGTCTTTACTTTTTTCCGGTATTTTTCGCATCATTCGTTTGCTAAATATATTTCCTTCCAAATTCGCAAACTTTACCTGTTTCTTTTCTCAAAACTGAGAATCGCACTAGCATTCTATTACATAGATGTCAGTCAGACGAGAAGTGTTAAAATGCATTCCGTCAGACCGGAGAGCCGACAGCTGTCTGCAGTTTCCCCGGGGACAGTGTTTTCTTCGGCTAAGTTCTGGGCCGGTAGTGTGATAATTCACTCCACCGGACATGGCAGGCAGACGGAGTGTCTGCATTTTTCGGTAAACCGCGAGCGTTTCGTCAAAATAGCTCCGGCTTAGCGTGAAAAATCGCTCCGCACTGGAGACGGACTGTCTGAGAGTTGCAACTCACGCGCGCTCTCGGTCACTGATGGCAGTTACGACACGCGTTAAGCTGACGTAGGTGTTTTACACGTAAAAAGGGGAGATGATTTCGGAGTTTGAGAAAATATGGGATTGTTTGCCCCTGTTTTCAAATATCCACCCAGGAGCTGAAATCTGATTTCATTTCAGTCTCCAACATCTTCAGTAGACGGAACACGCGTGCTAGCGAATGAAGCTTGTATAGCGAATTTCATAGTTCTCGTCAGATTTCTGACGAGCTTCTAACTACCTATCTAGTGAATTATCCTAGTCGTGGTGTTACCGTAGTTCTGTGGTGAGATTAATATATTATATCTAGTATTTTGTGAAGTGATAAAGTGTTAAGTCGCTTATTTCATATTTCACTAGTTAGATTTTGCGCAGAGTGCCAAATTTATATAGTCTGTATTATTTTCTAGTGACGCGTTTCAGTGGAAAGCAGAATAAATTATAATTTCTGGCATTAAACAATAATGTAGCTATAATGAAGTTAATTTTACTGCTAAATAATCAGACGAGATCATATTTTTCTAAACTAACTTATAAATGCTAGAAGCCTCATGAGATGTTGACGGAATACGCACGTGTTCCTAAATTCATGAGGATTTATGATTTTTTTAAAATATAACTTATTTCACGGGAAGTTTTAAATATAAATCAAGCTGTAGGCTCGTCGTGTAAAATGTAAGTTATATTGAGTACATATATGTAAATTATTTGATATGTGTTCTTTCTTTTATATACTGAAGCACATTAAAAACGCACCACCTGTATAATCCAGGAACAGAGTGTGAAATGTAAATATAAGTGTGTACAAGTTTACATATTTGGAATCTTTATTCATTTTCCTATGAATCCATGCTGGTAATTAATTTGTACATTTGATTGTTATGAAATTCATTGCATTCTGTGCAGGCAAGGGAGAAAACCAAAAATACAAAAAAATGCATGTGCGTTATCCTGCTGGAGAAGCTGCAAGTCTGGATAAATTGTGAACGCAGGAGCAACCAGTGCATCCAGAACCTCATCTCGATATGTCACAGCATTAACATTTCCACGGAAGACGTGAAGAGGCAAGCGATGGTGAAAACTGAATCCTCCCCAAATGTGAATACTGCCACCTCGAAATCGGTTGACACAGCAATCTGCAAAGCGCTCTTCACACCGTCGCTAAATCCGCATACGTCCATCTGCAAAGGATATGTTGAATCTGTTCTCGTCTGTGAATAGGACAGCATTCAACTGCAGTCTAGTCCATCTGATATGTTGCTCTGCCCATTGCAGGCGCTGCTAACGATGTATGTGAGTCAAGTTTGGCCCAACATAAGGTCGTCTTGCAGTAAGGCCTGTATCTCTGAGTCGTCGTATGACTGTCATTCGAGAGACTTGCCCATGTCTACCCAATATTGCTCTTGCTGTTTGACTTGCCGGGAGAGTCAATTCCTTAGGTGACTCAGCACAATATGACGATCTTGCGCAGGGGTAGTAACTCGTGGTTGGCCACTCCGAAGTCTATCCCGGGCACTGCCAGTGGTTCCGTAACGTTCATTGAGACGTACAATAGTGCTGTGGTGGCAATTCATCCTTCTGGCAATGGCCCACGAGCTCATTCCGGTCTCCAACATACCAATGGCTCGTTGACGGTCGTTTTCAGATAGTCGTGGCATTTCAAGCACATGTACTGGGTGTTTTGTCTCAACGGCCTTTTTATACCGAGTATACTGCCACAACGCGTACACATTTTCAGGGTCATAGCTGTTGAGAATCGTGTTGCACGTATAACTTTCATCGTTTTCATGTAGTCTGTACACACCCCCATGGGTTGAATCTTGCACTTTCCATTCCAGCAGCCATTCGCTCTCTACCGCATGGCAAACACGGGGAAAATCCATTCCCACACTTTTTTTTGCCAGCTTCTCGGCATCAGTATATATAATAGTGGTGCGTTTTTAATGTGCTTCAGTATATATATAGTGAAACTGTGGTACCCAACTTTGCCAGCGTTCTAGTACGTGAACATTATTTTGTGAAGAAACTAATCACTTTCATTACCTGAACTTTAACAGTTAAATGAAGTAAGAGGCCTTCGCGCCAGAATTAATTCTTCCAGAATACTCTTCAGTACAGTTCAGCCCGTTGTGGCAAGCAAATATCAGTAACATTCCGACAGAGTTTTTGACTAGTATTGTGGTGACCAAATATAGTACCTTCCTGAAAGTAGACACCGATCTGACATTCCTTAATTCTAGAAACCAAAGCTAAATGACATTGTGCTCTGCTAACTTTCGTGCCTGGACAAATTTTATGTGACTTAACAGACATCCGAAAAATAAGAACACCCAAGGAATCGTTCCCGGAGACAGAGAGTTCAGTACGTCTTGTGGAACTGGGGATTTCTTGGTCGATACTGCATTTACGGGTCTGTGTGAAGGTCCTAAAATTTATTATGTTCCCAGAGGCAGCGAGCAAAGCTGTAAGTATAACTGTGAGAGCATGGCCATGGCTGAATGAATGAGAGTGTACGCAGGTCAGAGTGTTATTTTACCGGTGTATTTTTTGGCCCCATGTGCTGTCTTAATTTTTTTTAATCTGCAGAATTTGTTGCAAATGCTAGAGGTTTTTTTTCTTAGGCTAAATCAGATTATCCTACTCTGTTCATACAATTACGAGAAAAAAAACCCCATCTTAGACTCAAACCCTACGTATCTGTGACTCTTTGGGCTATCACTTTTGTTCCTTTTTTAACGGAAGGATCTTACTGTGGGTCTATCATTTTTTTGTAGCATTTCTATTGATTTTATGACTATTTGTATATGTTTTGATGTAATTTCTATGTGTTGTGAAGAAATTTTAAATGATAATTAAAGTTTCTCTTGAAATTAATCAGCGTGTTGGTCAGCTCGTTCTAAATATTTATACAATCATTTGTTATAGTTTCCCACGTCTGTGTGTCTACCTGTCGTCACTTGAATGTGCGTGCACGTGAGTGGATATATATATATATTTAATGTATATGTGTTAGACTGTCTGACTACTTTAGATCTGTCGTAGAAGATAGGTGAGAGTGAGAGAGAAGATTTCCCGCTCTCAGAGACAGCCTCTATCATTATTCCACCACCTCACTCGTGGAACTTTATTTTTTGTATTTTTATCTCACACTGGGACTATCACTCATTCCAACCTATTCAGAAGGGACCAACCCAAGTCTTAATTCTCCTATCAAAAATCTACGACATTTACCCGTCTCATTCATTGTCCTGACATTCCAAAATCCTATTCTTGTATCATGTTTTGCGGTCAGGACGTCCGTTCTCATGTCAGTGGCTTCCTTTCGGCTTTCACCACTGACATACGAGCCTCAGACTCCGGATGTCCGTCCCGCAGCAAAGTTTGTTTATTCGTTGTTGTTTCCGTAACTTCAATTTTTTTTACATAGACTGGGGTGTCAGCCCTATGCTAAAACCCCCAACCTGGAGGACCAGGGTGTCTGCTTTCGTCTGACCCCTGCCCGCGCAAACCTGTCCAGCTTGGTAGAACCTTCCAGGAGTAAAACTCTCACTGGCATAGCTCTGGGTGTAATCAGGGTACGCAAGCCGCCATATCTCGACAAGGTATTGACACCGGTGATACTGAATATTGGGACATGGCAAAATACGTACAAACATGACGTCTGCAGTGAAGTGAAAAAAATCCCCCAGTGTCTGTCATGTAGTACCTGGTGGCAGATTGCGCACTAGAACGGTGCCAGAATATGCACCTTTACCAATAAAAGTAGTCCCATTGTCACAAAAATGTGAATATGGGTGACGAGCACCTCCCTTCGCATGAGAAACATTGTTAGTTCTACTTCTATTATATGATGTATCATACTGTTTGACCTTAGTATGATACTTATCACCATGCGAGGCTGCAGGTTTGGAGCATGTTGTAGAAGACAGCTTAAGAGGTATCGTTAAACTAATGTATTTAGATGTATTGATAGTATCTCGACCATGTAAGTTTACACTATATCTAGTACCAACCCCATATGTAACACAATTTCTCTTAGTAAATTTTTTTCCACTCATGCCAACCTCATCTGTATTTGGAATATCAGATGTATTGTGAGTATGCCTACACGACTTACTCCCAGAAGAGGCAGTATCGTGATGACCAGAAACACTGGCATCAGGGTGATAACGAGGGAAGTTGTATCTGCCTCGAAATGATTTTACTTTTTTAGGTTGTGTTGACCTGGTCCTAGCACACCTGGTCCTACTGACATGTTGTACAAGAGGATTTGCATTACTAATGTTTGACAACATATTTTTGTGTAACACCACGTCCAGCAAATCATCAACCCTCTTTCTTAATTTAATAATTTCCAAATCCCTGAGTGCAATTTCTTCCTTTTTCCTCTTAATTACTTTCTCCAGTTTTACATTTGTATTGTTCTCCTTAAGGAGCAATGCCTCAAAGTTAGCCAACTTTCTCCTAGTGAAATTTTTGTGTTGACTGTGAAGACCTCTGAGTTTTTTATTTGCAAGATCAGGTGCTCCCACCTTATCATAAGTCAACCTTTCACGTTGAAATTGAAGGCATATGAGTTTTTTATTTGCAAGCTCAAGTGCTGTTACATTTAACTCACACTCCATACACTTCAATTTTTCACTATGTTTATCTACAATTACCACCTCTGGTAGTTTCTGCATTTCAGCTTGAGCTTGTGTCAATATTTCTTTCTCAAGAGTCAGTTCGTCTACTATCCTCTTCTCAGCTAATTCTACCTGATCTTTTGCCCCTTCTATCAAATCAACCTGTAATTTCAAAAGAGCAATCTCAGATGTTAATTCTTGAATCTGAGTGACCTGTGTATTACAATCCAACTTTAAAGCTGCATTAAGCTTGTCAACTTCACCACTGAAACTCTTTTCTTTGTCAAGTAATTTTTTTAATGAGTTCACCTCATCCTCTAGCTCCTTTTTCTGTAGAGTAGAAAAATTAAAAAAATTAAAATTATCCGATTTCAAGAGCGCCACCTTGTTCTCATACTCACTTTTCACCCGCTCCAACTCACTAGTAAGAGACCTTTCCTAAGTATATAGCTTTCCTTCATCATAAAAAGGTGGTTTAGTAACTTAGCAAGTCTTAGCAATTTCTCCCTTGAACCGCCATATCCAAAATCACATAGAGCATAGTCTTTAAGATCACAGCTCACCTGAAGTAAGAACTGTTCTGTGGCATAATCATCACAGTCAGCACCACATAAACGCAATCTTTTGCCCTCCCGCAGAAAATGATCCATTATATCCATTATAGCCATATTAAATATATTCTGTGACTCAATTAGTCAACTATACAACTTACAAGTTGCCTTACAATCCAATGTAAGTCCCAAAAAACAATTTTTTTGCTACTATAATTATTGCTGTGCCTTACTCAGGCGAACAAATAGTGGCAAATGGCCTACTAATATACTGCAATCAATAATTATTGTTATTATGCAAAATTTGCATAAATCACTATGTAACGCATATTAAGAAAGTGTCATAAAGAAAACAGACAACAGGAACAGTAAAATAAAAGTATTACACACAAAAAAAAATCACGCCACAAGATCGAAGGACACCCAAGAAAAACGCTTGTAATACGAAATAGAATCTATTAGTGAAACAATTACGAAAACAGTAAACTAGGTCAAACTAAAACAAGAAATCTAAAAATAGACATTACAGGACCCAATACAGACAGCTGATGTTTTTATAAAACTAAACGACAGCAAGGTTAGATCTACAAATATGTAACGAACAATGGCGCAAATAAGAAAAATGAAACAGTGTACAATGAAAATACAATATAGATAAACGAAACGTTACAGCTAAACATATATTATTGAATAAACTCAGTAACCGACAGAATATTTGACGAGCAATCTCTAGTCCAATCATCTGCTCACTGAAAATCTTCAAAATGGCCTTACAGAACGATCATGAATCCTTTCGACCATACGGTTTGAGGTATAGAAAAAATTCATGATTCCCAACCAACCGCCCACATAGCATACAAACATACATATAGATACATATAACATATATTAATAAATAGAGATACGATAGGGACTGCCAAAAAGAAATACCCTGCTAAACATTTTTTGAGCACAAATTGTACTTATCTGAATCAGCCGAAACAAATTCCCGATGACGCTAGTATGCAACATAAGGCTACGCAAGGAGGCAGACTGGTGGCTTGAAACAGACTTCAGGCATCATAATAGCAGTTCCCTTGATCAAGATGAGGCCATGGTTCATCATGTGACGTATTCTTTCCAGAACCTTGTCTCCATTACAGCTGCTCTGAACGCATCACGATTCTGGGCAAGTCGACCTGCATCAGTGTCGTAAATTTATTTTGAGAGAAAAAGAGTCTTAGAAATAGTAGTCCGGTTTAAGTGTAGAATGATGGGGAAAAGCTCAGTGATAGAAATGTAGAGAGTAAATAGTTGCTTCACAGAGTTGCTGGAGGAGAGTAAAGACAGACTTATTTACGACAAATCGTTTCTCTCAATCTTCTCTTCCACTCTCCTGGTCAAACAATTATTTGCCAGTTTCCAGACACACACCTGCTCTCACACCGATTTGGTGCTTCAAACACACAGACGACGTGAATACAACTATCTTAAACAAATAGGGGACATTTTGGGCTTTGGGTAGTCCAACACAATAACGATTAAGTTTATGTTGTTTATTAAAGTTAAAAAAGACAATCACTACAAAAATCATTTGTTTACAGCAAGAATTATCAAAATTACAGAAAAATGCAAATAACAAAGTAGGGAGGGGGTGAAGAAGATTGGTATCAACTAAGCCCATCCCGCTTATTAGACAAAGATAAACCCAGTCCAAAGATAGATAGTTATCAGGAACGTAGATAAGTTAACCTAACAGTGAAGTTAATTACTCTGAAAGAGGTGTTTCAAAATTAGGTATAGGTGGTAGAAAAAAATCCTGTTCTTCCCAATTGTTCTTCCCTTTACTAAGCAAAAGAAAAGGAGGGGGGTTTAAACAGAGTTAACAAATTATCAACTATCCCACTTAAAGGAACAATGCCGGGGATACAGAAAATGTATTACCCGGTAAGCAAGTTAACAAATGGGTTACAAAAAAAGATTAAATTTCCTGTCATTCATATACGCGCTAGTAAAAGCCTTCACTCATCTTGCTCTCACTTACCGATTGTGAAAAAATCTGGCACTCCATAGAATAACACAACAGCAGTTACACCTCAAACTAAATGTATGAGTGTTAGTTCAAGTTCCAGCCCCAGATTAGCGGGTAGGCGGTCAGCACATAAAAAAGATCCCGTAATCGCTGGAAAATGAATCTGTATTTGTGTCTCTTTTCTTAATAACAGTTTCTATGGGAGGGCACGGTCTCTGATACCGGGGTGAGGATGGTGTGGTCTATTTGACTTTGCCGCTGATAATAAAAATTCTTACGCGTGCTGATACACTTTATCCGTGAGGTATGGTTTAAGTCCAGGGAGAAAACTAGTCACATCACTGTTCGGTAAATATGTATTCTCTCTCTGTGTCAGTAAACTAACAAAAGCTCGGGCCAGTGTTCTTCTTCCCGTTACAACTTAGTTTGCTTGATGGTG
The DNA here is from genome assembly GCA_024509875.1 of Oreohelix idahoensis. Classification (NCBI taxonomy): domain Eukaryota; kingdom Metazoa; phylum Mollusca; class Gastropoda; order Stylommatophora; family Oreohelicidae; genus Oreohelix; species Oreohelix idahoensis. The sequence continues at coordinate 991,876 of JAMPIV010005215.1, read as the reverse complement.
TGTTAAATTTGTCTTTGGGTGTGCTTTCTTTGCTATAAGTTAGATTGCGGAATTCCAAACATAGAATCGCCTCAAAGATTAAAAATTTACACAGTCTCAACAAGTTCTGAGTCAGTGAGACTCTACACACTGTTTATGCTTTGCTTTGCTTAGATTGATTTGCTTTATTGCTTTCTTAATGCTGGGATCGCACAGATTACGATCACTCTGTATGAAAGAAAAAAAAGACATGTAATATACCGAAAACCAAATAACCTTCTAAAGCGCGATAAATTTCCCGTTAAGACTATTTTATATACGCTCGCGTATTTAATTATGTATTTAATAAACACTGCGCGAGTTTTAGTGGTTAAAACACACATCTATAAATATAGGACTTAACTAAATTTATTAATTATAAATTCCTTCGCGACTTTAAAAGTTAATTAAAGCATTTAACATCTATTATCTTTTGGAAATAATATAGCAGGTATATCATTACATTTACAACTGGAACTATTGAGATGGTTTAATTTAATAGATTTAAATTAACACAAAATCCAGTGAAATAGAATGAATGAACTAGACCACTGATCACTTTACACAATATATATATTTTACCGTTTTGTACAGAAATAGAATTCACTGCAAATATGTATAAAATTCAGGGGAAAATCTATAACAAGATTTCAAATATAGCTAGTGCTTCTGTTAAGTTCTGGCCAACGAGTGATGAAGTGTATTTCTACGTGGTCTGTATATATCTAGAATGAAATGAAAGATGAGTGGGACATGAGAAACTTGACACCTTTTTAGATCTCATGACACTTTTGGGGATCTGACCGCCAGACTAAAGAGAGATGCCGCCCCTGGTCTCTCGTATCTTCGCTCGCTGCTTGCGTTCCGGCTTTCCCCGTTCGCTTTCACTGCGATCGGTTCTGCGTTTGGCACGGAGATGCGAAATACCGGCAAGAACTTGCGTCGCTCGTTTCAGGGACCACTACTGTCTTTGATCGTGGCGCTAGTCTTTCCTGAAATCTCTCAGTGCCTGTTTGATCGTGTGCCGCTGCTATCTGTTTGACTCTGGCGCCACCTCCTCTGGGCCAAGTTAATGAAATTACTGCATATGATTGCTCAAGAGATGACCATGGGCGTGATTTAATCTCTCCTTAAATCAATGCGATGACCAGAATGAACGGTAGATAAACTGTCCACATATCAATCAGCAAGCGTGTTGCCAATCTGCGTGGAAAGGTTGCATAGCTAATGAGTCCAGGTGAAAAGAAAAATCCCGTTTGACGAAAGGTTACAATATTTCGGGGGCACTGATGTTATCCAAGGGGTCGTTACGAAGAGTCGTATCATATCATTCAGGGTCGGCTGCGTTCGTCTGTCACAATCAGCCAAAGACAAGTTCAGACTCTCTGTGATGTCCTGGGTCCACCGTCGTCTAGGTCGACTCCTTCCCCTTTTTCCAGGAACCATGCCTTCCATCACTGTTCTTTCCAGACTATTATGTCTTTTTATATAACCGAAAAATTTCAGCTTCCTTATTGCGATGGTATTTAGGAGCCAATGTTCCTGTACGTTTAGTGAGTGCAGTACTTCTCTGTTGGTCTTTTTTCTGTCCAGGGTATTCTCAACATCCTTCTGTAGCATTTCATTTCGAATGATGTAATCTTTTTTGCAACTGTTTTATTGAGTGTCCAAGTCTCGCAGCCGTATGTTGCTACTGGGAATATACATGCTGTGATCAGTTGTAACTTTGTTTCTTTGCTTGTGCCTTGCCATAGGTTTTTCATCTGTATTAGTTTATGTGAAGCAATTGCAAGTCTTCTTTTAATTTCTACTGCACAGTCGCCAGAGCTGTTGATGATTGAACCTAAGTATTCGAATTCATTAACACTTTCCAGTTCTTCGTTATCAATTTCAATTTCTGGTTTGGTCTTTACTTTGTCTGTTGTCAATACTTTGGTCTTCTTGGTGTTTAGGTATAGATTCTGGGCCTCGTAGACTTGTAAATTGTTATCTTGATAGAAGGTTTCAGTAAAACTTGGCCAGCTGATATCTTGTTGAAAGAAACTGTGCCTTGGCAGAACTCCCTGTACGCATGCGCAGTAACGTTGGACATATGTAAACTTCTTCCAACGGAAAAGTTCGTACAATAACTTTGAAATTTCTTCAATTTGTTAATACAAAGTCCTCGACAAATCGAATCCCAATCACTGGATCACCATTTCCTCTCTGTTACGTTGTGGTTTGTGTGCCTAAGAGAGATTGTTAACAAGTGTGCTGACACGACATTGAATGTAGTGGGTGTCAAGGCAGTACGTGAACTTCAATAAGTTGAGAACGACCTTCGTGGCTGGGTCCACGAAACATGGCATGTTTAATGTTGACAAATACAACAGTTCTTCATTTGAAATACATGCATGGGTAAGACATCATAAGGCATAGACATCACAGTCAGTCAATCCATCTATACACATCTCGCCACTGTACTAGGAATGCCTTAGAACAGGTTAACATTCAAGTAATGTGGACGAGAAAGTGACGATGCTTAACATTTCACAGTAGACTTACTTCTACAATATTCACGGAACTTCTTCATAGGTCCGGAGTCATCATAAACGAAGTGGCGGCCTCCAACATACAAGCCACTTGACAAAATACTTAAGTTCTCAACCGAATCACGGGAGCTCATAAAACACGTCTGGTTAGGACTGAAGATTCTAACAAAAGGCCTCGACTAACGGTCTGCATTAATTAGCGCAGCACCTAACGCGTCATCATCACCTAGTGACGTAATACCTATATCGCGTTTAATTACAATTCATATAAGTGCATAAATACATCATGTTGGCCGCAGATAGAATTGTAACCGCGTATATTAACCTGCTAACTAAGTGTGGTCAACATGTAAAATACATTATAATCTTCTTTAACAAGCTGTCATAGCTTCGCCTGAGAGGAGTTCCATAAGTCGCGCACAGTATTCTGACTTATCTATTTTATGAGACTCACATGTGAGTTCGAATCTATTTAGATAGAATAAGACGTCATCGGAAGAAGGTCTAAAAGGAGGCAACCTGATCTTATAAAAACTAGAATTGTTCTTATGTGAAGTTTTTTTGAGTGTCCGGAGCATTGTGTGTATTATTTCCATTAATTAATTTTATTTTTTCAAGTTTCATAGAGAACGTTAGCTCGTGAAGTCTACGGTTTTCGTTTTCAGTAGCTTCTGATTGCCTTTTCTTATCTTCAGCTTCCATTTAACGTTTCTGCATATCAGCTTCCCTTTGAAGTTTCTGTTTATTACCTTCTATTTGAGATTTCTGTAATTCCTGTACTTTCGCATACTCAGTGGTTGCGAATAGCTTTAACTTCTCAGTGTCCATACCAAGCGCCTTACCTTCCTTGATTAAATAGTCCAAATTAGACATTCTGTCTAATTTTATAAGTAGTTAACTTATTAAGTCAGATATTTTCTAAGAAATCAACCTTATCCCCTAATTAATGGGTGGCAAGTTTTTGTTCACAGAACCTGTATTCAAATTCCTATCAATGTCAGGAATTCTAATATATCATAGGATTATTAATCAATCATTAAGTCGTGCAAAAAAAAAATTAATAGAATATATAAGACAAGAAATACATGATGAAGGTACGGAGAATAACCGAAACAAAGACGAAATACCCAAGAACAAATGATAACGTTCGCAGAATCAAATAAATAAGAAAGCAGAAATAAAGAAAATATATTGCAAAGAATGCAATGATACTGCGAGAAGAGCGACAGTACAGGGTATAAATAAAAAATTTGTATAAAAATTAATGATAGTGAGGTTAAGAATGACAATCACAAACAAATCAATCGTGAAACTAAGGCACTGAGAAAAAAATATTACAATAACAACAATAATAATAAAAAAAAAACAACAGTACGTCACGCCTAAACAAATGGTGTCACAGATCACCAAGCACAGTGGACTGAAAGTCCTTCAGCAAAAATATGCTGGAATTTCCACTGCGGAAAATCTGCAAAAGTCCCTATAGAACGCTTCCGTGAGCCCTGGGGTGAAACTGGGATTACCCCAACGGAAGTCACCTCCCAACCAAACCCGCATAAAACATTGAACATGAAACACTAAGAAGAAAAATTGTGAGCATTATAAAGAAAAGGCTCGTCACCATACCACAGTGGCACAGTACACATGTTAAAAAAAACCCCCACTTATCTTTAAAAAAAAACTCCCGGCCTTCGTGACAATGACAACGATGGGCATCTGGTGTAGCATGGCACGTAACAGTCTTGAAAGCAGTCCAACGTCGATAGGTACAGGATCACCTCGATGTCAGCAAGTTCAACCGCCAATCATAGACCTCAAGTACAGCGGCTTCGCTGATGGACAGTTTCTAGAGCCTTTCAAACGAAATAGTTGACATCTAGTCTTGAAACTTGATAACGAAATCTTGAACTGGCAACATTGTATTTCTTGACTGTGTATACACAAACGTGTCTAACACTAGAATGGTGGCGTAAGAGCGACTTGCTGGTTTGGCAAACAGTTTGATATGATGAAATCAATAAAAGACAGGACGAGAAACTCGGTCGTGGTTTGTTCTTGAGAAAAATTCGTTCCCCTATAACTGGCCCACCACCTCTGTTACCGATGTTGTTTGGGGTGCTGTGTGTTTGTGCTGCTGACTGGCACAGCTGACAATGTTAATGTCATAAATGTCGGGCTTACTGGTAGTGGCCGACAGTTGTTTTATATTTGAGCGAATGTCTAGGGTCCGTTAGATTTGTTTAACGTGATGCAACCAACACAACAATAATGTTAGGGTCATAAGATGGACCAACTGGTAAGACAAGTAAGCTGGAACCATGTAGCACATCAATCACAGTTTATTGAAGACAGGAACATCGACGTCATAGACAGTAAATCATCAAAGGTTATAATGGCAGACATATGCACGTCGATACAAATAATCCATATCGAATTTGACCGGACTCACTAACCGTCGTCATCTCAAGGACGGTGGAAGCTCTACGGTGACGAGTTCTTATATTCCTAGTTTTTTCATTACGAACATTTGAATAATATATGTAGGTTGTCTTCCATGAAGGTATCATGTGTTACCCTTCATACAATGCTCAGCAAAACCACCTTCATACAATGCTCATCAAAAAACCCTGAACACACTAGCGGCACGCCATAACCAGCCGTGCCGAAGCCCTGCCAGCAACTGTTTTTCGAGAGATTATATACTGTTCAAAAAAAGAAACGCATAGCTACAGAAGGCACACATATAGCCATAATTTTGACATTCAATAACTTTTTTTAATTTAATGAGTTAATTGTTCAAATTTCACACAAGAATACCTTAGGGTTCAACCAATCAATTGACAGTTGTTTTGCATCTGGGTCACGAGAGTGTTTTACCGTACGGGCTTTCCCGTTAGTATGGTGTGTGGCCTCCTCTTGCATCGATCAGCGACTGGCATCTTCTGGGCATGGATGCGATCAGACGTCTGATGTGGGCCTGTGGGATGGCTGCCCACTCTTCCTGGAGTGCCTGGAAAAGATCACGACGATTGGCTGGAGCAACGTCTCGGCGACAAACACGTCAATGCAGCTCATCCCACAGGTGCTCAATCGGAATCATGTCTGGAGACAGGGATGGCCAGGGAAGGGTGAGAATGTTGTTGGCAGTCAGGAACTGCGTGGTCAACCATGCACAATGGGATCTGGCGTTGTCCTGTTGAAACACAGACCTTTGGGCAGCCAAAAGTTGAAGGACATGGGGTCGAAGAATTTCATTGACGTATCGAAGCGCATTCAAGCCTCCTTCCATGTGCACCAATTGACTCCTTACGTTGTAACTGATCATTCCCCACACCATTGCACCTCCACCACCGTGCGGCGGAGCTTCATCAACGCAATTTTAGGCAAAACGTTCATTTTGCCTACGGTAGACCCTACGCCGTCTATCATGACGCTGCAACAAAAAGAAAGATTCGTCACTAAACCGGACACGTCTCCATTGATTGTCAGCTACCCAGGGACGATGCTGGTTGGCCCTAAGAAGTCGATTTTGGCGATGGCGGCGCGTAAGGACATGTCCTCGGTGAGGTCGTTGTGCCCAAAGTCCAGCGTCATGCAGTCTATTCCGGATAGTTTGATCAGACACATGACGTCCTGCAGGCAATGACTGGGCAGTTGAGGAAGCTGTTGTAAACCTTTCTCTGAGGTGACGAAGCCGAATAAAGCGATCCACCGCTGCTGTTGTCACTCTGGGTGGTCCACTGCGATGCCGGTCTTCAACTGAGCCAGTGGCTTGGAACCGGTGTCAAAGTCGATTGGTGGTACTCTGATGCACGTTTAGATGCCTGGCAACCTGACTTTGACTTTCGCCTGCATGCAGTCGGCCAATAGCAATGTTCCTTAAATTTATCGATAGAGACGCCATAAACGTCTGCTTGAAAAGGAACTGAATTTTTGTGTGTAGCGTTATCCTTTTATAGGGTTTCAGTTGCGTAGTCAGTGAATAGTGTTCACCCCAAATTTTGTTGCTTTCACGTGCGCGCAACATGAGCTGTGGTCAAAAATTGCGTCATAAACACTATTGACCGCTGCGTTGTAACGATTACAAAAACGAACGCAATTCAGGTCAACACGTGCATTTGACACTGTAAAGAACATATGAGGGTGGTTTTTATATACCCTAGCACCAAATTTTACTTACAAACTCATAAAAACGCGCCCTCGGATAGCTATGTGTTTCTTTTTTTGAACAGTATAGTTTTTCTTGTTTCAACTCAGTACATTTTCACTGAAGCGCGAACTCAAGGATTGACATGTGAGATCAGCTCACCTATTTGTCTCAGCTCACCTATTTGTCTCCCCAACTTCATGATTCACTTATCGTGTCTATTTAAACTTTTTCTTTTAAAAGAAAACATACCCATTTGCGCTATTTTGTTCAAATATAGTGCACGAAGGCACGCAAATAATTACCCATCTCATAACTTTAGATGTGCTCACAAGCGTGTCTATAAAAAGACTAGACCCGCACGTGAGAATCCCGAACACTTAACTCCCACGCGAAAAAAGGACTTAACAAAGATGATGTTGAGGATAATGTTGATGTTGATGATGTTGATGATAATGTTGATGATAATGTTGATGATGATTATGTTGATGATGGTAATGTTGATGATGATGATGGTCATGTTGATGATGTTGATAATAATGTTGATGATGATAAAGTTGATGATGATAATGATGATGATGTTGATGATGATGATGTTGATGACGATGAGGATGTTGATGATGATAATATTCATGTCATTGCGGCTGATGAAGTTCGTTTTGCTGAACACAGATAATACTGTTCTCTGGGACGTTGTTTCGAGACGTGGGACTGACCGACCGAAGCGCCAGGTACGCCTCTTCAGGGACCGGGTTAGTAGGTCTGCTGAGCAACGTCATAGCTGCCGTTTTGTTACCTCGCTTTGGCCGGAAGACTTTATTTGTGGGCGGTATTGGTGCAGTTGGCGTATGTTCGGCTGTGTTTGCTCTGACTTCAGTTTTTCAGGTATTTAAAACAATCTCCAGATAATTTAATACGCCAAAACGTTACACCAATACAAGGATAGCGTGGATAACTGATACAGTTTAGTTCTATTTATTATTGCAATGTGTCCCGTGATGTTCTCGGGGGTCACTGAAGAGTTACACAGAAAGACGATGCTTACAGCTCCATCAATACATGTCGTACAGAGCGACTAATATGAGACTTTGCATGGGGCTGGCAAAGACATCTTGTAAAACAAATTGTTACAGAAACCACTGCTACAATAGCATTTGAATGCCTTCTGCAGGCTTCCTGGAAGGTTGGCCAGCTGTAGTGGTGACTCTATGCTCCATTAGGAGCGAAGTGGTAAATGATGATTATTATTATTGTTATGTAGACAAGTAATGTGTAATAATAACAGTAAAACAAGAATATAAAAGGCCAGAAGAGGTATTATTGCAGTATATAGAATTCAAAAGGAATTAAATTACAACACAAAAACATGACCCTTCAACTCAAATGTCAAGGATGTCCTATTGTATGGACACAAATAACAACGACAGCGTTACTTGAAATTATCACTGTAAAACTGATGGAAGGAACAAAATATATGTGAAATAAGCTATGAGGAAATGACACTGGCTTTCGATAAAACACATGTTAAGAAAACCATTTGATAGCATTACACGGCAGTCCTTGTTATGGAAACACCAGGGAAAGAGAAATACAGAAAGATCCAGAAAAGAAAGGCGGAGAATGGAATTAGTCAGACATGAAGATTGTCGTAGATTTTTGATAGGGGGATTAAGACTTGGGTTGGTCTCTTCTGAATAGATTTGAATAAGTGATAGTCACAGTGAGAGATAGTAATAGCAATAGATTTCCACGAGTGAGATGGTAGACTGTGATAGAGGCTGTCTCTGAAATCGAGAAATCTTCTCTCTTTCACCTATTTTCTACGACAGATTTAGAGGAGTCAGACAGTCTAAACACACACACACACACACACACACACACATATATATATATATATATATATATATATATATATATATATATATATATATATATATATATATATATATATATCCACTCACGTGCACGCACATACAAGACGACAGTTAGACGTACAGACGTGGGAAAACTATAACAAATGATTATATAGATATTCTAGAACGAGCTGACCAACACGCTGATTAAGTTTAAGGGCAGTTTTAATTATCATCTAAAATCCCATCACAACACATAAAATTACATCAAAGCATATACAAATAGTCATAAAAATCAAGGAATTTCTACAAGAAATGATAGACCCACAGTTATGATCTTCCCTCGATGTTTAGCCCACAGTCCCGTTAGGAGAACGATGATAGCCCAAAGAGTCACAGATACATAAGATTTGGGTCTAATATTTTCCCCTTTTGAAGGTATGAACTGACTTTGATAGCAGTATCTATTCTAAGGAAAAATATGGTTTAGCAACAAAAATCTTGCATAAGGAAAGTTACAAAGTGAGTGAATCCTTCAGTCTACTTTCACTCGGTTCTTTCATCAGGGCCCTGACTCACACAACCTTACCTACAATCGTGCGGTCTTGCGCAAGCCTTAGTGTACACTTCGTTTAATCTGTCTATCTGTGGATGAAGTGGATACCCAGCTCTGCAGATATTGGTTTCATTCACCGTGTCCGGGGAGCGTCCTCTTCAGGCGATCGTTCTCTCTTTACAGATTTTAAGTTAATGTCACTTATGCACGAGGTAAGAGTTAGGGTTTCAGCGGACACACAGTGTCAGAACACGAGGTTTCCCTTAATTAGGAAGATGACCGGTGGACAACTTCTCTCAACAGATAATCTTGGTTCACCACACACTTGGTCAAATAATGTCGGAAAAGTTAATGTTTTTTCTGTAATTATTTCTCGCCACAAGGCAGCATGTACATTAGAGTTTGTGAAGAAATATGATCTGCCTCAAAGGCCTAGTATAGCATTTATTCTTTAAAAAAACCCATTAGTGGGATTTGGTATTCTGTCTATCTCTTGAAGGCACACGCCCTGTCAGACAGGTGTTACTTGAAAAAACCCACGTGGTTAAAGATATAAAATGTTTATGTTTCTCACAAGTTTGTCTCTGTACTAAACGCCGGCAAAGTTGGGTTACCCCAGTATTCACTGAATAAAGAAAAAAACACATAAGAAATATTTTACATATTATGTACTCAATATAACTTACATTTTGAACTTGACTTGACGTTTAAACTTTCCCGTGAAATAAGTTATATATAAAAATCAATCATCATGAATTAGGAATACATACGTATTCCGTCAACACTCATGAGGCATCTAGCATTTATAAGTTAGTTTAGAAAAATTATTCTCGTCTGATTATTTAGCAGTTAAATTAAATTCATTATAGCTACATGATTTTAAGCTAGAAATTATAATTTATTCTGTTTTCCACTGTAACTCATCAGCTAGCGAATATAACAGACTTATAAATTAATCAATCTGCACAAAAGAAACTAGTGGGATAAAATAGGCGGTTTAACACTTAATCACTCACAAATTATTAGATACTTAATGTAATATTTACCTCAACACAGAACTACGGTATCACAACGAAACTAAGAGATTTCACTTATAAGTTTAAGCATCTAGAACGAAGTGACCACGTCTACTGCAAATGGAGAATGAGTGAAATCAAGTTTCAAACTCTGGTTAATATCTTAAACCAGACAAAGGCTCCTACTATTTCCAAAAACCCGATCTCTCCCCTCTCCTAACATCTACGTTAGCTTAGACGCATGCCGTAACTGCTACCAGTGCGTCTTCACACCTCCGTCTAACTATCTGACCGTGAGCGCGCGTGTCAGAGGCGAAATGCCAGACACTCTGTCTGCTCTGAGCGAGCATGGCTGGCGCGATTCACACCTCCATCTAACTATCGGACAATGAGCGCTCATGTCAGATGCGAATGTCAGACGACCCGTCTCCACTGCAGAAGGCAATTTCACACTTCGCCGGGAGCTAGCCTGACGAAAAACTCTCGTGACAGCTGCAAATGTAGACAATTTGTCTGTTCATCATGTCTGATAGACTGAAATCCCACCTAAAATTATCTCGTGCAAGGGACTGACACGTTAGGTAATCTACTGCGGTTCTAAATGAGAAAAAGAAACCAGACGAAAGTTTGAATGGGAAAATAGTAATGTTTATAGTCGCAAACGTACGAATGCGAAAAACACAGGAAAAGGATAAAGAGTGATAATAAAATAGAGGACCCGGGTAGAAAAAAGAAGAGAATATAGAAAATTTATAGATCATAAAACTCTCTGTGACAAAGGGGATACAGAAGACATGGAAACATTTTAAACGGATAGCATAGGATATAAATGAAACTCAGTGTGAGCAATCCCAAGCCCATAACAATACGGAACCAGACGCTAGAACAGACAGACACATATATACCAAAGATGCATAGTAACACCAGACAGCGGAACAAGCAAAGACATCAACAACAGAGTGAATAAAACGAGAACCGCCTTTGCTAGTCTCAACAACATCTGGAAATCCTCCTAGTACAGCACTAACACTGAAGTAAGATTACATGAGAGCTGTTTACTTTCTGTGCTTCTGTATGGTGCGGAATGCTGGACAGTAACAGAGAAGGAGATATCAAAACTGTCCTCTTTCCACACAATCTGCCCAAGAAAAATTATCCGAATCTTTTGGCCGAATACCATCACCAACCAAAAACTGCTTACTCGGAACAACCAAGAGGACATGCACGCCAATCTTAGCTGGCAGACGCTGGAGTTAGGTTGGACACAACCTCAGAAGAGACCCCATCAAAATAACAGCTATGCAATGAACCCTTGAAGGAAAGCGACAGAGAGGCCAACCAAAAACAACTTGGCGGAGAACTCTGGAGGCCGAGATGCAAAGAATGAATAAGAGCTGCGGCACTGCACGAAGGATGACCACCGACCGAACAAAGTGGAAACAGTTTGTTGCTGCCCTACAAGACACCACCAACCGTGTAGGCCACTGACTAATATATATATTAGAACGTCTGTCGGTTTGTCCCCCTAAAAAAACAGGGGACGCAACAAAGTTATCGGTAATGAAAGTTGAACATTAATTGTATTGTTTCCCTTAACATTAATCTTGTGTCACTATATCAAAGGATTTCCCAACTCAAAAAAAAAAAAAAAAAGGATTCAACAAGATGAGGAGTCGCAATATTGTTCTTTAAAGCCACCTCTCTCTCTCCCCCCCCCCTTTTCCGCCCCAGACAAGAAGAAAAAAGAAAGAGGACGTGACTAGAGTAGATGTACTGGAGCTGAGATGTATAGTTATATAGAGGTACAATAGAGGACTGCCATCAATGGTACCTATACCTTGTAGCGGTATGGCAGCTTGCGTACCCTGACAATCCCCAGAGCTATGCCAGTGGGAGTTTTACTCCTGGTAGTTTCAACCAAGCTGGACTGGTCTGTGTGGGTAGGGGTCAGACAAAAGCTGGTACCCTGGTCCTCCAGGTTGGGGGTTTTAGCATAGGGCTGACACCCCTGTCTGTGTAAAAAAAACAATGAAGTTACGGAAACAACAATAAATGAACAAACTTTGCTGCGGGATGAACATTCGGAGTCTGTGGCTCGTATGACTAACAGTGGTGAAAGCCGAAAGGAAGCCAATGACATGAAAACGGATGTCCTGACCGCAAAACAGGATACAAGAATAGGTTTTTGGAATGTCAGGACAATGTACGAGACAGGTAAACTAAGACAGGTCACTGCAGAAATGAGAAACTATAGGTTACACATTCTAGGGATAAGCGAGAGCACATGGACAGGGGCAGGAAAAGTTAAAACAGCAACAGGAGAAACAGTACTTTACTCTGGAAGAGAGGATGGACAGCACAATGAAGGCGTAGCCATTATTCTACAGAAAGGAATAGAAAGGACATTACTGGAATGGAAACCCATCAACAACAGACTGATAAGATTAAGATTGAGAGGGAGATTCACCAACACTACAATAATACAATGCTACGCACCAACGAATGATAGCGATGAGGAGGTCAAGGATGAATTCTATCAACAACTGCAGAAAGAAATGGAAGACACACCTAGATATGATCTTGTTATAGTAATGGGAGACCTCAATGCGAAAGTTGGTACACACAATACATATAACGAAAGAACAATGGGGAAATGTGGCAGCGGAACAGCAAACGAAAATGGGGATAAACTAATAAGTTTCTGTAGCATTAACAACCTGGTCATTGAAGGAACACTCTTCCCACATAAAGAAATTCACAAATTAACATGGGAATCACCAAATGGTCGGGACAGAAACCAGATAGACCACATCATGGTTAACGGTAGATGGAGACATGCATTACAAGATGTGAAGGTAAGAAGAGGTGCAGATGTGGGAAGTGATCACCATTTAGTAGTAGCAAAACTGAAAGTGAAACTAAGAAGGGCTGTACCAACTGTAACTACACAGAAAAGGTTTGACATCAGCAAATTGAAGGACTCCCTTACCAGAAAAGCTTTTGCGGCCGACATAAAGAAACGATATCAATTTGCCAAAAGTCAGGAAAAGACATTGACTGATGATATAGAAAAGAATTTCAACACCATTTCAACAATATACAAAGAAAGCAGCAAATCATGCTTGGGATTCCAGGAAAGGAAGAAGCAAGACTGGATAACACCAGAAACATTAAACACCATAACGATGAGAAAGGAAATGAAAAGAAAGATAACAGAAGCGAAGTCCCCCAGGTTAAAGCAACTATATAGCGAACAGTACAGTCAGCTGGACAAGGAAGTTAAACGCCAAACCCGAGCCAACAAAAGGAATTTCCTAGACGATCTTGCAAGACAGGCAGAGGAGGCAGCACTGAGAAATGAACAAAGCACAGTATAAAAAATAACTAAATTCATCAGTAAAAAACGAGGTGCAAACAATATTACATTAGTAAGAGATAAGCAAGGTAATCTCATAACGACAGCAGAGGGACCGGAAACAAGATGGGCAGAGCACTTCAGAGAAACTCTGAACAAGGAACCACCAGAGACACAATTGAATGTTCCTGACGCTGAAAACGATCTAGATGTGAATACAGACATTCCACGCAAAGAAGAAATCATCACAGCAATCAAAGGGTTAAAGAACGGCAAAGCTCCGGGCCATGATAACTTAAATGCAGAGCTATTTAAGACAGACCCTGAGCTAGCAGCAGAACTATTAGAACCACTATTTGCACAAGTCTGGAAAACGGGGACAACACCATCAGAGTGGAACAAAGGAATAATTGTCAAATTGCCCAAGAAGGGAGATCTTGCAGACTGCAATAATTGGAGAGGAATCACTCTTCTCTCAGTTCCCAGCAAAATACTAGGCAGGATAATTATACAGAGAATTTCAAAGGCAGTAGACCACAAACTGAGGAAAGAACAAGCAGGATTTAGAAAGAACAGGAGATGTGTAGATCATATATTCACTCTCAGGAACATTATAGAGCAGTGCTCAGAATGGCAAAGACAGCTTTACATTAATTTTGTTGATTTTGAAAAGGCTTTCGACAGCATACATAGGGACAGTTTATGGAAAATACTGAGGGCTTATGGAATTCCAAGCTGCATAGTGTCAATCATAAAAAGCCTCTATGCCAACTTTACGTGTAGTGTTGGTCAGAGCAACCTAACCTTTGAGGTGAAGACAGGAGTACGACAGGGATGCCCCTTATCAACCACTCTATTTTTAACAGTCATAGACTGGGTGATGCGCCAGACAACAGAGGGCAGTCCAAGAGGAATAAGATGGACAACATTTTCTACATTGGAAGATCTGGAATATGCAGATGACATTGCACTACTAGCACATTCACATCAACACATCCAGGAAAAAACGGATAGACTTAATAAGTTTAGCCAGCAGGTGGGCTTGAATATCAATTTAAAGAAGTCTGAGGTCATGACGCTCAATGTGAGCAACCCTGAGCCCATATCAGTAAGGAATCAGCAATTGGTACAGACAGATACCTTCACATACCTAGGAAGCATAGTAACACCAGACGGCGGGGCAGGCAAAGACATCAACATCAGAATGAATAAGGCAAGAACAGCCTTGTTTAGCCTAAACAACATCTGGAAGTCCTCCCAATACAGCACAAGCACAAAATTAAGATTATATCAGAGCTGTGTGCTTTCTGTGCTTCTCTATGGTGCGGAATGCTGGAGAGTTACAGAGAAGGAAATGTCGAAATTGTCCTCTTTTCACACAACATGCCTAAGAAAAATTCACCGAATCTTTTGGCCAAATACCATCACTAACCAAGATCTGCTTACTCGTAGCAAGCAAGAGGACATGCACACCATCATAGCTGGCAGACGCTGGAGCTGGGTTGGTCATGTCCTCAGAAGAGACCCCGATGCCATCACAAGAACAGCTATTCTTTGGACCCCTGAAGGAAAACGAAAGAGAGGCCGACCAAAAACAACCTGGCGGAGGACTGTGGAGGCTGAGATGCAAAGAATGAACCAGAGTTGGGGCACTGTACGAAGGATGGCCACCGACCGAGCAAAGTGTAATCAATTTGTTGTTTCCCTACAAGACGCCACTAGGCGTGATGGCCACTGACTGCTTTGACGGTCGGCGGCTAAGGATCAAAGAAGAAGAAGAAAAGACAATAGAGGACGTGACTAGAGTAGATGTACTGGAGCTGAGATGTATAGTTGTATAGAGGTACAATAGAGGACGTGACTAGAGTAGATGTACTGGAGCTGAGATGTATAGTTGTATAGAGGTACAATAGAGGACGTGACTAGAGCAGATGTACTGGAGCTGAGATGTATAGTTGTATAGAGGTACAATAGAGGACGTGACTAGAGTAGATGTACTGGAGCTGAGATGTATAGTTGTATAGAGGTACAATAGAGGACGTGACTAGAGTAGATGTACTGAAGCTGAGATGTATTGTTGTATAGAGGTACAATAGAGGACGTGACTAGAGTAGATGTACTGGAGCTGAGATGTATAGTTGTAGAGGTACAAAAGAGGACGTGACTAGAGTAGATGTACTGGAGCTGAGATGTATAGTTGTATAGAGGTACAATAGAGGACGTGACTAGAGTAGATGTACTGGAGCTGAGATGTATAGTTGTATAGAGGTACAATAGAGGACGTGACTAGAGTAGATGTACTGGAGCTGAGATGTATAGTTGTATAGAGGTACAATAGAGGACGTGACTAGAGTAGATGTACTGGAGCTGAGATGTATAGTTGTATAGAGGTACAATAGAGGACGTGACTAGAGTAGATGTACTGGAGCTGAGATGTATAGTTGTATAGAGGTACAATAGAGGACGTGACTAGAGTAGATGTACTGAAGCTGAGATGTATTGTTGTATAGAGGTACAATAGAGGACGTGACTAGAGTAGATGTACTGGAGCTGAGATGTATAGTTGTAGAGGTACAAAAGAGGACGTGACTAGAGTAGATGTACTGGAGCTGAGATGTATAGTTGTATAGAGGTACAATAGAGGACGTGACTAGAGTAGATGTACTGGAGCTGAGATGTATAGTTGTATAGAGGTACAATAGAGGACGTGACTAGAGTAGATGTACTGGAGCTGAGATGTATAGTTGTATAGAGGTACAATAGAGGACGTGACTAGAGTAGATGTACTGGAGCTGAGATGTATAGTTGTATAGAGGTACAATAGAGGACGTGACTAGAGTAGATGTACTGGAGCTGAGATGTATAGTTGTATAGAGGTACAATAGAGGACGTGACTAGAGTAGATGTACTGGAGCTGAGATGTATAGTTGTATAGAGGTACAATAGAGGACGTGACTAGAGTAGATGTACTGAAGCTGAGATGTATTGTTGTATAGAGGTACAATAGAGGACGTGACTAGAGTAGATGTACTGGAGCTGAGATGTATAGTTGTAGAGGTACAAAAGAGGACGTGACTAGAGTAGATGTACTGGAGCTGAGATGTATAGTTGTATAGAGGTACAATAGAGGACGTGACTAGAGTAGATGTACTGAAGCTGAGATGTATTGTTGTATAAAGGTACAATAGAGGACGTGACTAGAGTAAATGTACTGGAGCTGAGATGTATAGTTGTATAGAGGTACAATAGAGGACGTGACTAGAGTAGATGTACTGGAGCTGAGATGTGTAGTTGTGTAGAGGTACAATAGAGGACGTGATTAGAGTAGATGTACTGGAGCTGAGATGTATAGTTGTATAGAGGTACAATAGAGGACGTGACTAGAGTAGATGTACTGAAGCTGAGATGTATAGTTGTATGGAGGTACAAAAGAGGACGTGACTAGAGTCGATGTACTGGAGCTGAGATGTATAGTTGTATAGAGGTACAAAAGAGGACGTGACTAGAGTAGATGTACTGGAGCTGAGATGTATAGTTGTATAGAGGTACAATAGAGGACGTGACTAGAGTAGATGTACTGAAGCTGAGATGTATTGTTGTATAGAGGTACAATAGAGGACGTGACTAGAGTAGATGTACTGGAGCTGAGATGTATAGTTGTATAGAGGTACAATAGAGGACGTGACTAGAGTAGATGTACTGGAGCTGAGATGTATAGTTGTATAGAGGTACAAAAGAGGACGTGACTAGAGTAGATGTACTGGAGCTGAGATGTATAGTTGTATAGAGGTACAATAGAGGACGTGACTAGAGTAGATGTACTGAAGCTGAGATGTATAGTTGTATAGAGGTACAATAGAGGACGTAACTAGAGTAAATGTGCTGGAGGTAAGAGGGACAATTGGATACATGATTGGAGTAGATGTGCCGGAGGTGAGAGGTATGGTGTAAGACATGATTAGAGAAGATGTGGTCGTGAGAGGTACAATGGAGATGATGGTTGGAGGAGATATGCTGGAGGTGAGATGTATAGTTGTCATTGGGTTAATCCGAGAATTTGAGGGTTAGCCCTGGTTGCTCAGATAATAATGATGGCTCAGATGTACCGCATCCAGGTGATATATTAAAAGTTGTTATTTAAAAAAAAATTATGTCTGTGTGTGTGAGTGTGTGTGAGTGTGTGTGTGTGTGTGTGCGTGCGTGCGTGCGTGTGTGTGTGTGTGTGACAGTGTGAAGACGATGTGTGAAGAAGAATAAGGATTTGTGTGTAATGTTGTCGGCACTCTCTCTGGCCTACTTTCACACACGTTCCGCAGTCACAGAAAAACTCTCTTGATTACAGGGGTCCCACTTTTATTAATGAAACCCTATCAGGAAGCATTTGAATCATACAGAAATCAATGTTGTGCACAAGTTTGCTTTGTAAGTAATTCCTATACAACACCATATATCCAAGCTATTTAGGTATTTACTACGTAACACCATATAACCCAGCACAGACTGCTGGACTCTGAAATAAAATGAAGCAAAATAAACTAGCATTGTACTAATGGACAAACATCATCTACGTAATAATACATATGTGTGAAAATATGCAAGTACATGCACTTGAAAGACCATGTGTGTGTGTTGTGTGTGTTCATGCAGGTATGTGTATATGTGTAATCATACTATAAACATATATCAGTCAACAATAATGCCTTCATACTCATCTTCTTCTTCTTCTTCCATCCTTAGCCATCAACCGGCAAAGCAGTATGTGGCCAGTACGCCTAGTGGCGTCTTAGGGCAACAACAAATTGATCAATCTATCGCTGTTTCCACCACGCCTAGTGGCGTCTTTGTGGAACAAAAACAGACCAAACAATCTATCATTGTTTCCGTAATCAGATTGGTTGGCAAGCAGGTGATCAGCCCACTGTGCGAAGTTTTTACGGGATGGGGTAAACAGCCCCATGCCCATACCCTCCTTAGTCGCCTTTTACGACATGCGTGGTAGGGTGCAGTGTTACTATTCTTTGCTCCCCTTTCGGGCCCCGGTAACACACGGGTGCTTCATACTCATACTAAATACTTATTACATCATCACGCGAGAGAAAACTTAAATGAAACACTTCTATCTATGATGAAATATTTTACACAACTCACTGGTCTAAATGACCACATTTGATCAGTATCTTAGAGGTCTAGCTGCTCTAAAGAACAAGCAGATATAAATATAAATATATAAATATATAAATATATAAATATATATATATATATAAATATATATAAATATATAAATATATAAATATATAAATATATATATATATATATATATATATATATATATATTTATATATATATATATTTATATAAGCATATATATATATATATATTTATATATATATATATATATATATATATATATATATATATATATATATATATATATATATATATATATATATATATATATATATATATATATATATATTAAAAGTAATAGGCATCGGCTACTCACGGAGCTAGAGGGTACGCTAATCTTCTCTCACAATAATCACTGATGTAAAATTAAGCACACTTACGGCTCACAAGAATGCAATATAACCATTACTTAACTCTACACAAATAATAATAATAATGGTAATAAATACACACTTGTATACAGCGCAATGCGACACTAGAATTCCTCTTATAAATTCACTTAGTACTTTACAAATTTAACACACATTCTCACGGTTGAAAATTGCGATGAGATATACGTGAAATTACTCTTAAAAACACATAAATCGCCGATCCGCTTCCATGAAACTATAGATAGACAAACGCTAAAAAAGCATTAAATCCTAAACCTGAAACGTCTAATATTACTAAATCTAAAGTATTATAAAATGTTCTCATATGCAAGCACACCTCTATGTCTTTAGTTCTCTTAGCACAGACGCAACATATGGGTATCAAATCCTCTACCTCACTGGTGTATCGTATCGGGGATGCATACCGCACATGAAGACGATCTGGCTACTTCTCAGCTCTGACCCAAGCCTCTCACTGTTTCAGTTTAAATCTACATCTCCACCCCTGTACCACATGATAGCCTCGTCAAAATGTCAGGGAAAACTCCACCCATCCCTCTAGGGAGCAAATCAGGAGTCTTATGCTCAGTATGGATGACATGAGATCACATCTTAGTAAAGATTATCTTCCTAGACGCCCACAATTCAAGTTCCGCCCACTGGTGGTGACATCCCACGATATCCGTTGCCCTACTCATACTTCTTACGGTTTCGTGCTCAAAAATGTGTTTTCTTCTGGTGTCTGACAGCGCCAGGATGTCTAACAACTGAGGGCTGTCTCCAATTATATCTTCTGCGTCTCACACGCCTTTCTTGTTCACGGATGGCAAAGGCGTGTTTCGTTTAGATCGCCCATTCCCGTGTGAGAATGCCAGCATGAGCACAAATATACACCGTAGACTAGATTGACAACAATTACACCGTCTACAATTACATCTTTCTGGCCACACGGTCACACACACACACATACACACACACACATATATATATATATATATATATATATATATATATATATATATATATATATATATATATATATATATATATATATAGAGAGAGAGAGAGAGAGAGAGAGAGAGAGAGAGGATCCGTCCGATTTTCTCTCTTGCGTTTCGTGTAATCGTGTTTTAAGGCAAACAGGTTATTGTCCTGTTGTGCCTTTGCATTATGGAGGGGCTGCCTCCTTACGGCCTCCAAGCAGGCCGCCCTCCTCCTTTTTACCCAGGCTTGGGACCGGCTTTGGCGGAACTGAGAAGTGAGGTATCTTGAAATAACAAGAAGAGACATGTTCCGCAACCAGATGATACGTCAAGGCCTAAAAACCCAACTCCTGCAGACCCAAGTAGAGCGGTCCCAACTAAGGTGGTTTGGCCATATCTGCAAAATGAGAGAAGATCGGCCGCCACGGCAGGTACGGGAGGATAAGAGGCAGGGATTCAGACCTCCAGGACGACCCAGAGTCCGTTGGGAGGACAACATTAAACAATCTCTGAAGGACTGAGGACTAGAGTGGAACCAGGCCAGGAGGATGACAGCCGATAGGATAAACTGGCGCTCTCTCTTTTCCGATTCTCTACACCTCACGGTAGAAAAGGAACTACTAAGTAAGTAAGTAAGTAAGTATATATATATATATATATATATATATATTTATATATATATATATATATATATATATATATATATATATATATATATATATATATATATATATATATATATATATATATATATATATATATATATATATATATATATATATATATATATATATAATATATATATATATATATATATATATATATATATATATATATATATATATACATATAAGAAATCAAAGACATTGAAGTTAGCAAGTTGAAAGTATTAGGGCTGAGGTAAACGTTAAAATGTATGAAGTAAAATCAATTGAACACTATATCTTTTTAAAATAAGGGAAGGGGAGAATTAAGAGATTTATGACGTCACACAAAGGAAGGTCTATGTTTTTGTGACAAAGTGTGACAAGGAGGAAAAGGTCTTGAGGTAGGAGGTTGGGGGATTAAAAATGGCAACAATTCAATGACGTCGTATGTGAACGACGCCTATGTTTATTGTTTAACACTGTCCCCAGGAAGAAGCAGAGTTCCTGAAGTACCTCAACATTGTGGTCGCGCTGCTGATTGTGGCAGCGTTCGCTCTAGGTCCAGGTTTGTTACTTCATTACCTTTCTTTATTGATGTTCGGCTGTTGTGTGTATTTAACATTGTTAAGAGACTCGGGTAGTGCCTGTCAGGAGGTAAAGAAAGAATAAGACTCCTCCTACTACAAGCATGTCGTAAGAGGCGACTTATGTGAGACTGTGCATGGGGCAGGCAACCTCATCATGTAAAACAAATTGCTACAGAACCCGCTACTACAAGAGTACGTGGGTGCTTTAGTGCAGGTTTCCTGTCAAGGTGCCTGTTGTAGTGGTGGACCATTGCTCCACGAGGAGCGAAAAGAAACATGATGATGATGATGACATTGTTAAGAGTCACCAAAGTTACTCTGTGTTTATTTGAGCAGATTATTACATATGGAAGTGACTCATGAACAAACAGTAATCAAGCAGGAAAAGCATAGCAGGCCACAGGGATGTGGTTTTGCCAGTAGAATTTAAGAATTCCATAGACAGTTAACAAATTTGCGATACAAGTGTGTCTTGCATAAATACCAGCCTTCATTGTGACCTGCAGCTTTAATGAGGATATTTTGAAAGAAAACAATGCGCGAAAGAAGCTTTTCACGCACATTAGAAGAAAAAAATTCACTTATTAGTGAATAGAAGGAGAAAATTAGAATATATCGTAACAATAGAAATGTTGAAGGAAAAAGAGACAAATAATGACAAAGAGATAATATTTTTGCCAATTCGACATCATGGCACTGACAAAAAAACAATAAAAAAATTGCATCTTTTTTGGCGAGGCGCGTCTCGTTCAACCTAATCTGTTATATTAGGGCGCATGTCCAAATGTGAAAGACCTTTAGGTCTTGTAACATTACCGCGCACGCATCATGACATTGACAGATGTCAAACATAGAATTTATCAACTGTACTGGAGACATGAAGTTGTGGAAATACATGATCACCCATAGTCACCACGCATTGTACCTGAAGAAGAAGAGTTACCTATTTTGCAGACAGCATGTACTCGGAGTCATAACAATAGAAAATCCCTCATGCTTTTAAATTCTATCAAACTAAAAAAACCAACAATCTGCACCTTAAATAATAAAACGGTAGAACAAAGTGTTAAAATAAGAAACTTTTAAATACTGTTTGTCATGGTAGTTAAGACAATATAATCAGATCAATACTAGAATCAGTAAATAACACCAGAAATGAAACTGCTGAATGTTTGTCAGATCGATATTCAGCCATTGCCATCCAGTATCTATCTTCCCATTGTTGAATCGCGGGAATCCGATAGATCCGTTGTCTAGAGATGGTGGTCAAATGGAGCAATTCAACTCCCCACAGCGCTATCGAGATGCCAAAGTGGTAATTAACAACCAGTACAACTCTCAGATCCAACCCAATCAACCAGTTTCAAATGTACTAAAGACCATTCTTTCCGCCAGAAAACTGGCCATTGCAGATTAATATATCACTCTATCGCTTCAAGTTATCTCACACGCCATGAATATCCATGTGGGACTGGAATCCCAGACGCCTTAACAGAGTATACAAAACCGTCCAGCCTATCATGACCTACGATGTCAGGTCTGCCCAGAGGGCGCAGAGCTGGGGTCTGCAGATTTAGCATGACTAGTAACTGAACGGAGAATAAGAAAAACGGCAATATAAAGTTTTGACCTTGTCACATTGCTTCGCGGCATAAAAGTAGAAACTCAGGTCAAAATGAAGGCTGATATTTATAAATATCTTCATGACACACTTTCATCGAAAACTTTTGATGAAATAGTCATCCCGCAAACTAATACTTTTTTTTAAAGTTAACATATCAACAGCAGAACGTCGTTGTTTTATATTCCGAAATCTTACTTAGTCGTTCCTCTTCTACCGTGAGGTGTAGAGGTTTGGAAGAGAGAGCGCCAGACTATCCTATCGGCTGTCTTCCTCCTGGCCTGGTTCCATTCTAGTCCTCGGTTCTTCAAAGATTGTCTAATGTTGTCCTCCCAGCGGACTCTGGGTCGTCCTGGGGGTCTGGATCCCTGGCTCTTTCTTTCCCATGCTTGTCGTGGTAGCCGATCTTCTTCCATTCTGCAGACATGGCCAAACCATCTTAGTTGGGACTGTTCTACTTGGGTCTGCAGGGGGTAGGATTTTAGGCCTTGACGTATCGTCTGGTTGCGGACCATGTCTCTTCTTGTTACTTCAACCACCTTCCTCAGATACCTCATTTCTGTGGTTTGGATCTGGCTTTTATGGGTTGTAGTCATTGCCCATGACTCGCAACCATATGTCAAGACTGGGACATAGCTGGAGCGGTATACAGCCATCTTCGTTTTCTTACCAACCTCTCTCTTGCTGAGGAATCCTCGATTTATGGCCTGAAAAAGTCTCCCAGCTGCTGCTTTTCGAGTGGCCAACTCTTCTTTGATGCCTCCCTTTCGGTCTATAATAGCTCCGAGATATTTAAAGTGGTCGACCTGCTCCAGGACCTGTTCTCCCAGCTTAATCTGATGTCTTCTTTCTTCTCGTGATATCACCATGGATTTTGTTTTAGAGCTACTTATGACCATGCCTCTCTTCTCCAGCTCTTCCTTCCAGACTTGCAGGTTGTATTGGAGATGTGCCTCTGATTTAGCAATCAGGGCAACATCATCAGCAAATGCCAGCTCTGAAATACATACCTGTCTCATCTTCCAGTTCCCCACTGAATACTTTCTTGTTCTCTCCTTACATGACTTGATAACATCGTCCATGAGGAATATGAAAAGATAAGGTGACAGGATATCACCTTGTCTTACACCAGTGGTGGTCCTGAACTCTTCTGACTTATGGTTTGCTGTCCTCACATAATTCCTGCAAGACTTGTAGAAGCTCTGTATAGCATGAATCAGAGGTGCGGGAATGTTCTTCCTTGCCAAACAGTCCCAAAGTTTGCTCCAGGGGACCCTGTCAAATGCCTTTTCCAGATCTATGAAACAAAGATGGATCTCACTCTTATACTCAAGGGCCTTTTCACTCAGCTGTCCGAGTGTGAAGATTAGGTCTATATTCCGAAATCTCCATTCATTATCATTATCATCACCACCATCATCTTGATCAACTTCTCCACTCTTAAATACCATAACTATAATCTTGTCTTTAACGTCAGTATTTATTATTCTTGTTCTTTATGATCTTCTAGTTCTTCATTGCCTTTTTGTATGTTTTTGTCCTCTTTCACTCCTGATCTCCCTCGTCATAGCCGTATTTTTAACGTTATAATTTACATGCAATCGTTTTGATGAAAAACAATAATTAAACCATTAAAGATGTCAAATAACAAAGTTTAGAGCGCAATTTGACTATTTCCAGTGTGTGTCTTCTGGGTAATTCTCGCGGAGATGTTCCCTCATAGTGCTCGAGGAGCAGGATTTGGCGTGGCCATTTTGTGCGCTTTTGGATCGTTCTTTGCACACTGTTACGCTCTACCAGTCATGATTGTACGTAGGTTTGTCTACATGTTTGTTTGTGAGTGTTGACACGTACGTTTTAATAAAAGGGAGTGACATGAGCTAGTTCCCACCGAACTATGGCATAAGGCATATAATAATTATATAGCACAAACATAGCTGAATGCCTTCCGTGTCAGACTCGAAATCAACACAATAGCTTCGAGACACACAAGTAATAATCAGACATTATAGCTGCAAGTCAATCTCCAGATAATTTAATACGCCAAAACGTTAGACCAATACAAGGATAGCATGGATAACTGATACAAATGGTGTCGTACACAAATCACTATTTCACTAGCACTACTGCTACTATCAATATAGCCTATGGCTTCACAAATTGACATCTCTCAACAATACATCATCGGCAGACTCTACACACTGCCTTTCCTCTCGAGTCTTCATCACCACTGCTTTTCCCCGTCTCACTTTCTACATCCCCTGGCAATGTCCGGACATTAGCTCACACTGTCCCATATCTCCGGTTGATCATACACGAACAGTTCACAACAACTCATGTAAACATCATGTTAGCTTCACACAAAAATACTCACTCTTTAACTGTTCGTGACAGGGAGAAATATTGAAACAGAAGAGATGGTGGATAGAGAGAGAGAGAGAGAGAGAGAGAGAGAGTAACAGAAAGGAGGTTGCTAATGTAGCTGAAAAGTGAGATATACGCAAGTTGGTGCTCAAAACGAGCTAACAGATTACTTGTGCTTGTAGTACTTTGCTTTACAATATTTACAATACTTGCCTACTTTACATTACATTTTATTTCTCTCTCTCTCTCTCTCTCTCTCTCTCTTTAATTTAATCTGTGTTTCTTGTGTGTCTTAGTTTGCTTAACAGCTGCGATTGTCAAAGTTTCATCATCATCAACATCATCATCAACATCATCATCATCATCATCAACATCATCATTATTTCTACCTCTTTCGCTCACTATGGAGCAAGGAGCCACCGCTGTAGCTAGTTCTCTGTCATGAACCCTACAACAAAGCGTTTATATCAATTTGCAGCAGGTGTTTGTGTACACGATTGTTGTACACGGTGAGGCTACCAGCCCCATTATTATACTGTAGCTCTTGGAGGAGCATAGGCCTTCAACAAACTTATGCCAAGTCACGTGTCATCAGCTCAAAGTCTTCTCACGTCTTTCTCATCATTTTCATCCCCGTCTCCGGTTCTCTTCTTCGTGTGCTTTTCGCGCTACCTCTGCTTCTTTTACGCTGGGGGTTTCCAGAAAAAGCACTGCTTGATAATGCTGTCAACAGGTTTTCTCAAGGTATGTCCAATGCATTGCTAGTGCTTTCTTCTCATCTCCTGTTTCACGAGCACGTGTCTGGTTCCATGAAGGTGACCTTGTAGTACCGTTTCAATCCTTCTATTTGACATAAGCACCCATTTATGAAAGTTTGCAACTTATTGGTTTGTTGTTCGTGCAGCTCATCGTGGTTGAGAACCATAAAGTAGGACTAACTTGACATCTGAGTAGAACATTTATTTATAATTGTATATTAACAATACTGAGCTTCCGATTGACTGAGTGATTACAGCGCACGTCTCTCGCGTCTAAGGTGTCGGGTTCATCACGCTGCAGTCTACCCAGCTGTAAATGGGTACCCGACTTTTCTCTTAAGTTATGGAAGGAAAAGGCAGCGAGGAAGGGAACTGGTCACCCCACCTCTCGATGCTGGACTTAGTATAGTGAAGTCTCTAACACCGCTTCCCTACGGCAGTATATGCTACGGGACAACCATTAACAATATACCTATGGAGAAGATCGGTTACCACGATAAGTATAGGAAACTAAGAGCCAGTGATGCAGGCCTACAGGACGACCCAGAGTCCGCTGGGAGGACAACATTAGACAGTCTCTGAAGGACCGAGGACTAAATTGGAACCAGGCCAGGAGGAAGACAGCCGATAGGAAAGTATGGCACTCTCTCTCTCTCTCTCTCTCTCTCTGGCAAACCTCTACACCCCTGGATAGAAGAGGAACGACTAAGTAAGTAAGCAAGTAAGTATATTAACATCACTTAACTCACTTGGGTACATCTGCGTTGACGATGTTATATTTTCAGGAGGCGATGTCATCGTACACCTTCTTCGTCTTTGCTGGTGTGAACGCCGCCATGTTAGTCTTCTGTATCCTCTACATGCCTGAGACGAGAGGTAAAACTTTTGAGGAGATGTCCAAAAACTGGGGCAAGTCCGACGACCTTGACAGTTATGCACAGTCGTCTACCAGTGTGTCCGTCACCGTAACTTCGTCCAGCATTCAAACAGAACGTCGTGCAAATGACATTAATTTTACCTCATCAAATGATCTTCAGGGTAATCAGACAGAAAACAAGCAAATCAGCCACACTGAAGATGAAGCCATAAAAAAGGACTTGTACACACGTTTATAGTCTTTTTTTTTGGCACAGTTTATGGCTGAACGTGTTTGTATTTACTTATTTATATGTCTAGTCATTTTACATAAATATACATTCAAGCAAATATTTTTCTTTCTTGAGTTTGTTAGTGTTGTTGGTGGCGTGAATTGCATATGTAGTTATAAAGTATAAAAAAAATTGAATGAGATGAAAAGAAAAAGCGAAACTAACATAATCATTACTTTACAGAATTGCTGGATAAGATTTCTCAGTTTTATTTGATCATTTATTTGTTTCTTTTTGATTTGTTATTGTTGCTTTATTTTTTTTTTAGTGGCACATGAGCTCTGATTTAACTGAAGAACCTTTGCCTAAGTTGACATAAGCGCTCTGCCCCAATAGAAGGCAGGTACTTCAGTGATAATAAAAACACACAAACACGAAAAGTTTGTTTAGCAATTGCTTTTAATCATTGGAGTGAGTATCACCTTCCTTGTATTGCTATAAATTTCCTACTGCTCCAGTCTTTAACCAATTCGATGCACTTATTCACTTGGACATATACGACACATTTTTTTTCCAGGGGGAAATTTAAACAAAAATTTAATAATGTGCCCTGTTGTGGTGTGTCCTATGGCACCACATGTTTTGAAGGGGAAGGTGCTGCAAAATCGAGTGATATAAAAAAGATGCTATAACGAAATAGTTCGTAATTCCAAGGGAAAAAACAAACATTTTCCGTGGGACTTCTACAATATTGACCTTAAGAATTCTATTATCCCTCCATAACGTTATTATGCCCCGCTTTTTCTCACGAAAGTTGCAATCTTTTCTATGTCGCGACCGGACTAAACTGTGCGCCTGCTGAAACAATGCGTAGTTTGTTCCCAATACACATGATGGCGTCGGTTTTTTTTCAGAAACATTCCTGCCTCTTGATTTTTGGTGGCAAAATTTCTGGAATATATATATATATATATATATATATATATATATATATATATATATATATATATATATATATATATATATATATATATATATATATATATATCAAACTACTTCAATCCATACTCTTTAGCTCCTCAAGAAGTATATGCCTTCAACAAACACATGCCAAGTCCTCCTGTCACGTGCCATCCGCTCAAGGTCTTTCCATGTTTTCCTCATCATTTTCACTTCTGTGTCTAGCTCTCTTCTCCATGTGTGTTTTGGTCTACCTCTGCCTACCTTTCCCTGGGGATTCCAGAACAAGGACTGCCTTGTAATGCTATCAACAGGTTTCCTCAATGTGTGTCCTATCCATCGCCAGCGTCTTCTTAACTCTTGTTCCACCGGCACTTGTCTGGTTCTTGTCATCAGTTCCACATTTGTGACTTTGTCATACGATTTTAATCCTTCAGTTCTACGCAAGCACCCGTTTATGAAAGTTTGAAGCCTTTTGGTTGTTGTTTTTGTTGTTCTCCATGTTTCAGAGTGTTGGGGACTGCTGCATGGTTTTGCCAGCATCCCCATTTGGTTTTATTTGAGATGGTCGCACTATGCAGCATTGTCTCTAGTCAGACTCCTAACGCTATGCGTACGTTACTTGCTGAAGTGTTTGACTTGGTTACGGAGAGTCGACATGTGACCTTAGGGCATAAAGCAGTGTTTTTAGATTATGTGTGGTTAGCCCACTAAAAGATATAAGTGTAGGCTTGAATAGCCAATGGCAAATGTAAGGTATAAGGACGTTCGAGACCAGAATATATGGTACGCGTTTTATCGGTGGGTAACGCATAGACTAAATTAATATAAACCGGTGTGTGTAGACAAGATTAAGGTTAACAGGTTCAATTATGGCAGATTATGATGGCATGAGCAGCCAAATTAAATATGAGAAACTAGCCAGAGATTTAATAAATAATAAGGCTCCTAAGAGAGAAGCTAAAGGTATGGTAACCTGTTGAAATGCGTTCACTGCTTAATTATTCTAAAGAAGCTAACAGTGCTAGATATTACAACTCTGAAGAGTTAATGTGCTAAAGTAACGGTTAACTTGACCGTGTGGAGGTCAAACAGCTGGGGCTAATATACAGTGTGTTCGCTACTGCCTACGTGATATATGAACCTTATGTTTTTGTCGTCTGTCGTGAAGTGTTCTGTTTTCACAACACGTCCTTCTGAGTAACTCTGACCCAAATAGTGCGCCATACTTTAGGACAGTATATCCTTGACGAACCAATGAAATCGCTTCTGCATGTATCGTGTTTACAACCGTAGTGCTTGACAATGGCCAGTCCAAATCTGTGCAACCCAGAGGAAGAGGACATTTAATTACAGCATTATGAAAGAAGTACCACCTGGAAGAGTTCACCAATACGATGTTAGAGATGTTGCTCTACACGTCTGTGCAGAGACTTTTACAACCAGTAGTATATTAAGAGAGAAATCTCTGGTTGAATGCTTCGAAGCCTCAGGTTAGTCCATAATTTTGCTGTTTAGAGTACGCATAGAAAAAAATGCACTTAGGAAAGTAAAAGACTATTGGCTAGGAAGATGTAGAATAATACAGGGCGTGTTTTAAGATTTAGATGAATAAAATCGCTCGAGGAATAACGTAGATAAAAAAATATTAGTTTTCTTGATTTGTACACATAGGCTGATTTTACATACATTTTCTAGACGCAAATACTAGTTAAGATGGAAATCCTCTCGGGCGTCCGACCGTAGGGTATATATAGAACGTGGCCTAAATAGGAAAGCAGGCCATAAGAAATTCAAATTACAGTGAGCATCAGCGTGTTAATGCCGATTGCCTTTGCCTTTTGCATCTGAGAGCAGACCACTACACCCACTAACAGCTCGACTGTATGTGCCTGAGGGTAAGAAAGAATATATATATATATATATATATATATATATATATATATATATATATATATATATATATATATATATATATATACTATATATATATACTATATATATATACTATATATATATACTATATATATATACTATATATATATATATACAATATATATATACAATATATATATATATATATATATATATATATATATATATATATATATATATATATATATATATATATATATATATATATATATATATATATATATATATATATATATATATATATATATATATATACAATATATATATATATATATACAATATATATATATATATATATATATATATATATATATATATATATATATATATATATATATATATATATATTGTATATATATATATATATATATATTATATATAAATATATATATATATATATATATATATATATATATTTATATTTTTATTTATTTATTTATTTATATTTATATTAATATATGTATTTCTATTGACTGATTCACTTGTGCGTTAGGAAGTGCGTAGATGTGTTAGAACCATTTCGAAATTTCTGGAGGCAAAACGCTGCCAAGATATATATTCAAAATAATTGAGAATGAAGGCAAAAGTGTGTCTGTAGGTTTGGAAAAGCATTTAAAGAATTATTTCTTGACGGAATGGACACACACACACACACACCAGGAACGTAAGGAAGAATCTTCTTCTTCTTCTTCGTTCGCCCTGAAAAGGACGGTGGTTGCGTTGTGTCTGTTTACGCCGTAGCTGTGATATCTGCACCTTTCGGTCGACACATCCGACTTCAGCACGGCATTTTTTAGGGACCGGGTTTGCCTTCCCATTGCGATCCGCACTCGCTCAGCCAGACTGCACTGCTGCAGACTGTTTCCAGGACCACCACGTGGAGGTGGAGTGCGGTCTTGACCAGCTCTGGTTCACTGGTCCTGATGCAAGCAGTACAGCTATGGGTCGCTGACTGCATTCACTATTGCTGCATCTTGGGGTCCCGTAAGGAAGAATGAAAGCGATTGTTTTACTGGATTGTTTAAGCTATTACTTAGTAGTTTTATACAAGACCTAATCATTGTATGGAGGCGGATCATGGACAACTGGCTCTAACTAAGGATTTAGAGGGAAATTGTAGTCACAGTGAACTGGATTTGGTTGTTGCTTCTATACTATGTCCTGTGCATCTGCTAGCACACTGTCTGAAACTGTCTATCATCTTCAACCTTTGTGATAATGGGATGGTGATGGAAAATATAGGGGTTGCCTCTGATTCGTTTGAGGTTATATCCTGTAAACCCAACTACACAAAATAAAGTAATCCACTACTGAGGGCACTACTGGTGCAAGCGCCTTTGAGTTCAGACGGCCAGTTACCAAATGCCTACTGCCTGGAGGAAGTTCAAATAAATTTTCCTGCCAGGACAAAATTGGAACCAGCGTCATTCTACAGATGAGTGAAAAACAATGCAACTGTAGAGTATCCGAGTTACACCACAATTATAGATATTCATTTATGATGACAAATGTGGACATAGATATGGCCAGTGATAGCTTCACATTCAAGTAACTGTGACAGAACATTGTTAGAAACATATAAATATTATTCCAGCAGAGATAATTTACCAAAGTGAGAACTCTCACCAAAATTTATGTCTTTTGATACCTTTTACTATTTTCCAATGTTTTATTGATTTAATGTTGTAATTGAAGTTGATTTCCTTTAAAGCTTTTTCAAAAAGAAAAGAGAAACTGTAAAAATAAATTGTAAATATTTACCAGCAGACTTACTTAATTATTTAAGTTGAGTTCATGTTCTTGTTGGTAGATAGTTTAGTTAATCCCCCTAGTAGAGTCAATAATAATAATATAATCATAGGAGGATCTTAAGAGGGAGCCCATAGGAATCCAGGAACGTATAATATCATCATACCTGGAAACTTATACAGCTTGATCCTACCTTTGATGTCGATACACCCTTATTCTTTTCGGAAAAGGTGGTATTTCTTATAAGACCAGTCTCTTATCTGGACTATCCTGGTATCACCTGATACAACTTTTTGTCCAGGATATCTTATAATTTCTTCAATAATAATTAACCCTCTCGTGACATCGTCAATTATCATACGATGTTGTATTCATGGATAATAAATGCAAATGTCGTCATTCAGGCATTCCTGTCGATAGCTTGTGAGTTGCAGAAGTTTGTGCTGCATGGTTAAGCACTTCTGTTCTTGGTTCAAGAGTTCTGATTGACCATGTTGGGTTGATTACACACACACACTGAAGAGATATCAAGAAACATAGACGACAGACTAATGGGCAAAAATATAATGAGAAATAATATGCTTGAATATCCGAAATCCAAAATAACTGCAGAAACCCACAGTTACGGGAATATACTAACTTTACTGCAGTAAAACGACAGTCCAGTCAGAGGAGAAATTCAAGGCAAGAGAAATATGCCCACATAAGAAAATAAAGCTCGTAACACAGAGCCATACAGTAGGACTGACTTGACATTTGAGTTGAAGATTCTTATTTTCTTGGTTTGACTTGATTTCTATTGATCTCCATTTGTTTCCCAATGCAATGAAAGCATCCTTGCTTTTTTATTCTTATTTTGATATCACTGTTTGTCCCTCCAACTTTGTCTATATTGCTGCCAAGATATGTGTACGATTGTACATCTTTTAGTGGTGTTTCTTCAAATTCGACCTTGTTATCATTTCTTGCATTTATTCTCATTATCTTTGTCTTTTCCCTGTGTATTTTCAGACCCACTTGTGGTGACCTCTCATCAAGTATTTTTATTTTGTCTTGCATCAGATTATGGTTATTGGACAGAAGAGCCAATTCATCTGCAAAATCCAGATCACCAAGCTGTTTAGTCAGATTCCATTGAATTCCATTTCTGTTGTGTGATGTCTATGTTTTCATAACCCAATCTATTGCTAGTAAGAAGAGAAATGGAGACAAGAGGCATCCCTGTCGCACTCCCATTCTAACCCCAAAAAGTTCTGTAAGTTGTCCTTCATGAAGAACTCTGCATGTCATGTCTTCATAGGTCTTCTTTAATAAGTTAGTGATCTTCATGGGAACTCCATAATGCATTATCAATTTCCATAGCGCTCTGGAAACAACTTGGGGAGCGGCAAATGCTCTGTTGTCTTAGGGCGGCAAATGCACTATAACCAGCCTTGGCCAGCCCGCATATCAAACCCGCATTAGTCACCTTCTACGACATGCAACGAAGTTCACATTGACAATATTCCTTGTTCCACATGTGGACTACGGTAATCATACTGATAGTTAATGTCACGGGATTGCCTCCCCTGCTCTGCAGTGATGGTCCAACAATGGCCAAAAATTCGAGTATAAAATGAGCGTCTTTAAAGGTATCTACCTTCGCTCAAGATTACTCTTGACAGAGTTGTAAATAGAAGGATGGTGCTTCTATTTTAGGGAGCACTGATTTGATAAATTGAGCGTTGTGCTTGATTTATGAAATATCCTATGAAATTTGATATTCATAGGATATTTCATAAATCAAGCACAACGCTCAATTTATCAAATCAGTCGTAAACTGTGCATCTGCCCGCTCCTTCGTATCTGAGACCCCAACTGAATTATTCAGTAAAAAATTACTTTAGTAGCTCTGTTGTATTTATATTTAAGATAACTGATTCATTCGTGTGCACTATTTTCTGTAATAATTAAATACACTATTAATTTGTAAATACATATAACAAATTTAAAAATCAATTATTGTTTAACACGAGTAAATAAATATTTTAATAAAGTTTTGCCTCGTTTTGGCGAGACGCGTCCCGTTCAACCTTGTCGGTTATATTAGGGCGCATGTCCAAATATAAAAGACCCTTAGGTCTGAGATTATCATAGTTGTGGTTTCCAGTATTATAAAGTCGAGTTTTCTTACTGGTTAAATTCAGAAAATCCTCAATACGTGGTCCAATCCTGTTTATTTAAATAATACTTTTCTTCGGTCCTCGCTTGTCTGAAGGTGGCGTCTTGACTCAGTGGAGTACAGTGCTGGAGTATAAACTTGTGCTACAATATATGTGACTTTTCGCCCACGCCCTCCCAGCTTTCTACGTGATGAAAGTCGCCAAAATAACTTAGCCTAGTTTAATATATTTTGGCTAGACCAAGCAGATTTAACTATTTGACTTAAGTATATATCTTCTCTCCCTTCTCTCTCATGACAACTAATAATTTAAAATTTCTCCTACATGAGGTATTGACACTAACGCTTTTTAGATGACTCACGTCTGTAATTCATAACAAAACATTCAGTTTAATTAGTTATTACAAATGCTAACAAGCATGAGTCCACACGCGGTAATGGAACCTAATATCCTGCCATACCCAAAGTACTTTTGGATTTTATCTTCGGATTGTGAATACGAGGATTTTAGTATCATGCATTAAATCTCTGTTTAGTACTGTCCAGAATCATGATCTGCAGTGCGAATTGTCATCTAGTAGAAATACGAAAAAGTATTTATTGCTTGTTTTCAGCTTATTAATGGGGTAATAAACTAGATTTAGCAGGCGCGAAGATAGGCCTAAGTAGAAGAAAGTGTTCAAACTGGGCAGGAGAAGGATCAACTTTGCAACGTCATCCAGGTAATGATAGTGTGGCTTCTTATCAGTGATGCTTATTGTTATTAGTCATTTTCAAAGAAAGTGTACGGAATTGTTTACTCCACCTCCAAGTGGTGGTCCTGGAAACAGGCTGCATCACTGCAGTCTGGCTGAGTGAGTAGGGATCGAAGAGGGAAGGCTAACCCGGTCCCAAAAATGCCGTGCTGAAGTCGGATGTGTCGGCCGAAAGGCGCAAATATCGCAGATTCGCTGTAAACAGACACAACACAACCAACGTCCTTTTCAGGATGAACGAAGAAGAAGAAGTGAATACGAGAAGTGTGAGTGCCCAGCTTGGCACGCGAGATAAATCCGCGCCTGTGTTTGTTTAAACATACGTAAATCAGATTTATCTGTCTGCTCCCAGCTGGGTTTTAATGTTATCTCTACCCATGGTAGATCAAGCAAAATAACAACATGAAACCTGAGTCATGCGGTCAAATATTGAGAGAAAATATGGGCAAAGAAGAATTAAGGAAAGACACAATATAAAGAAAAAGACCAGTAGAACACGACAAAATGAAAAGCATGGTAATTTCGTAATAGTTGACAGAATTAGAGGAATAGAGAAGTTCCGTAGATAAACAAATAAAGATAATCCAAGCTGTACGCAGACCAAGAGTTAAAGCGTAACGCTAATTGCAGCGCAACTTGCGCACCGTATATGCGAGAATTATTCAAAATCTGGTGCGCGGAATTTTACAAGTAAAACGGAAGCATACCTATCATTATAAACCTGTTTGTATCGAATGTGGAACGTGTAACAATGATAATTATGACTCATGTTTGCTAAGATTTTCGATAAATAATGAAGGAAACTTGAGTCCTGTGGATAGTAAATAAATAAGTAAATAAATAAATAAAGGTAATTAACAGGTACTCGTTGGACATAAAGGATTACACTAGACAAACAAAAAAGAAAATATAAGTGATAAGCTTACCAAGAATCTAACCTAGGACCAACCAAACGGCGCCATTGCCTTGCTGTGATCCTAGGTTCGATTCCCGGTAAGTCTATCACTTATATTTTCTTTACTGTTGTCTAGTGTCATCCTTTATGTCCAACGAGTACCTGTTAATTACCTTTATTTACTTATTTATTTACTAAGATTTTCGCAAGATTTCGACCGCCCAGGTTTCACTATGTTACATAACTCAGCTGATTAATTAATGTCATTTTCTCCGTGTTGATAGGTCGATGAATGCCACGACATCATCGTTCTGAGGTTTTATCATCAACATTTTCCGCTTGAAATGAAGAACAGTGGGACGTGTGTTCTATACGACCTTAAAAAAAATATAATCAGAGATGCAGTAGTAAAGGGGTCAAGGTTAAGGTTAGATTTTAACGAAAAAAGGTCAAAGTAGTCCCAAAAGCAGATATTTCCGTACAGGAGTGAATTGTTATAGAGATTTCACTATACTAGGTCCAGCATCGAGAGATGATGACCCGTTCCTTTTCTCGTCGCCTTTCCTTCCCTTCCCTAAATCAAGAGTAGTCAGGCACCTATTTACAGCTGGGTAGACTTTGCCGCGAGAGGCCAGTGCTCTAATCGCTATGCCTATCTGACGCTCAAGGTTAGATTTATGAATCCTAAACCTAACCCTTAAACTTTAACCTTAATCCCAACCCTAACGACGCGGGCGACTTATTTGGATGGCATCAAAGAACACGTGCCACCTTTCTTCATTTCAGCCCATTTTTATATGCGCAGCTTATAGAGCATGTATCCACCACTGTAGCTAGTCCCCTTGCAGGAAGCCTGCATCAAGCATCCATATGCTCTCTTGCAGTGGTGGTTTTTGTGGCAATTATTTTTAGATGATGAGGTTGTCAGCCCAAAGCAAAATGTCATATTAGTCGCCTTATATGACCTTTCTGAGTGTACAATAGACTTATTCTTTCTGTCTCTTCAGAGACCCTCGGGAATAACTACACAAGGCGCTGAGGTAGCTGCAAACGGGTCCTAAGAATACGAAAACATTTTTGGACAAGTTTTCAACGTACATTTTCAAACCTATATTTTCAACGTATATTTTCAACGTATATCTAAGTTTTAGCTTAAATAAATGCAGAATGGATAGTAAGGTTCTCCGGAGCTGAGTACTATGCAGAAAGCCAGCCATCATGTTCAGTACAGAATTCCTGCTCCAGGCGCACACTGTTTATGGCGTTTCTGTGGTATTCCTGGCGGTTGTCAGCAAGATTCCTCATATCTACGCAGCTCTTAGCTCGGGCTTTTGTGTAGGAGTTAATTTGAAAAGTACTGTTCTGGAACTGACAGTGTGAGTAGCATGATTGTGTTGAACAAAATGATTAAAATTAAATGCAACAAACAAGTGTAGCAATTGTAAAATCTTGCGCAATTTTACGGAACAAAAGGGATGGAAATAGAAAAACAAAAAATGACAGCCAGTAAGAAACGGACCTTCTTAAATGACTGCTTGTGCAAGTTAGAAGGATTGAAATGGTATGACAATGTCACCGATGTGATACTGATGGAAAGATCTATAGAAATATCAGTAGAACCTGATGGAAGGGGGAGACGCTTGCATTGGATAGGACGCACATTGAAAATAAAACCAGGTGATAGCATTACAAGACTGTATGTGTTCAGGAATCCCCATGGACAGAGAAACAGAAGGAGAAAAACACACACGAATATGCGTGCTGGAGACGGGCATAGAAGACATAGAAAGACCTTGAATGAATGATATATGATAGGAAAGCGTGGCCTATATTTGTTGATGGCTTATGGTCAACGGGAAGCTGAAACGTAATGAGTGACAATGATGAAACGACCAACGTTTCTGTTTGGTAGACTTTCTCAGGGGCAAGAACTCGAGTAGCAAGTCCAGTAAAAAAAAAAAAAAGAAAAATGGTAGTTCCGGCACATAGCTTTCCTGTTTTAAAAAAAAAATTACATCTTTTTTTTAAAGTTAATTTTATTACTAAAATGTTTTCTCTTCTGTCGTTTAGGTTCTTGTGTTGTAGGAGAACGCCACGATTTTGGTATTTGTTCTAGTTATTTTGATTTATACTTTTCATTACATTAAGATACTGGATTTTAGCCAGTGAAAACAGGCGAAAGTTTTCATGATCTTGGACAGACATTAACGAAGGATGTACGATAAGAAACATTAAAAAGTAAAGTAGTTCCACGGCTGCAAAGAATGAACCAGAGCTGTTGCCTGCACCAAGGATGGCCGCCGACCGAGCAGAGTAGAAGCAGTTTGTTGCTGCCCTGCAAGGCGCCACCAGGCATGATGGCCACTGACTGCTGTGACAGTCAGCGGCTAAGGATGAAAGAAAGAGAAGGAGTCCCATAACAGATACTTAGTGCCCTAGATTCTTCTATAAGAGTGACGTCAACTATGTCAGAATCGAAAACGAGGCTGAACGACGTGGACGCCATTTTGGGCCAGACAATACCAGGGCTAGTAGCGGGAATAAGCGTCGAGTAATTTTTTTTTTTTTTTAATTATAATGAAGAAAAATATCTCGTTCAACCTCTGATGGGTTATAATTAAGATATATACTGTTTTCAATTCCAAATAATATGAACAACTGCCGATGAGAAAGTGGCATCACATTTGTCAAATCATTGTAAATAGGGACAATCACAATTATGCTAATACGTTAAATAAATAAACAAACAAAACAAAAAACAAACAAAATCAAGAAGAAACTCTGAACAATAATTATATTAAAATGGAGGGGTGTAAAGGCCTGGTGGTTCCAGTTATATAACTGACTTTAACAGATATTTAATTGACTTTCATCTGTTAAAAGTCACATGCATTGTAAGAACAGCATCAGACCTTCACATTCCCAGACATTAATATTAACATTTATTCGTGATAAATATTGTTTGACTATATTATGCAGTTCCCTAGGTCTGTCTATTCTTAACACCTCTTCTATATTTATAAGATTATAAATATATTGATACCGCCGATGTGATTCCTTCAGTTGATAAAGTTAGTGTTAAAGATATTGTGTGGTTAAGTGATAAAGGCGTAAATGAGTTCTCCTTATATAGGCCACGCCCACCCAGGGCTGTTTGTAAATATGTCACTACTGTTACTATGCCTAGAATGTTCAAAGTAGGTGTGTACTGGTGCATTCATCCATCACAGTGACACACATAGGATTCATGTATCGTTGAACGATGAGTAACGTTTAAAGAACAGTTTATTTACGTTACAACACAGACGACGACACAGACGAAATACAGCATATAGTACATAGCATCAAGTAAAGGTATTCATGAAGCTCCCACACTCCACAGAGCTCAATCACAGCGCCTAGTGGCGCACACCTCATAGAAATACACATCCACCATGTTCCTTAAAGAACTGCGTTCACCGCAGTTGTACATATGGCCTCAAATACGGCCTCATACATATGGCCTAATCCAGAAAGACTGCTCACATCGCAGTACTATTAAATTCATCCAATAGCGGTGCACTTCTTATAGAAGATGCACATTAACGATTTTCCTCAAAAGACTACGTCTCCCCTTCTCAACAAAGGCTGCTCCCCGGCAGTTGAATAATCATCGTCATCGCTATCCCTTCTTAAGGCCCAATAATAAATAGTGGTGCACATCCACAATATTTCTCAAAGGAAAGACTGCGCACACAGCAGTCTGCATTAATATAACCTGCACAATATATATGGCCTAATCTCCTTCACAAAACTGTCTATGACCTACAAAGTAATCTCTCTACCTCTCAGACTCTTCATAGCGCCTAATTGTAGACTAGTGGTGCACTTCTCATAGAACGTGCCTGTTACGCACAAATAATTACTTTTTTCCAAAGTCTTTGTATGATCGTTTTTCGTATGTATGATCATTATTTGACTGAAATGCATGTTATATATATTTTATGGTCAAAGGGACAGAACCCGATATATCGATACTGCTATTTTTTATGAGTTTACCTCCTCTTGTATAGAGACACGTTCGGTCTATAATGTCTTGAACGAAGCGTGACCATATCTCCTTATTTGGTAGTATCAGTCAACTGTTGTAGATGTTTGAAACCTTTCTTAACGCTTCTGTTCATGTCCATAAAAGGCGCGACTGTGTAAGACTTTTATCTCGAATGTTCTTAGAATCGTCTTATTGTGAACAGCGACTCAGAGATTGTCACTCTGCGCATGTCTCGACTGGGTTGTCGTTTTGTTGTTCCGCCCAGGTCGGGAGTTGAGAAATGGACTGATTAGCGAGCGGACGCGACTGCGTCTTGTGATTCTCTGAGGGAAATACATTGTCTTTGTAGCGGGAGGTTATTTAAATTTATTTATTATGTAAGAGTATGCCAGTAAATAGTTCTGACCTTACAAGTAATACCCCAGTCTTAGAAATAAGCACTGGTGTATTGTTATCATAACAATAGTCAGACTGTGAAAACCCTGGCCCAGTTGGTAAGAAGTAGTACCAGGATTTAAGGTGTCTCCTCCCTGTGACTATCTTATGATTACTTATATGCTAGGGGATAAGTAAAATGTACATTCACTGAACCCACAAAATGGAAAAAGTGAATAAATCCTCAGGTACCGTTAAATTAGTTTAATGATTACATTAATATTCTATTTCTACTAGTTGGAAAAGAGTATACACATATATATAAAAATATTCACACAATTACTATTATTGTCTGTTTATACTTCAAGATCTTAAATAATAACTTTACTGAAATCACTGTTATTAGTCCTTTGAATTTAAGGATAACTGTCATCAGTTGACTGAGTTTATGTATGGTTACTTATTGTTTTCAACTATTGGCTGTTTCACATGTATAGGTGGTCAGTGTCAAACAGGACACTTATCTTTCCAACTTGATACTGCTGAAACTGTCCTTTGCTGGTATCAGACTTGGTAGGCCCAACAGTAGGGATGCCAATGACCAGTTGAAGTTCACTCTTTGGGGTCCTGCACTTTTGTGGGATTGCCTCGGGTAAACTGCACCGGCTTCTGATACTGGACAGTCTGGTTTGAGTTATTTCATGGAACCTGCAACATATCAGCCTTGGCTAGTATCTGGCTAGACTTGTAGCTGACTAGCACAGATGTCAGACCAGTCAGTCATCAGATGTCACCGTTATACAATCATAGTAAGCAAGGACATCATTTCAGTGATATAGCATTAATAACATTTCAATTAAGTGTAACTGACTAGCACATAAGTCAGACAAGTCAGTCATCAGGTGTCAAAGTTATACAGTCATAGCAAGTAACATCATTTCAATGATACAGAATTAATATTAACATATCAGTAATAAACATCATCTGGTTTATTCCGCTCCTATACATCCCTTCATATTCTATAACTTGATCCTTCTAAATCATATCAAGTACAAATTCAAATACTGATGCTATTTTAGCAACTACCCAAAATTTAATACATAAAATAAATAAAGTGAGTGACCACGTGATCAGGTTGCTTTCTACTGAAACTGGCTGTAGAACACTCCAGTTTACCAGCTGTAAATGGGTACAAAGTTGTGCGCTCGAACTAGGGAAGGCAAAGGCAGCGAGGAAGGGGACTAGTCACCTTAGCCTCGTAACTGGGATCTTCCATGATGAAGTTTCTAACACTTCATTTCCCTATGACAATCTCTGGTCATGGGACTGCCCTTATCTTCGTAAGCGATAATGCATTTAATATCGACGAGATACAGCATTAAATATAATAAATATTTTCTATTTGGCTGTGGGGCTAGTTTTGATACGTTTTTGTACAAGCAACCATCTTCCACTAAGCACATGAATAAATCATATTAAAATAATAATACGTTATATCAATGAATATTATACAGGCATATTTTGTGAATTCTAAATGAACCTGTAATACAAAATAAAAGAAATTATTATACAGGATAGCTATCGTAAATTCGCTTACCCTCAGACTCCAGACACTTAGACTGAAATTTTCTGGCGATCCGCTCACACTTCAGATGGATTTAGAGT
Source organism: Oreohelix idahoensis (assembly GCA_024509875.1). Lineage (NCBI taxonomy): Eukaryota > Metazoa > Mollusca > Gastropoda > Stylommatophora > Oreohelicidae > Oreohelix > Oreohelix idahoensis. The sequence continues at coordinate 950,269 of JAMPIV010005215.1, read as the reverse complement.
CGTGGCGTTATCTGCCCTCAGTCTTGTCTCAACCTCTTGCGTTGTGTATCTCTCTCAGTTTACCGATCCGCTTTAAATACGTATAGCGCGGACGTATCGGAGAGTACCGACGTCACAGCTTAAACCTAACCTGAAAAAATCCTTCCCGAACCGTGATTTCAGCCGATCTGTGCGTCGACTGAAATTTTGCCTTTCTCATTCTCAGCATATATAATATCCATATTGTTCCATCTTATCTAGTTTTATACAGCTGATAAAACTCTATCTTCCTATCCATGTAAATTCCCAAACTGTTATTTGTTGATTTTAATATTTCGAACAGAAGTGGGTTTACATGCTTGTAGCGTAACTGTGGGCAGCCGAAATACGCATATATCTCCGTAAATGAGAACTTCCTACCGTTCCATCTTATATGCAGTTATACACCATCCTTCCCTGTACTGAAATGTAAAATCCTTTTCATACGGATTCCCTTCTGTTATTATTTATTGTTGGCGATTCCCTCTGTCCGATACACGTTTCGCTTATACGCCGCCATTTTGAAAGCGGTCGTTCGATCGTAGACGGGTTTATAAATCTAACTGAACTCATTTGCAATGACTTGAAACCAATTTTGCGACATAGCTCCCCCATATTTTAAGCTGGATGATATCTAGCTTAACTATTGGGTACAAGACAATTGCAAATCGACCATTCCGAGGTTAGTTTTCCTTCCTTCTATCCTCCTCAAGCTCTGTGGGATGACGACTAAGAAAATCTGCGCCCACATTCTGTTTTCCAAGAATATATTCATCCTTTACTATCTCTCTCCTTCCTGTTCGGCTTTTCATCCAGGCTCTTACTGCTGGTGAAACCGGGTCGGTAGGTTTCCCATGAAGTTTACCGCCCTCTTTTCGTTGATAGTTGGATGTGGTTTTCCCTCGCAAATCCGTAGGTGTTTGATTTTCGCTACGTGATTTGTTCCTTTTTTCCAGCGCATGGGGTTCAGACTGCAATTGAACCTGTGTGGGATGTTTCCTTTCCCCTCCCGTGCAAATCTCGGGAGTACCCCTGATTGCTGGTTTGCTTGTAGATTTTTGATGAAGACTCTTCCGTCGACTTTCTGAATCTACATAGGTGCACTCTGGACAGGAATTTACATACTGATTTATGTCTTCCGTAATACCTGGCCAGTAGAACTGGGTGGCTATTCTTTGTTTTGTGGCACCATTACCCAGGTGTTCACTCAAAGTTGATATGTGTCCCCAGCCTATAACCTTATTCCTATAGGTGGATGGTACAACGATTTGACCATGACTTTTCGTCCCTCTTCCAGCTTTCCTGTACAAGAGTCCATGTTCCATATAGAAATGTCCTTTCCTTGGAGCTTTATGTGTTTTTGATAATTTGCCAAAACAAGGCTTCAACGTGCTGTCTGCTTCTTGAGCCCGTTTCATTTCAGTCGAATGAAATTTTAAGTTGGTGTCCCTCTCTATGTTCCTGGAGTCAGACCTGGTCTGGGTTTCTGCCATAACCATAGGTTTTACAGGGTCTCCCAAGAAAACATATTTACGCCCCAACATTAGGGGGTAAAAGGGATCATCTATCACAGCTGCATTTATCTCCCCTTCCACATAGCGACAACTGACATGAATCTTTGCTATGGGTAAAGTAAGGGGTGATGTTCCTTTTAGTGGCCCTTGAATCTCTACTGTTTCTGTGGTGATTTGTTCAGGGCACACCAGAGATGCACACACGACTGCGTCATAGGACAAACCTGTGTCATACATTCCTGTGACTTGTTTGCCATTCACAGTCACTATCTCCTGGGTAGGTGGGTGATGGAGGCTATTCTGACTCACAGTCAGTTCCTTCCTAACAGAAGTCCTCACCTGTAAACATGCAGCATGATGAAGGGGTTTTTTCCTCCCACATTCATCAGTGTTGTGGTTGCTCATCTTACAAAATTTGCACCACTTAGCTCCCTGTTTATAGGGTTTATTTTCCTGAGTCTGAGGGTTCTTGTCCTTATTATCAAATCTTTGCTTGTATCTGTATGGTTGATCCATCTGGTCAAAATCGGTATTCTGCGGTGGTGGCTTATATCCTTCTACCTGCTTCCTTTTTGTTCCTACCAATTCAGCTTGAGCTGCTTGGTATCTCTCTGCACATTTCAAAATGTCTTCCAGCCTCTCTGCTCCTTGTTCCATAAGGAATTTCCTCATTTCTTGAGACATGGAATCTTTCACTTGCTCTAACATAACCATTTCTTTCAGATCCTCGTAGGTTTTCTGATACTTACCTAAACTACTCCATTTCAACAAATACGTTTCTAGCCTAGCTGAGAACTGGTTATATGTTTCTCCAGGTAGAAGTTTAGAAGTTCTAAATTTCTTCCTATATGCCTCAGAGTTCTTTTCATACCGGATCAGTAAGGCTTGCTTTAGTATTTCATAATTTTCCTGATCTTCTTTGGGGAGTTTCAGAAACACATCATATGCAATACCTCTCAATCCCTGGGATAACTTTAGACTCCATTTTTCCTTTTCCAGTCCATATGTAGAGGCTAGCCTTTCATACCTATCCAGGTACGACTCAATTGCGTCCTCCTTTTCAACAAATGGATCTAGGTGGAAGTTCATGGCCCCATTTGCTGTGTTCTGAAAAGAGCTATTCGCAGAATGAGGTGAGCTATTACCATGGGTGATAGTCCCAGCCTGAAGTTCAAGATCAAGCTGTCTCATTTTCAGCTCATGGTCTCTCTCTGCTTGTAACCTCCTTTCTTCTCTCTCAGCTTCCAATTTCTTGGCTTCTCTTTCTGCTTCCAATTTCTTGGCTTCTCTTTCTGCTTCCAATTTCTTGGCTTCTCTTTCTGCTTCCAATTCTAATTTCTTGGCTTCTAATTGCTTTGCTTCTCTCTCGGTGTACTTTTCACATTCCGTCGTGACATACCGGATCAGAACGTCACCATCCATGCCAAGCTCTTTTCCCACCTGCAGTGTAGCAGACCTAAATTTGACCAAGTCAGCCATGATGTATCTGTAGTCTAGTAGGGCAAGCGATCTTACTCCAACTAATTTACTACAATATAATTAACTTAGTTAAAATTAAAGTTAATTAAACTGACTTCACCATATATGAAACAGCTTTCTTTATCTGTACTCAATGGTACTCCTAAAAATATAATTATTTCCTACTATGTTTACTCTTTCCAAAAAACAAATTTCCAAAAAAGAAAATTTCCTACACAGCAGAAATAGAAAGATGGCTCAGGAATATCAAAGATATATCCCGCAGACGAGCCCCCACTGTAGCGGGAGGTTATTTAAATTTATTTATTATGTAAGAGTATGCCAGTAAATAGTTCTGACCTTACAAGTAATACCCCAGTCTTAGAAATAAGCACTGGTGTATTGTTATCATAAAAATAGTCAGACTGTGAAAACCCTGGCCCAGTTGGTAAGAAGTAGTACCAGGATTTAAGGTGTCTCCTCCCTGTGACTATCTTATGATTACTTATATGCTAGGGGATAAGTAAAATGTACATTCACTGAACCCACAAAATGGAAAAAGTGAATAAATCCTCAGGTACCGTTAAAATAGTTTAATAATTACATTAATATTCTATTTCTACTAGTTGGAAAAGAGTATACACATATATATAAAAATATTCACACAATTACTATTATTGTCTGTTTATACTTCAAGATCTTAAATAATAACTTTACTGAAATCACTGTTATTAGTCCTTTGAATTTAAGGATAACTGTCATCAGTTGACTGAGTTTATGTATGGTTACTTATTGTTTTCAACTATTGGCTGTTTCACATGTATAGGTGGTCAGTGTCAAACAGGACACTTATCTTTCCAACTTGATACTGCTGAAACTGTCCTTTGCTGATATCAGACTTGGTAGGCCCAACAGTAGGGATGCCAATGACCAGTTGAAGTTCACTCTTTGGGGTCCTGCACTTTTGTGGGATTGCCTCGGGTAAACTGCACCGGCTTCTGATACTGGACAGTCTGGTTTGAGTTATTTCATGGAACCTGCAACATATCAGCCTTGGCTAGTATCTGGCTAGACTTGTAGCTGACTAGCACAGATGTCAGACCAGTCAGTCATCAGATGTCACCGTTATACAATCATAGTAAGCAAGGACATCATTTCAGTGATATAGCATTAATAACATTTCAATTAAGTGTAACTGACTAGCACATAAGTCAGACAAGTCAGTCATCAGGTGTCAAAGTTATACAGTCATAGCAAGTAACATCATTTCAATGATACAGAATTAATATTAACCTATCAGTAATAAACATCATCTGGTTTATACATCCCTTCATATTCTATAACTTGATCCTTCTAAATCATATCAAGTACAAATTCAAATACTGATGCTATTTTAGCAACTACCCAAAATTAATACATAAAATAAATAAAGTGAGTGACCACGTGATCAGGTTGCTTTCTACTGAAACTGGCTGTAGAACACTCCAGTTTACCAGCTGTAAATGGGTACAAAGTTGTGCGCTCGAACTAGGGAAGGCAAAGGCAGCGAGGAAGGGGACTAGTCACCTTAGCCTCGTAACTGGGATCTTCCATGATGAAGTTTCTAACACTTCATTTCCCTATGACAATCTCTGGTCATGGGACTGCCCTTATCTTCGTAAGCGATAATGCATTTAATATCGACGAGATACAGCATTAAATATAATAAATATTTTCTATTTGGCTGTGGGGCTAGTTTTGATACGTTTTTGTACAAGCAACCATCTTCCACTAAGCACATGAATAAATCATATTAAAATAATAATACGTTATATCAATGAATATTATACAGGCATATTTTGTGAATTCTAAATGAACCTGTAATACAAAATAAAAGAAATTATTATACAGGATAGCTATCGTAAATTCGCTTACCCTCAGACTCCCAGACACTTAGACTGAAATTTTCTGGCGATCCGCTCACACTTCAGATGGATTTAGAGTCGTGGCGTTATCTGCCCTCAGTCTTGTCTCAACCTCTTGCGTTGTGTATCTCTCTCAGTTTACCGATCCGCTTTAAATACGTATAGCGCGGACGTATCGGAGAGTACCGACGTCACAGCTTAAACCTAACCTGAAAAATCCTTCCCGAACCGTGATTTCAGCCGATCTGTGCGTCGACTGAAATTTTGCCTTTATCATTCTCAGCATATATAATATCCATATTGTTCCATCTTATCTAGTTTTATACAGCTGATAAAACTCTATCTTCCTATCCATGTAAATTCCCAAACTGTTATTTGTTGATTTTAATATTTAGAACAGAAGTGGGTTTACATGCTTTTAGCGTAACTGTGGGCAGCCGAAATACGCATATATCTCCGTAAATGAGAACTTCCTACCGTTCCATCTTATATGCAGTTATACACCATCCTTCCCTGTACTGAAATGTAAAATCCTTTTCATACGGATTCCCTTCTGTTTTTATTTATTGTTGGCGATTCCCTCTGTCCGATACACGTTTCGCTTATACGCCGCCATTTTGAAAGCGGTCGTTCGATCGTAGACGGGTTTATAAATCTAACTGAACTCATTTGCAATGACTTGAAACCAATTTCGCGACAGTCTTTGTGAGTTAGTTAGCTAACTAGACTATTTCCCCGTATTATTCAAGCCTGCCTGGAGGCATATGTTCATGGTTGATTTTCCGAAATAAGGTAATTCCTCTTGTATCGAACTTTATGCTATCATCTAGAGGTTCGTCATTTTGTCGCCTTTTTGCTCGCCTGTGTGATTCAAAATGGAGAGGTACTTTGACTAGGATTAAGTCACCGGTATCTTTATACCTGAACTAGTTATATATCTATGGGTCGCTCTAGACCAACAAGACTATTGTCTGTGTTCCAGGATTCGTTATATCAGAGATCACGTCCAAGTCAGATGGTTAGACTTAGGAAGGTTATAAAGGTCGAGCTGACCTGTAATCCATGTATGCTACTCACGTGCAGACAGTAAACGGACGTATTGTATACATCTGATCTGCTAGCATCAGGAAGGAATAATTATTATTGTCTATGAACATTAAGGATCTGCAGCTGACCACGGTTGCAGAAGTTATATGTATTATTTATCAAGCTTCGCTATGATATTTGTTTTCCATACAACTATTGAGTATTGACTTCTACATGACTGTCAGTTAACATGAGTTTGAATGCTGCATTCGTTGTACTATGCCGATGATAACATAAGTATCATGACTGTTTTGTGGCGTGCAATAAATGGTATAAACCTAAAGCGAAGTTACCATTTTTATGACTCTACACGTCATGTTGCCTGTGGTGTACCCTGAACTGTTCTACTGCAACACACACACAGCAACAATCTAAACCAGATAAGACACCCACATCTTGCATTGTAATACCTGGTGTCGATAGAGGTGGTAATTTGACGGCATCCTAATTCCACCCTTATCAATTCATGGTGGCCAATAGTTGGTTTATTCTGGTACCAACTCTCAAGGGGGTCAACAAACCCAGACATCATCAGCAGACTACAAGACAACATTGCAGTTGCTATTCATCACCTTTGATGAAATTTTTTGAAAGACGCAGCAGTACTGACAGTTGTTGATATTTTGAAACTACCCGGCGCTGCTCGGCGGTATTGAAGTTTGTCTACAAATAGAAGGACAAGTACCGAGCGAATGGATTTCCTGATCTGTTGAGAAGAAGGACAAGTGCCGTAACAACTGTTCCGGTCTCAGAATTACTGTTGCAGATTCAGAAGGTCAAGTTCAGAAGCTGTTTCCTGTCAGAAGCTGTTTCCTGTTAGAAGCTCATTTCCTTCGTCATGGCAGTTTACGAGAGCAGATATGGATCAACGTTGGATCATTGTCCTAAGAATGCTGATCACATCCTGTTCTGAACTGTGCTGACGTTGTGGATACATAGAAGTTAAGTGGCCTGTTTTGTTTGTGAACTGTGCCCTTATGTTCTAACTGAGCCTTCTGTCTATCACATTTTTCGCACTCTTTATATGTTTACATGTTATATGTTATTTGGATTTGTATTTATATGTTTATATTTCTGCGGGTTTTCTCGGTTGGGCGGTGTCTTTCAGTAGAAGATACCACGTCACAGAGGTTCTACTGTTAGCGTTTTCGTTAGGGACTGTGCGAATTTCCTACTGTGAAATTTGCTAGCGACAATCGTTGCTATATCTGTTTAGTTGTGACGAGTTGTGCTTTATTTTCGTTTTTTGTATATTTTTTTTTTTGTTTCTCTCTTTCTTTCTGTTTTTTAGTTTCGATTTCAATTGTTTGTATTTGTAGGTCTCCTCTTTTCTATTATTCAGTTCTTCACGTAAATTTTTGTGTATATACTGTAGCGTCATTTGTTTGTCATATCTTCGCATTCTGTCATCATATTCTTTTTAGTTTCGCTGTTTATTTATTTGACTTATGCGAATGTTTTCGTATTGTTTGATCTTTGTTATTGTTTACATTGACTCTGATCTTTGTTATTGTTTACATTGACTTTGATCTTTGTTATTGTTTACATTGACTCTGATCTTTGTTATTGTTTACATTGACTTTGATCTTTGTTTTGTTTACATTGTTGGTGACTTTGTTATTGTTTACATTGTCTTGTTATTGTTTGCATAGTTCTTGCATAGTTAGCTTTCACTATTGTTACATATATGCTCATGCACTATTGATCTATAGTGCACTTATCATAACTAACTGGTGGTTTTTTGCTTATGCACTATTGTAGTGCAGTTATGATAAATAACTGATGGTTATGCACTGATTTGGGTAGTGCACTGATAATTAAGAGGTGACTTGTGATATTATTGTACAACTGATAATACAAATTGGTGTCAAGTCTTGTTTCCCACAGAGATTGGAGTAAACATAGTAATTATACAAGCACTTTATTAAGTCTTGTTGCTATTAAGATTGAAATAAGATAATTAATTATTTCAGGTTCTGTACTCACATTTTAGACATCATGTCTACATTTGAGTACTTTATTGAGCAGGGTAAAGCCCTTGGGAAGACAGGTGATAAATTAGAAGAATTTGCGACTGTTCAATATGCCAAGGCATTGAAGTCGGAGGAAAAGAAAATGAAAGAACTAACTGAACAAAAGAGAATAGATGCTGAAAATTTAAAACTGCAGATGCAGGTAGATGAAAAGAGATTACAAATGGAAATGGAAAAACAAAAAAGAGAAGCAGAATCTCAGGAGAAGAGACTTCAGGCTGAGGTTGAAAATAAGAGACTTGAAAAAGAAGCTGAAAATAAGAGACTTGAAAAAGAAGCTGAAAATAAGAGACTTGAAATAGAGGCTGAAAATAAAAGATTAGAAAAAAAGTTACAGGCTGAGGCTGAGGAAAGAAAGTTACAGGCTGAGGCTGACGAAAGAAGGTTACAAAGAGAGTCTGATGAGAGAAAAGCAAAAATGGAACATGAAGAAAAACTCTTAGCTTTGGAGTTAGAAAAGTTGAAGTTATCTAGTAATGCTAATGATGCTAATAAGGTATCATCTGCTAATAAGTCTAATGCTGTTGATTTCAAGCTTAATTTACCAGCATTCAATGCTTCAATTGATGATATAACATTTTATCTAGATAGATTTGAAAGTGCATGTAAGGTGCATAATATAGATAAAACATTATATGTTTATCATCTGTCCAAGATACTTAGAGGTGATGCTTTGACTTTGTTGGGTATGGTAGATGTGCCTGACAAGAACAACTATGAGGTTGTCAGGGCGGCATTGTTAAAGAAGTACCAACTTAACGAAGACGGATATCGTCTTAAATTTAAAAACATGTTACCAGAAACTGGAGTTGAATTCTCAGAATTCATCTCAGGCATACGTCTTACTTTTTTACGATGGGTTGAGCTTTCTAAGACAGAAAGTACATTTGAAGCCCTCATGGACTTACTTCTTAGAGACAAGGTTATGTCTTCTGTTAATGAAGCTTTTCTTTCTTTTCTTCATGAGCGTAAGCCTAAAAATATAAAAGAAATGGAAGAATACTGTAGCCAGTATGTTACTGCACATCCTCACATAACCATTAGCAACTCTAAGGTAAAAGAAGGTCTGCCAGTTGCTTCGGCAGCACCTTATGGCCCGAATTTTATGCGTAAATTTCAGGGTAGCCAGCAAAATTTCAATAAAAAGAGTAACCGTAATTATGCCCAGAACCATGGTAATCAATTTCAGGGAGATTCTTCTTCCCAGAACTGGAGACAACCTAATATTACACGGTATTCTATTCCCGGTAACTTTAGAAATTTTCATAAAGGTAATCGGTATAGAGGAAAATATTTTTTGCAGAGACCTCAATACCAAGATAATAGAGGTTCTCAACAGCATAGAGATGGTAATGACAGTTATGGAAACTGGAACGCAAACCAGGATAAAAATTACAGTAGGGACTTTAATGATAATTGCAGAGGCAATAATGGTCGCGGTAGATCGCAACAGAAGAGAAAAAGATATCAACAGACAAACTCTGTTCAACAAGAATCTCAGGGAGCAGATAAACAGGTTAATAATGATAAAGACCATAATGCTATCGGATGCTCATCTTTTGACTTTGGTAGGGCAAATAAATGTATCCAATGCAGTACTTTATTTGATCCGAAAACCATTAGTACTCTAAGCTGTGGTCATCCTTTGCCCGCTCTTCCTGCTAATGTTGCTCATGATGGGAGAGGTTCTCTTATATTACATAAGGGGCTTGTAAATAGTAATCCAGTCTCGGTGTTGTTTGATTCTGGATGTACTACTGTCGGGGTTAGGCAATCTCTTGTAGATCCATTCTGTGCTACAGGAAAGGTCATCAAATGTGTCACATTTGGTGGCACGTTGGAAAAATATCCTACTGCCATAATACATATTGCTACTCCTTTCTTCACGGGAGAGGTCCACGCGTGTCTACTTCCAAACCCTATTGCGGACCTTATTATTGGTCGTATTCACGGAGTTAGGGAATGTACCCCCCAGCAGATTGCTGTTTGGGAAGAGCAAAACATTGAAGCTACCAATACGGTGGTCACAAGAGCACATGCTCTGGATCCACCTCAAACTTCATTAACTAATAATGATGAAGTAAATGAACAAAATAGTCACTTGACTATTACACGTGACTCATTTATCAAATTGCAAGAAGAAGATCCGTCGTTACAAAAATTCTTCATTCTAGCAAAAAAAGGTGATCCTAATCAAAATACTAATAGAAAATCTTGGATTTCTATGAAGAACGGCGTACTTGTACGTATGGTACAAGACTCGACTACATCCACTCATTCACAAATTCTTGTGCCTAAGAGCATGAGGGTGCAAATATTGCAACATGCTCATGACTCGCAATGTGCTGGACATATGGGTTTTTCCCGTACAAAGTCGAGGGTTCTTGCGGCTTTCTTTTGGCCATTTGTGAGCAAGGACATACGAATGTACTGTCGCTCTTGCAAAGTATGTCAGGAGGTCAAATCTAAAGGACCACGACATGCTGCGCCTATTCAGGCTGCTGACATTCCAATTCGCCCTTTTCAAAAAATGGCAATAGATATTATCGGTCCTTTTAGAATTAAGTCGGCTAGAGGGCATCAATTTATTCTTACATGTGTCGATATGTGCACACGTTGGCCAGAGGCAATACCTCTCAAGAGCATCTCAACTGCTGATATCGCAGACGCTCTTTGGCTGATATTTTCTCGCTTGGGTTTTCCCGGAGAAATATTGTCAGACCATGGCACTCAACTTATATCAGACACTATGTCACAGGTAATGTCTATGCTACATATAAAAAGGTCTCTCAGCAGTATCTATCACCCAATGTCTAATGGGTTGGTCGAACGTTTAAATAGGACTCTAAAAACTTTACTGGGTAAAATAACTGAGGATCATCCTCAGGATTGGGACAGGGTCTTACCCGCGGCTCTCTTTGCGTATAGAGAGGTCCCCAATGAACATACGGGGTTTTCCCCTTTTGAACTTGTCTTTGGCGCGCAACCGCGCGGCCCTATGTCTTTACTTCACGATCTAATCACTGCCGATAATATTAGCGATGAGACTCAGTCTTCTTATGAGTACGTCATTGCTCTTAGGAAAAAAATCATTGAGGCATGCAGACTAGCAACTTCGTCTTCCGAATTTGCTAAAGAAAAGGCAAGGCAGTTTGCGAATAAGAATAGATGTCTACGACAACTTTGTCCAGGTGACAAAGCTCTCGTTCTACTTCCTTCAAGGGAGAACAGACTTCTAATTGCATGGAAAGGTCCATATGCAATAGTCTCCAAAATTTCTGATGTCGACTATGTTGTCGATATTGATGGAAAGCATAAAACTTTCCACATAAATATGCTCACGGAATTTCATGAAAGACCAGACTATTTGCAGCCTATTTTCCAGGCAACGGACAATTCTCAAGTACCTCATGGTCAATACTCATCGCTGTCAGTTATACAGGATGAGGAAACTACTTTTTCTGATGTCAATCTTCCTCTTTCTATGGTCCCACTTTATTCTACGGAATCTTGGAAAAACGTGACCGTTTCTCCAAATCTTTCCGCTGAGGAACATCGACAAGTTTCTTCGATGTTGCAAACATTTCAGGATGTTCTTACAGACATCCCGGGACACACACATGTCATTGAACATGACATTGTGCTAACTGATCATAATCCTATCAGAGTCAGACCCTATCCAATACCTATCCATTTCCAGTCTCAAGTCGAAAAAGAATTGGATGAAATGATACGTTTGGAAATCATTGAACCATCCACTTCAGCATACTCTTCGTCTATGGTTATTGTTCGAAAGAAGGATAATAACATTCGCATTTGCGTAGATTATCGCAAATTGAACCAAGTTACGAAGTTCGACGCTGAACCTATGCCTTCATTAGAAGAGCTACTCAATAAACTTTCTAATTCTAGATTCTTTACCAAACTAGATTTGTCTAAAGGTTATTGGCAAGTCCCGCTAACTGAACGTGCCAAACCTTTTACAGCTTTTTCTACACCTAGGGGTTTATTCCAATGGAATTTCATGCCTTTTGGTCTTATGAACGCCCCTGCTACATTCGTACGCATGATGCGGCGAATTCTCGCATATCGTACAGATGTCATAGCATATCTAGATGATATCTGTCTATTCAGTGATTCCTGGGAAGATCACTATTTGGGTTTATACGAATTACTGTCTACTCTTCGCGAGTATAACTTGACTGCAAAACCCTCTAAAGCCTTTATAGGATTTAGTGAGATTTCTTTCCTAGGTCATCGTGTTGGTCATGGTCTTTTAAAGACAGAGGACCACAATGTTTCAAAAATACTTAACATTTCGGTCCCTAAGACAAAGAAACAAGTAAGGAGTCTATTAGGTTTGATCCAATTCTACGGACGATTCATTCCGAATCTGTCCTCCATTATGGCACCGCTTTCTACTTTATTGAAGAAAGGGTCGCCTAATTTGATCCGCTGGTCAAAAGAATGTCAATCCTCATTGGACCAGGTTAAAGACCTATTTTCATCTCCACCTATTCTTAGGTTACCTACTATTGAGAAGACTTTTGTTCTTCGAAGTGACGCCTCGTCAACTGGGATTGGGGCAGCACTAATGCAGGAGTATTCTGATACTCTGCATCCGGTGATGTATATCTCTAGGAAATTAAATGCTGCAGAAAAGAATTACTCGGTTTTAGACCGTGAGTTATTGGCTATGGTATGGTCTATTCTGAAGTTACAAAGATTTCTTCTAGGCGCACATTTCATTGTGGAAACCGACCAGAAAGCGCTTACTGCTATTCAGAGCAAAAACTTGAAGAGCTCGAGGTCCACTCGTTATGCCATAGCTCTTCAACCATTTCATTTCTCGGTTCGAGCTATCCGTGGTTCGGATAATGTAATGGCGGACATTCTGTCCAGATGCCCACACGATTCCACATGATTCTTCTGTCATATATATATTTCCTGATATACAGTCCAATGTTATAATGACATGTTAGTAGATTTTTTTTTCTCACTTTTTTGAGGGGAATTTATAACATTGTACCATGTAATTATCTAAGAAGGCTTAGTTAGTGATATACGGGCCAAAAGATCACTCGGCCACATTTAAATAAATTATTTTCAGGATTGTATTGAGAGATTTACCAGTTGTCTTTAAGATTTGTGTTATTGATATTTTCGCAGCACATCATTGAAGATGCGAGATTGTGTCCATTGTGGAACTTTGAGTATATCAAGTCCTGTCCTAGATTGGGAGCGGATGATGTCCACATCTTCTTCTATTGAATGTTTTATGTCAACGAAGATCAACACATGTATTACTTATTAGTTACTGATGCATTACATAATGTAATAAAATAGTGCGGTATATTAATATATTACACCGCTATTTGCAACACATTGTATGATATCATAATAATATATTTGATTTCATATATTGGTATGAGAATAATTTGACTTTTATTATGATGTTGCCAGCATTGTGGTTTGTGTTGGTGGCACCTTCCTGGATATATACGCGTATACTTAGATAAATTTTTCTCTAAGGACCTGGGATATGATCTCAGTTTCGCTCCAAGTGTTGAGCTATTTTGTTAGGTATATCCGCGCATCATACGTGCGTTAGGAGCCTAGATTTTTCCGGCTCCAGGATTTAAAAAAAAAATGTTTCATTTTTTTTTTCCCGGGAGGGTGCGGTAATGTTACGCACAAATAATTACTTTTTTCCAAAGTCTTTGTATGATCGTTTTTCGTATGTATGATCATTATTTGACTGAAATGCATGTTATATATATTTTATGGTCAAAGGGACAGAACCCGATATATCGATACTGCTATTTTTTATGAGTTTACCTCCTCTTGTATAGAGACACGTTCGGTCTATAATGTCTTGAACGAAGCGTGACCATATCTCCTTATTTGGTAGTATCAGTCAACTGTTGTAGATGTTTGAAACCTTTCTTAACGCTTCTGTTCATGTCCATAAAAGGCGCGACTGTGTAAGACTTTTATCTCGAATGTTCTTAGAATCGTCTTATTGTGAACAGCGACTCAGAGATTGTCACTCTGCGCATGTCTCGACTGGGTTGTCGTTTTGTTGTTCCGCCCAGGTCGGGAGTTGAGAAATGGACTGATTAGCGAGCGGACGCGACTGCGTCTTGTGATTCTCTGAGGGAAATACATTGTCTTTGTGAGTTAGTTAGCTAACTAGACTATTTCCCCGTATTATTCAAGCCTGCCTGGAGGCATATGTTCATGGTTGATTTTCCGAAATAAGGTAATTCCTCTTGTATCGAACTTTATGCTATCATCTAGAGGTTCGTCATTTTGTCGCCTTTTTGCTCGCCTGTGTGATTCAAAATGGAGAGGTACTTTGACTAGGATTAAGTCACCGGTATCTTTATACCTGAACTAGTTATATATCTATGGGTCGCTCTAGACCAACAAGACTATTGTCTGTGTTCCAGGATTCGTTATATCAGAGATCACGTCCAAGTCAGATGGTTAGACTTAGGAAGGTTATAAAGGTCGAGCTGACCTGTAATCCATGTATGCTACTCACGTGCAGACAGTAAACGGACGTATTGTATACATCTGATCTGCTAGCATCAGGAAGGAATAATTATTATTGTCTATGAACATTAAGGATCTGCAGCTGACCACGGTTGCAGAAGTTATATGTATTATTTATCAAGCTTCGCTATGATATTTGTTTTCCATACAACTATTGAGTATTGACTTCTACATGACTGTCAGTTAACATGAGTTTGAATGCTGCATTCGTTGTACTATGCCGATGATAACATAAGTATCATGACTGTTTTTGTGGCGTGCAATAAATGGTATAAACCTAAAGCGAAGTTACCATTTTTATGACTCTACACGTCATGTTGCCTGTGGTGTACCCTGAACTGTTCTACTGCAACACACACACCGCAACAATCTAAACCAGATAAGACACCCACATCTTGCATTGTAATACCTGGTGTCGATAGAGGTGGTAATTTGACGGCATCCTAATTCCACCCTTATCAGTGCCCAATAACAAAATCTCTCATAAGCTGCATCCACTACAGTCATAAATAGTGTAGTACGTACCATCTGCAAATAATCTAACACATGAAAGAATATTCAATACAGGAAGAATATTCAAATACAGGCCTGTGCAAAAAAGTCTCCACCGAGACACACATTGTGAAAAACACTATACATCTTCACCGAAAACTGGTTGGGAACACACACTTAGAAAAAACACCAGGGTTGACTTCACTCCGTCAACATCTAGAACCCGACTGCTAGCGGTCACAAAAACTCCCGCCTAAACAGTCACGGGACTTCGCTGTTTAACGCAGCTCAGTCCCTTCACGGACTAGCCGTGTGAACTATTTACAGTTCTACAATACAGAACAGCGCTCACGACGCTTTCTGTACACTTTAACTTCTATCATATATTTGTTTAAGCAATTCACCGTTAATCAAGTCTACAAGTAATGTAACCCTTAATTTACTCTGTCCAACCCGTCTAGAAAGGATCACCTCCCTTTTTGACCTTAACATATATATTTTATAATTTTACAATTATATATTTTAAATATATAAAATATAAAATGAGATGATGTAATAAAATTTTATATTTTTATTATTTTATTAATATTTTTTTAATTATAATAAAATTATATCACATTATATAATAAATTATATATTATTATTATATAATACAATTTATAATTTATATATATATATATATATATATATATATATATATATATATATATATATATATATATATATATATATATATATATATATATATATATATATATAACATATAATTGTAAATCTATATTTTATATATATTTTATATAATTTGTATAATTTTAAATTATATAATATAAATTATATAATTGTATAATTATAATATATAAAATATCAAAATTATATAACAAAAATTATATAATATAATAAAATTTTATATTTGTAGTATTTTATTAATATTTATTAATTATAATAACATGATAACAAAATTATATAATAAATTAAAATAATAAAATAATATAATATAATTATATAATAAAATCTCCGGTCCAAAATATGTAATTAGATTTTGTTAAAACTATCTGTACATAGTCGCATTTTAAATGAAAACATAAACTGGTGTGATCATCTGGATCTAGTAAAACTGTCAGTGTCTACAACAGTCATTCACCAGTTTCCACATTTCAAACTAGGTAAATAGTTCAATTCGAAGGGAGTATGTTTTGCTGAGTGTTGCAACTCTAACGGAATATTTGTTGCTAAATAGTGGAATTCTAACGGAATATAAAATTCAACGGAGTATGTGTTAAAAATCCACGCTACTGATTCTTTTCAATAAACCGGTAAGTAAACTAGTCTTCTTCTTTTTGTTTTGTTACTTGAAATACAAATAATAGTACAAATATTTGCTTTTGTATTTGCATCTAATTTTATTTCAAATTATTAGCTAACCTAAACGAAAATGCAAATTGGGTCCGAAACTCATGATCGGGTCCATTTTCCTGCAATACGGGTAAGGCCGAAAATGGCGGCCAAATTTTAGTTGACGAAACTCTTATAGACTCTAGGGCACTACAGATAGTGTTGAGGGGTAGTGATCTACTAGATCTAGCTTTATGAGGTGAGGTGGACCAGTTTCCTTTCTCAGGGATTTTAAGGTTACCGGATTCCGGGCTCACATTCTGGTGGCGTCATGCTCCCGTCTACCCAGATAAAAATGGATACCTGACTCTGCTCGAGTTAAGGAAGGCAAAGGCAGTGAGGAAGTTAACTGATCGCTCCTCCTTATAAAGCTGAGGGTCGCAGTGGCTAAGAGGTATGGCGTCCGCCTCAAATTCTTGAGGTACCGGTACCGGGCTCGATTTCCAGTTGAGGGAATATAATCTGTGGAATTTTGTTTTCACAACCAGTGGTCCTAATGATGTCATACTCCCTCGTTGTCTCCTGGGCAGTGAGATCGGATGCCTAGCCTTCTCGTATAAGGACGAAAAATTAGGAGTACTCGTGTGCAAGTTACGCGCGTTAAAAATCTCACGGCAGTTGGAAATCGTAAAGAGTAGGCCCCAGGGCCGCTGTCCTGGCAAATTTTAAAAATTAGAAATCTACCCACCACAAACATATTTATAGAATGTATAATTCTTGTATACCCACACTGTAATTCTCGCCGGTGCTACAGAGTTCGTGCACTGTGCTGAGATCTTCCTTGTGTGATCTAAGGGAGGAGATTGGAGCACTGATGGAGTTGTCTATGTGCAATGAAGACAGTCCTTCAAACTAAACCAAACCAATAAAGCTGGACTTCGTATGTCGACGTCTCTAACACTTCACTCTTACGTCACCTAAGAATAGTACTCCACAAACTGAGCCACCGATTGAAACAAGTTCTAGTACAGTGGATCCCATATCATCGCAACATGTCCGGCGATAAAGAAGGTTACAGACTGGCATAGGACGGTGGAAAGCTACCTCAGCCTTATACATGTATATTTTTGGAAGAGGCAAAGGGTTTTATCAGAAGCAGACACAAGAACAAGTGGGAAGCAGAACAATTAGGTGACACAACAAAGAGAACAAGTGATAATCTTCAGACTCCGCAAGGGCTACAGCAGATTATGATACCACCTATTCAACAAGCTAAAGATAGGAACTACCTATGAGTGTGACTGTGGCACTGATAAAATGACTGCTGAACAACTGCCTCAAAGATGCCCAAAATATGATGAACAGAGAAAGCGCATGTGACCACCACCAGTACCATTCTTTGAAAAGCTCTATGGAGATAAAAATAGCCTCAAGCTGACCAATGCTTTCTTTGAAGACATTCATGTTGACGTCTGAGAGTGTACGTAGAAGAAGACTTCTACTTCAGCATCAACTGTGAGACTACCTTTACCTTTAATGTTTAAAAAAGTAGCTGTGTGGTAGTTGCTGGTAGTCTCTGATGAGACAAGAAAAGTAACACTGCTTACTCAACATGCCGTAAGAGGTGGCTAATATAAGGTTATGCATGAGGCTAGCAAGCTCATCCTGTAAAACAAATTACTACAGAAAACACCACAGCAGGAGCAAGTGAAGGTTTTGGCGCAGGCGTCCTAGCCACAGTGGTGATTTTGTTCTCCATAAGGAGCAGAGGGGGAAATAATCATGATGATATATCAAGTGAGTTGACCTGATTATTACAGATCAGTCCCGCATACACACACCAATAAGAATCTTCAACTCAAATGCCAAGTCAATTATATTGTACGGCTCTGAAACATTGGGGATAAAAAAAACAACAAACAAGTAGTACAGACTTTCATAAATGGATCCTTGCGTAGGACAGAAGGTTTGAAAGACGAGAACCAAATAACAATGGAACACGAGATGAGAAGAAAAACAAACGTTGGCGAAGGATTAGGCACAGACTAAGGAAATCTGTAAATAACATTACCAGACAATTCTTGTTCTGGAAGCGTCAGGTCAAAAGAAGTATAGGTAGATCGAAGAACACATGGAGAAGAGAGCAGAGCTACAGACAAATAAATAATGATCAGAAAGACATGGAAAGACGGTGAGCTGATGGCACGTGACAGGAGAAATTGGCATGTGTTTGTTGATGTCTATGCTCCGTGGGGAACTAAAGGGTATTAATTAATTCATTGATTGGATCGTGAATACTCACTAACCACCGAATTTCATACCGACGAAATGTCAACATAAAGGTACTTCAATGATTGACTAATGTCGTTAATAACTTGTTTCATTATGCAGTATCTAGCTTTTTTGTAATGGTTATGTATCAGTCTCTTCTATTTTCGTTCGTTTGTCCATGAAGAAGGCATTGTGACCGTAACATAGCTACACAGATGAACTTCATTGATTGACTAATGTCGTGAATAACTTGTCTCATTACGCAATTTCTAGCGTGTCTGTAATGGTGTCGTATCAGTTTGCCATGGGGTATCCGCCGGCTACTTTCTTCGGCGATATTGCGGCAATGCTACAAGGTAGGCGATTGTACTTTTGTCAATGTTTCTGCTCACTGTAATATTGTACTAGTAATAGAAAGGTCGTGAACATGACATAACGATTATAAAAACAGAATATACGGCTTCACGCTCCCAGATTGCATTATGCAAGGTGGTGGGAGGAAAGTGACCCTTGGTACTCAAGTGACTAACCAAAGCGGATGGGATACTAAGGATGCCTTCAGTCCTCTGACAGTGGTCTACGTAGTGACCGCTCAACTGAATGAGACAGGGTGAATTACGTTCATCTGACACTATGCCATAATTGCACAGATGCTTACAACTATCTATAAATCCCATACAAGATTATGAAAGAAGACAACGCAAATTATTAACCCTTGCAATGACATGTCCCGTTTGACTTATATTTAGCCACACTAATTAGCCACCAAGAAGACATGCGCACCATCATAGCGGGTAGGTACTGGTATTTGGTTGACCACATCCTCGGAATAGATCCTGTCACCATCACCGGAACTGCCATGCTATGGACTCCAAAAGGAAAGCGAGGCCGGTCAAAAACTACCTGGTGGAGAACTGTGGAGGTAGAGGTGCAAATCATGAACCTGAGCTGGGGCACCACGCGAAGGGTGGCTGCCGACCGAGCAAAGTGGAAACAGTTTGTTGCTGCCCTACACGACGCCACCGGGCACGATGGTCACTGATTGTTTTGTCAGTCAGCGGCCAAGGACCACAGAAGGGAAGATAAGATCCACTAGTTATTGCTTAGTTATAACTGTTATAACTGTCTTACGAAATATGTCTCCTAGATGGGAGGAATACTGCAGCAGTCTTTCAGTTTTATTTATTCATCTGACGCAACACCATTTTGACATAACTTGTACATCCGGGGTCGACAGCGGATCGATCCCGATGAACCAGTAGATCTCAGTGGATGATTTAGTATCTCTAGATGACGGAGGAAAAAAAAAAGAATTTTTAAGCTAGGAAAATTTCGGAATAGCCATTTCCCGTCGGCCTTAATAGTGGGATTTTCTCAGGATTTAAAGTACGCCTTCCACAATCCCAGAAAAAAAAAACCATCAGCTGGCTAGTAAAATTCACTATTCGTAAACTACCTGAGAAAGAAAAACATCTACTTCTTTGAACTGAAGTTAACATTTGGTAAAATATCAATTAGTTTAAATTCAAAAGAAGTAATGGAAAGATGGAAAGAGTATTTTTCAGAACTCCTGGATGGTGAGCAAGGTCAAGCATCAGAAATGATAACCACTGGCACAGAAGAGGAAACCAATGGTGATGAAGATGACATAAAGATGGAAGGCAGCACTGGAGAAAATCAAGATGGGCAAAGCAGCAGGACATGATGGCATAACACCAGAAATGGTGAAGTACATGGGAGCAGCAGGCAACCTATTACTCCTAAGGGTCCTACAGGCAGCTTGGTGCAACAAGACCATAATAAAGGATTGGGAGATTGCCATAATAACACCGATTTTCAAAAATGGTGACAACCGGCAATGTGGAAACCATAGTCATATCCCTTCTCAGTGTCCCTGGTAAAATCTACTCTAGAATACTGGAACAGAGACTCAGACACCTAGCTGAGGCACGAATGGATGAGGTCCAGTGTAAAAAAAAAAAAAAAAGGTAAAGGAACCCGTTACACGCCCATTGAGGCATATTGGGAATATGGTGTTAGGCCCATATTATCTTGACCATCGGCACACTAGGGGTGATGTGGTCGACATCACGCCGGCCGCCTTAACCTTCCCAGAGTTGCTCTGGTACCCATTTGGGGCTGGGTCGACCCAGGAGCCATTTGTGGCCTAAAAAATTCCCGCCTCATCTGGCAGTGTGGCTTCCGACAAATCGAAGTACTCAAGGCCTAATCTTCACTCTCAGGCAGTTGAGTGAAAAGGCTCTTGAGTATAAGAGTGAGGTCCATCTTTGCTTCTTAGATCTGGAAAAGGCATTTGACAAGGTCCCCTGGAACAAACTCTGGGACTGTTTGGCAAGGAAGAACATTCCATCACCTCTGATTCATGCTATACAGAGCTTCTACAAGTCTTGCAGAAATTATGTGAGGACGGCAAACCATAAGTCAGACGAATTCAGGACCATCACTGGTGTAAGACGAGGTGATAGTCTGTCACCTTATCTTTTCATACTCCTCATGGACGATGTCATCAAGGCATTTAAGGAGAGGATATGAAAGTATTCAGTGGGGTACTGGAAGATGAGACAGGTCTGTATTTCAGAGCTGGCATTTGCTGATGATCTTGCCCTGATTGCTAAATCAGAGGCACATCTTCAATCCAACCTGCAAGTCTGGAAAGAAGAATTTGAGAAGAGAGGAATGACCATAAGCAGCTCGAAAACAAAAACCATGGTGATATCACGAGAGGAAAGAAGACATCAGATTGAGCTTGGAGAACAGGTCCTGGCGCAGGTCGACCACTTTAAATACCTTGGAGCTGTCATAGACCGGAAGGGAGGCATCAAAGAAGAGTTGGCTACCCGAAGAGCAGCAGCTGGGAGACGTTTTCAAGCCATAAATCGAGGATTCTTCAGCAAAAGAGAAGTTGGTAAGAAGACGAAGATGGCTGTATACCGCTCCAGCTATGTCCCAGTCTTGACATATGGATGCGAGTAATGTGCAATGACTACAACCCACAAAAGCCAGATCCAAACCTCAGAAATGAGTTATCTGAGGAAGGTGGTTGAAATAACAAGGAGAGGCATGGTCCGCAACCAGACGATACTTCAACGCCTAAAATCCCACCCCCTGCAGACCCAAGTAGAACAATCCCATCGGAGATGGTTTGGCCATGTCTGCAGAATGGGAGAAGATCGGCTACCACGGCAAGCATGGGAAACTAAAAGCCAGGGATCCAGACCTCCAGGACGACCCAGAGTCCGCTGGGAGGACAACATTAGACAATCTTTGAAGGACCGAGGACTAGAATGGAACGAAGCCACGAGGAAGACAGCTGATAGAATAGTATGGCGCTCTCTCTCTTACAAACTTCTACACCTCACGGTAGAAGGGAGCGACCAAGTAAGTAAGTTTAAACTCACTCCACTGTCTAGATGCAATTTCATTCATTCATTTATTACTCTCAGCTCCCCAATGAGCATAGGCCTTCAACAAACATATGCCAAGTCATCCTGTCACGTGCCATAATCTAAAGTTCTTTCCACGTTCTCCTCATCATTTTCACCTCTGTCTTCAGGTATATTCTCCATATGTTTCTTGGTCTACCTTGTCCTGGGGGTTCCAGAACAAGGATTGCCTTCTAAAGCAATCAACAGGGTTTCTCAGTGTACGTCCTATCCATCTCCATCGTCTGTAGATGGGAATGTAGGAAATATATTATCCGGCACACAAAACAATTACTTATATGCTGAGCTTTTTTTCTAAATTCTAAATATTTTAAAATGTGAAAACAGGCGTGAGTTTATCAAGTTAACTGTTTTGAGAGCTCAGTTTTTGTAAAGTAGATCCCCCACAGCTTTTGAGTTGCCTACCGTGAGTGTGAGCGTCCGGTTGTCAGTGGTTACAGCGCTGGTCTCTCGCGGTAAAGGTGCCGGGCTCGATTCACAATATCGATGCGCTTCAGTTTACCCAGCTTCAAATGGGTACATGACTTTGCACTTGAGTTAAGGAAGGAAAAAGCAGCGAGGAAGGTAACTGATCACCCCAACTCTCGATGCTGGATCTAGTATTGTGAAGTCTCTCACACTTCACTTCACTACCGCAGTATCTGCTATTGGATTACCTTTACCCTTTTTACCATTAGTGTACATGATTCTAAATTATAAGTGAAAAGTGCGAAGGAAAATTGTATGTCCTTCTGATTAAAAGTTTAGGTTACAAATTATCTTGGAGATGAGAAGGGACTTTTCCTGTCTTCAAGCACAAAGGGGAAAAAAGATGTATTGAAAAGCAACACAAAAACAAATAAATATAGGTTGGAGAGTTAATAACATGAAGTAGAACATGAAGTAGAACATGAAGTATGAGAAATCCGGTTTTCGTTGCACTTTTATTGACCACTTCTAATTCTATATTTGACAAATGCTGAGATGTTGTCACGTGCTGGCCTTCAAAGCATGTATACGCTGTTTAGCGCAGACTACGCTGGCTTGGCCATGTCCGCCGCATGGAAGATGGTCACATCCCGAAAGATATCTTCTACGGACAACTGCAGATGGTAAAAGATCAGGCGGGCGACCGCATCTGAGATTCAAAGATGCGTGCAATAGAGACATGTGGGCACTGGACATAAACCCGGCAACCTGGGAGGATGAAGCTGGCGATCGCACCAAGTGGTGATGCTATCTGCGGCGCCACCTCAGTTTGGGCTAAAAGAAGCTCACACAACAAGCAGAAGAGAGTAAAAAACGTCCAAAGGAACACCCGGAAAATAAGCAGCTGAGGGCTCTCACCTCAAGGGCGTATTCCTATAGTCAGTTATGACTGAAGGGGCTATTATTATTATTAATATTAATTAGTGTAAAAGCCCGTCATAAGACGGGAATTAAATTCAAAAGCACCAATACCAAACGGCAATTTTACTTATTCAAAAGTTTGTTAAAAAAACCACTGTGCATCACCACAGTACACGAACTACGTAGCAGCAGCGAGGATCCCAATGTGTGCATACGGGATCACACATTCTATAAATATATTTTTGTGCACACCGTCATTTGCGCATTCTTCTTTGGTAAGTGTTACTATTTTCGGGAGAGTACATATAAGGGAAAGAATACAATTAATATATAACTTTCAACCAAAGTTGCACCCCTTAGCGTTAAGCACTGACAGAAAAAGCTGGGATTTTATATATAGGATTAATTCTATAGTACCTAGCTGTCTATTGTCCTATCTCTCCATCTTTATCTATCATTACTAACACACATCACCCACATACATCACCATCATTTTCTTTCTCGCTCCCCATAGAGCATGGAACCACCACTGTAGTGGATCCCTTTACAGGAGACATGCACCAAGCAGTCACACGCTCTTGTAGTGGTGATTTCTGTAGCAATTTGTATTACGTGATGAGGTTGCCAGCCTCACACACAACCTCATATTCGTCACCGTGTACATGTCTGAGGGAGAAGTAGTCCTATTTTTGCTTTGTCTCATCGGAGACCGCCGGAGGGTACATACATATATGTACACACACACGTATGTATGTATGTGTATATACATGGGAGGGAGCCATGCAAAGCTCTTTGACATGGAATGATATATGGCATATGACACTTCTCTGAATCAGCTGATATATATATATATATGGTAGGAAACTAAGAGGGGCGTTCAGAAAATAATGCACCACATCGTTTTTCTCAGGAGCTGTTTATTCAAAAAGCATGAAATTTATACACAATATATATGGATATGTCATGTAAACATCGGTATTATTCAACATAATCCCCATCAACTTGTACGGCTTTATGCCAGCGCGAAACAAGTGCATGTATTCCTAGCCCGTACCAGATTTTGTCTTGATCATGTAGCCATTTCTTCGCTGCATGAAACACTCCTTCATCATCTTCAAACCTTGTCCCACGGAGTGCATCGTTAAGTGGACCAAATAGATGAAAATCAGAGGGTGCCAAATCGGGACTATAGGGTGGATGGGGTAGTACAGTCCAACCCAATTTGGTGATTGCTTCCAGTGTTGCCAGACTTGTGTGAGGTCGCGCATTGTCGTGAAAGAGAAGCAGGTCTGCTGGATTCTTGTGCGGCCGAACTCTGCGAAAACGTTGATTGAGTTTTTTCAATGTCTTAATGTAAGCTCGCGAATTGATTGTCTCTCCTCTTGGCATAACGTCCACAAGAATCACACCTTCAATGTCCTAAAAGAAAGTGATCATGACCTTTCCAGCTGAAGGAATTGTCTTGAATTTCTTTCTTCGTGGTGATTGCGGATGATGTCACTCCATTGACTGTCTTTTTGTCTCAGGTTCAAAATGATGTGCCCAGGTTTCGTCACCTGTAACGATCTTAGCCAAAAAGTTATCTCCATCAGCATTGAAACGCTCCAACAATTCAGAAGAAATTGCTTTCCTTTGCAATCGGTGGTCATTTGTGAGACTTCGAGGATCCCATCTTGCGCAAATCTTAGAAAATCCGAGAGTTTTTATAACTGCATTTGCACTACCAATGCTGACTGACAGCTGTAAGGCCAATTGTTGAGTAGTGATTCGCCTATCAGTAAGAATAATGCCCTTAGCGCATTTCAACATTTCTGCGTTGGTGGCTGTTGCAGGACGTCCACAGCGCGGCCGATCAAGGAGCTCCGTATCTCCACTTCCTGATTCTTTGATTCTCTGAATCCAGCGACTGGCTGTACTCCTGTCGACTGCAAAACTTCCATACACATCACATAGACGCTTGTGAATGTTCATAACAGTTTCCTTCTATGCAACGTGAAATTCTATCACAATTCGCTGCTTATAACGCAAGTTGCTAACACGCTCCATTTCAACGGTTTAGGGCAGCCGTATAATGTGGCCAATTGCGATGCAATTTGGTGCACACAATTGGCACATGCCATATTTGAAGTGTGCAAAATTTCATGCTTCTATCTTCATTATTAGCTGAGAAAAACGATGTGGTGCATTGCTTTCTGAACGCCCCTCGTACATACAGAGCGATACAACATGATGCAATGTGATCATCAGAAGTGGGCCCCCCCGTCGATCAAGTGTTGTTTCAGCCCCTTAATCTCCTTTACACTCTAAGGTGGGCGGGCCCACTTGGGGCATGACTTCCAAGTGTCAGCCTCCTATTGTCTTGTGCAGAGAATTTTGAACCCACTCCACCTTGGTTGCAGCTTTCAAATTCACTCCTATTTTCTGCCAGCTGGAGGCAATTGTGAAAGTAATCCCTATGTTGAAAAATAATTACTGTCCCGAGCTCCATAGCCCGTTTGTAGCAAAGTTGATTTTGCTGGGGAGGTTATGATGGTATCCTAACAAAGAATGAAATCGATGTCTGCATAAACCGTGTGAGGTCAAGCACATGTAGGCCCCTGACTCTAAAAAAGATGATGATGATGAATTATGTGCAGGGAACGTAACGCTACCTCCCTAGATCTCACACTGTCACTCTTGTGGCTCTAGTGTATGGTGTATGATGTACCTAGTGTCTAGGGGAGAAATGAAATGATGGTACACAACACACGAACACTTTAAGTTACGTTTGAACAGGTCTTTGAAAATGAGGACAAGATAGTTTACATAAAAGATTAACTAAAATTGTGTGGACAATCTGCCCAAATAACTACAATGTTATTATATGTATTTCCTATTTGAATGTTCACAGCTTAAATTTATTCTTCTAGAGAGAGAGAGTCACTGTGTATGAGGGGCTGTAGTGTCATCATACCCCACACAAGTCCTGAGTATGACTTGAATTACCAAGGTTTATTTAAACCGAAACTGTCAGATGTACCCAGGTCCTTAACATATCACCTGGGGTTTCCCGTTGAAAGATAAGATATTGTGTAGTTGCAGAAATATCGATATCACGTCACACACCCAAGCTCCTGCTGTTATCTCTTGACAGCATATGTAAAGTGTATGAGACTTCTTGGCGTAATCGTCACTCCTCAGGTTTCCTGTCACCAGCTGGCAACAGGAAACGAAACCTCTGCAACAAAAGGACACCCTGGCCTTTTACATCTGATCACTTATTCTTTTATTTACTTTCATACGTGGGTATGGGGTCAGCCTCGCGTGCATTTCAGGTGCACTCATCCCCTAATTTTCATGACTCCCACCTTGCTGTGACCACCCCTCAGATCCCTATGGCAGATACGCCACTGTACGTTTACATAGTTTTCCTCAATAATATAATGTGGGGTAACCACATTTCCTTTTATATATTTTTCTCATCTTTTTCTTTTATATATGAATGCTTCCGGCATGTTGAACAGTGTTCATTGAACACAGAGGCTTATTAATATGCTCTAATACAATAATATTCAAACATAAACATGACAGCATACATTAGTTAGATACATTTCAACGTGAGGACTCAACAATGTCTGCTCCCAGCACGTCCTTCACTTTTTCCAAATAGCAGTATCGAACTTTGGTAATGGGATTAAACATATTAAATACCTAAAGCATCCTTACCACAAATCAAGAAATATAAACAAATGACGCTGACTTTGCAAGGAAATGGCCTCAGTTTCCTCTGCTCCGTCCAGACTGTGAAATACTCATATAGTTATTTAATTTACTTTTAAATTTAACACAGCTGTTCTCAGCGTATCTGAATCAAAAATACAGTTCAACTGGCAATGAATAGTGAAAGCTTTTTGCTAATATTTAGTAGCACTGGCCAATCGAAAGCTTGCGACTACCAGAATTCAAATGCAGTTTTTGAAAAACCAAAAATAATTCCAAACACACTCTGCGTCTGGTAGTCGATTGGCCAGTCTGCTTTAGTTATGCCAATGCAAAACGATGTTAGTTTTTGGTAACAATTTTCCTACCGCTCCCCTCTCCTCCTATACTCTTGTTTCCCAAGCTAATTTGAATTTCCTCAATGCCTCTCTTCTAAGCCGGTGTCCCCACTAACGTTAAGAAAAAAACAAGCAGAAACAACAGTCCGTCTGGTCGTGCGTCCGTAGACATTTAGTATTTCCTCAACAATTTGGGTAATACTGGGACTATCATATTATTTAAAACACATTCTTGCTCAGTGAATTCTAAGCTATACTACCATATATTTTATATGTTCAGTTTCATTATGGTTTTAGATTTTCAATTTTGTCACCGGTCATCGTCAAATAAATATTTTACACAAGACGGCCATCTTCCCCTCTCGCTATCTCGCTAGCATGTATTTTTCAAATAACTAACTTGTTTTTGTGACGTCAGATACATTACCGCGAGGAGGCAATAAAATTGTCTGCATGTTTTGCCTCTCTTGGCTTTGTCGCCACGTGTATATATTCATGGCAGAATGTGTCAGGCTAAGCGGGGTTGTGCATGGCGGGTTAAGAATTGGCGTTAAATATTTGTATTGTATCGTGTAACACTACCAAAAAATGTAAGGATTACTACTAAATTTGCGTTAAAGTTGACAGAATACGTTAATTCAGATAGTTATTTTGCGGCACGCTTCCTCAAAATCGTTAATTATAAGTCTTGGCTGCAAAGTGTATGCAGCAGATCTGGTAAAATGTTGGTAGTACGTTTTCGAAACCGAAACTAAAACGCGTGTTAGATTTTTGCCGTGGAATCGTTCTATAGGCTTTAGCACTGCACAAAAGGCAGCGTTGCTGGCGTGTGAGAGCATCACCGTCAGACACAATAGGGCGGATTCCTTTATTATCATTTTATGACTAAAATCTTACTGAAATGAGCGATTATTCTCGCAGATTTTACTACACACCTCCCATCCTAAAACATGCAATCATTAGCAGGTTATAATCTGCGAGATAACTTAGCTCCATGAAGTCTTACGCGTTTTTCTGATCTTCATCGTAAGGATGTATGCTCAAAAAGTCTGCACCTACGTTCCGAGGGCCGGGAATGTGTTCTATCAGAAAGAGTATGGCTGCAATAACAAGGACCATCTCAATAATCTGGAATTTTCATGCTTGGCCTGTGACAGGAATACGAGTGGTGAATGATCCGTTTGGACCACAAATGTCCTTCCATATAAATAAATCTGGAATTTTTTTATAGCCCATATCAAAACCAGACATTCTTTTTCACTTGTTGAATAATTTTTTTCCGCCTTGTTCAACTTGCGGCTTGCATAAGCGACTGGGTTCAATTCCCCATCCTGTGAGGAGGACCTTTGCAACAATGTAGCGCCTAGGCCCACATTGCTGGCGACACTTCTCACGATAAATTCTTGATTCAAGTCAGGCAATTGCAATACTGGCCTGCTAGTAAGTTTCTCTTTTAACTCCTGGTAAGCCAATTCACACTGTGCTGACCAATTTATTGTATCAAGTTGACCTTTGCGAGTTAAATCCGTCAGAGGAGCACATATAGAGTTAAAATTGTTGATGTACTTTTGGTAGAAACCACACAACGACACGAAAGATCGCACATCTTTCTTTGTTTGTGGCCTAGGGGCTCTTTTCAGTTTCTCCAGATTCTTGGGATCAGGGGTCATGTTACCCTGATGTACAGTGTGTCCCAAGAATTCCAACTCTTTACAACCAATACAACATTTTGTTGGCCTAGCGGTTAAGTTAGCCTCTCTGAGTCTATCAAACAGCATATTCAAAGAGGTAACGTGTTCCTCAAATGTTTCCGTAGCAATGAGGATATCGTCCATAAAATTCGAAATACATGGATTTTTCAGGGGATCCAATAATTTTCGCATCATCCTTGAAAACACATTCGGGGCATTTTTCAACCCAAACGGTAACATGTTGAACTCATAGTGACCTTCCGAGGTGCTAAATGCTAAATAAGGTCGAACCTCAGGCTTTACTGGAATTTGGTAATAGCCTTTGCTAAGATCCACCTTAGAAAAATATTTTGCCTTGTTCAGCCTGGCAAATAGTTGAGTAGTATCAGGTAATGGATCCACCTGACCTTCTGTGACAGCATTCAGTTTCCTGTAATCTATGCACAGTCTATGTTCTCCCGATGGTTTCCGCAACAAGACCACACAGGAACTATAAGGAGACTCACTGTGAGAAATAATCCCTTCTTGTAACAAATAATCAATCTCCTCTTTCAAAGCTTTTTCCTTAGCGAAGGGAATAGAATAGGGCCTCATACAGATAGGTGCTGGGTCTAGTAGTTTCATATCATATTCCAACAAATTTGTGTGTCCCGGTTTATCCGTTAACACATCTGTATGTTTCTCAAGGACCTGTTGAACCTTCTCCCTGTCCTTTTGTCAGGTGATTACTGATCTTCACCTGTGCAAACGTTTCACTGGGTTTCAGTGGATATTCGAATGAGGAGAGAGGGTCATTTTTCATTTCGGTTGCAATAGACAAGGCCAACAGGTGTGTTCCTTCCTGGATTTGTCTGTCCAGATATTTCTTCAAAAGGTTCACATGATAGACTTTTTCGTTTCCCTTTTTGTCTATCTTATAATTTGTTCTGGATACCTTTTCCAAAACTGTGTATGGCCCTTGCCATCCGATCTGAAGTTTATTGTTGCTGCCTGGCAATAGAAGAAGTACCTTCTCCCCTACAGCAAGTTCCTTATCCTTAGCTTTCTTATTATAGTAAGCCGCATGCTTTTTCCTGGCTTGTCTCAAATTATCATTTGCCAGTTTCCAACTAGTTTTTAAACGAGTGGTCAGTTCGTTCACATATTGATAAGATGAGGTAACAGTCTCCTCTGCCTTCTCATCTGTCCAGGTCCTTAACAAATTACATGTGAACTTTTAATTTTTCTGACATATTATTCAGGGCACCTGTCAGGTCTTTTACATTAGAAGCTTTGTTTTGCGGACGTTTCTTCCTTGTGTCATCACACAGGAATCTACCACTACCGATTCTTATCGTGGGGTTTTCTCCCCACTTTGAGTTCATTGTGAGAGATCTTCTCTCTCTTTTATCTTCCTCCAGTTTACATAAGTCCGACCGAGGGATTGTCGGCTTATCCTGGGGTATAACAGTTCTTTGTACTCGCTGCATAGTGGCCATTGTAAAACATTCGAGCGAAGACTGTCTGTGAAAAGGGGGTTCCCATTCCCCTTGGTCAACATTATTATAATTATTTTTCTTTCCAGGCCTAAGTTTGCCCCGTGGCGTTTCTAGGTCCTGATTCATTTTCCCACGTGTGGGTGTTCCCTCTTTATTTTCTGGCCCAGGTTTGCCATAATGCTTCTCTTGCATTTGGTTATTATTTTTCCACCCTGTGGAATTTTTCTTGCTGCACTGTTCGCAGTCCTCGACAAATTTTTTTATGTCTTCAACTTCTCCGGGCCAGAAATATCCAACAGATGTTCTTTGGCATGTGGTACCCATCTTCTGGTGTTCACCATCTAGAACATGTGTTTGTCTCATAACTCGTGCCCTATATTTCGATGGCACTACTACCTGTCCACACCCGGATAATCCTGCTTTATCCGCCCTGCAAAGCAGTCCATCATCCAAATAGAAGTATCCTTTCCTAGGAGGGGTATGGAGTTTTTTGGAGTTTCTCAAAACACGGCTTCAGTGACCTATCTTCAGCCTGTGCCTTTCTCCACTGTTTACGAGACATTGGTTTTGGTGGTTCCTCCTCTTTTCTAGGAGTCGACCTGACCTGAAGCGTGGCCATTACTACAGGTTTCCTTCTACAATTTTCGGTGCTATGGTTGTCCATCCTACACCGGCTACAATATAATCTACTTTGATGAAAAAGTTTTCTTTCATCATTCTTTCTGTCATTGAAATGTGAGGTTTTATTTTTAAAATCATTTCGAGGCCTATCAAAGTTCTGCTTATTTCTGTTGTCATATTTATTATGGTTTTGAGGAGCCTTATACTGATCTACTGGTTTTTTCTTAATACCAGCTACCTCTGCCTGGGCTGCCTGATTCCTCTCAGCGACATTTATGATCTCACCCAGCCTCTCCGCGCCCTGTTCCATGAGAAATTTTCTCATGTCTAGAGCCATGGACTCTCTCATCTGTTCAATGAGTATCATCTCTTTGAGATCTTTGGTTTTCCCCAAAGAGGCCCATTTCTTCATATACATCTCCAACCGGGCGGAGAACTGGTGATAGGTCTCACCCGACAGTAGCCTGGCATTCCTAAATTTCTTTCTATAAAACTCTCCGTTCTTTTCGTATCTTAACAGAAGAGCCTGCTTCAACATGTCATAGTTGTCTTGGTCATCCCTGCTCATTTTAGAAAACACTTCATAAGCTGTTCCCCGAAGACCCTGAGACAACTTTACACCCCATTTTTCTCTTTCTAACCCATAAGTAGTGGCTAATATTTCGTATCTGCTTAAATACGACTCAATGGCATCATCCTTTTCCACAAAGTAATCTAAATGGAACCCCATGGCTGATGAGGAGGCCCCCTGGCTTGCAGCTGAGTCGGAAGTGGAGGGGCTAGTTCCATTTTCAGGAGCATGGCCTTGCAGCTCTAACTCCCTTAGTCGTATTTCATGTTCTCTTTGTAATCTTTTTTCTTCTGCTTCTGCTTCCCTCTGCAGTCGTTTTTCTTCTCTTTCTGCCTCCAATTTCTTTTCTTCTTTCTCTCGTTCCGCCTCAAGTTTCTTTGCCTCAGCCTCAAGTTTCTTTGCCTCAGCCTCAAGTTTCTTTGCCTCCCTATCAGCCTCAAGTTCTTTTCCTCCAACTGCAGCCTCTTAATTTCAGCCTCCCTATCAGCCTCTAATTTCTTAGTCTCCCTATCATCTTCTAATTGCATTTTCCTTTCCTCAGCTAACCTATGTTCTTCCCTAGTAATAAATTTATCACATTCTGAGGTGACATAGTCAATTAAGATTTGACCCTCCATATTCATTTCTTTTGCAGTCTGAACAGCTGCAGATCGAAACTTGGCCAGATCTGCCATTCTGATAAATGCAAAATGTTCTAACTAACTTTCAAATAAGTATAAATTTTATCTAATTAAATCTGGGTTCTGACAGTTTCTTGACTTCCCAAATCTTGGGCAATAATGATTATGGGGATTCCCTGGGACAATAGAATGTTGTTTATGCTAAGACCCAGACCCCAATGTATGTAGTACTAGGAGAAATTCACATGCCCGGACAAGCTTACCAATTTATGTAGCAAAGTTGATTTTGCTGGGGAGGTTATGATGGTATCCTAACAAAGAATGAAATCGGTGTCTGCATAAACCGTGTGAGGTCAAGCACATTAGGCCCCTGACTCTAAAAAAAGATGATGATGATGAATTATGTGCAGGGAACGTAACGCTACCTCCCTAGATCTCACACGGTCACTCTTGTGGCTCTAGTGTATGGTGTATGATGTACCTAGTGTCTAGGGGAGAAATGAAATGATGGTACACAACACACGAACACTTTAAGTTACTATGAGGAAGTGAATAAAACCTGTGGTTAAGTTTTTCTTTAAATTAATTTTTTTTGTACAATTTATTTTGTCTGTCCAGTCAAATCGTTTGGACAGGTCTTTGAAAATGAGGACAAGATAGTTTACATAAAAGATTAACTAAAATTGTGTGGACAATCTGCCCAAATAACTACAATGTTATTATATGTATTTCCTATTTGAATGTTCACAGCTTAAATTTATTCTTTCAAGAGAGAGAGAGTCACTGTGTATGAGGGGCTGTAATGTCATCATACCCCACACAAGTCCTGAGTATGACTTGAATTACCAAGGTTTATTTAAACCGAAACTGTCAGATGTACCCAGGTCCTTAACATATCACCTGGGGTTTCCCGTTGAAAGATAAGATATTGTGTAGTTGCAGAAATATCGATATCACGTCACACACCCAAGCTCCGGCTGTTATCTCTTGACAGCATATGTAAAGTGTATGAGACTTCTTGGCGTAATCGTCACTCCTCAGGTTTCCTGTCACCAGCTGGCAACAGGAAACGAAACCTCTGCAACAAAAGGACACCCTGGCCTTTTACATCTGATCACTTATTCTTTTATTTACTTTCATACGTGGGTATGGGGTCAACCTCGCGTGCATTTCAGGTGCACTCATCCCCTCATTTTCATGACTCCCACCTTGCTGTGACCACCCCTCAGGTCCCTATGGCAGATACGCCACTGTACGTTTACATAGTTTTCCTCAATAATATAATGTGGGGTAACCACATTTCCTTTTATATATTTTTCTCATCTTTTTCTTTTATATATGAATGCTTCAGGCATGTTGAACAGTGTTCATTGAACACAGAGGCTTACTAATATGCTCTAATACAATAATATTCAAACATAATCATGACAACATACATTAGTTAGATACATTTCAACGTGAGGACTCAACAATGTCTGCTCCCAGCACGTCCTTCACTTTTTCCAAATAGCAGTATCTAACTTTGGTAATGGGATTAAACATATTAAATACCTAAAGCATCCTTACCACAAATCAAGAAATATAAACAAATGACGCTGACTTTGCAAGGAAATGGCCTCAGTTTCCTCTGCTCCGTCCAGACTGTGAAATACTCATATAGTTATTTAATTTACTTTTAAATTTAACACAGCTGTTCTCAGCGTATCTGAATCAAAAATACAGTTCAACTGGCAATGAATAGTGAAAGCTTTTTGCTAATATTTAGTAGCACTGGCCAATCGAAAGCTTGCGACTACCAGAATTCAAATGCAGTTTTTGAAAAACCAAAAATAACTCCAAACATACTCTGCGTCTGGTAGTCGATTGGCCAGTCCGCTTTAGTTATGCCAATGCAAAACAATGTTAGTTTTTGGTAACAATTTTCCTACAGCTCCCCTCTCCTCCTATACTCTTGTTTCCCAAGCTAATTTGAATTTCCTCAATGCCTCTCTACTAAGCCGGTGTCCCCACTAACGTTAAGAAAAAAAAAGCAGAAACAACAGTCCGTCTGGTCGTGCGTCCGTAGACATTTAGTATTTCCTCAACAATTTGGGTAATACTGGGACTATCATATTATTTAAAACACATTCTTGCTCAGTGAATTCTAAGCTATACTACCATATATTTTATATGTTCAGTTTCATTATGGTTTTAGATTTTCAATTTTGTCACCGGTCATCGTCAAATAAATATTTTACACAAGACGGCCATCTTCCCCTCTCGCTATCTCGCTAGCATGTATTTTTCAAATAACTAACTTGTTTTTGTGACGTCAGAAACATTACTGCTAGGAGGTCAATAAAATTGTCTTCGTGTTTTGCCTCTCTTGGCTTTGTCGCCACGTGTATATATTCATGGCAGAATGTGTCAGGCTAAGCGGGGTTGTGCATGGCGGGTTAAGAATTGGCGTTAAATATTTGTATTGTATCGTGTAACACTACCAAAAAATGTAAGGATTACTACTAAATTTGCGTTAAAGTTGACAGAATACGTTAATTCAGATAGTTATTTTGCGGCACACTTCCTCAAAATCGTTAATTATAAGTCTTGGCTGCAAAGTGTATGCAGCAGATCTGGTAAAATGTTGGTAGTACGTTTTCGAAACCGAAACTAAAACGCGTGTTAGATTTTTGCCGTGGAATCGTTCTATAGGCTTTAGCACTGCACAAAAGGCAGCGTTGCTGGCGTGTGAGAGCATCACCGTCAGACACAATAGGGCGGATTCCTTTATTATCATTTTATGACTAAAATCTTACTGAAATGAGCGATTATTCTCGCAGATTTTACTACACCGTTGCGGTTGTTCCACAGCCAGACTGTATCCTTTTCCGCAGTTTCGCTGAGCCTCATAAGCGCCCGTGTTCTTGATTGTCCCCTCAACTCCAACATTTTCAGTAGATCATACACTGAGGCAGCCACGAGACCTCTCGCACCCACCTCAACAACCATGACCCTTGCAGTGAACACATCGTGTCTCAAGTCCGTGGCCAGATCTTATACTTGGCCACTTTGAACGAGTGTTGCTCGTCCAATCTGGATTCAAATGGCACCCTCAGCTCAATCATTATAATCTGGTGCAATGATGAGGAATACAGCACCACTATATCTGGCCGTCTTCGAGATCTCTTGATACTCTCTGGAACTGCCCCTAGCCCAGGTAGGTCCACTGCAATCTCCCAGTCATTTGCTCAGTCAAGAAGAGATGATAAACTGCTACTTGATTTACTTGGTTTAGGATGTGCTAACTTTCCTGCTCTCAGAAAGTATGTATTTGCAGTGCTCGGTCTGACTTCGCTGTTCACCTTCATCCTTGCCATGTCTATTGTAGCAGCCAGCTCATTTAGTATTTTTTTGTGGCGGATTTTCCCCATCTCACAAGATTTGCGGACGATGGCAGGAGGTTAGACATTGATCTAATAACGAAGCTGAGTCTGAGAGGTGCCAAATGCCATATATCATTCCATGTCAAGGACCTTTGCAGGGCTCCCTCACATGTAGTCTATTGGCCTTGTTTGGGCCAGCTGCACACCTTTTTGAATCCTCTTATCATTCTCAGCTCCTCGTATCTCATGAATTACCATGTCTCTGCGTTCCTTATTTAATGCCTTGGACCACAACCGAATGTCACCATGGCCAAATCCCGGTCTATTCGTCTGTGTGTATACGATTACCTCCCTCATTTTGAGCGACTCTCGGGCAGCACCAACAGCTTCGTCCACTTTCCACTTCCTTCTAGTTGTCAGTGTTGGCTGAATGGACTTAACTACGTCATCTGCTGACTCGCACTGCATCATTGCGAGCCTTACCTTTCCTGCTTTGTATTCTTCAACAACTGACTTGAAGGAAAGCACAAGCTTTGCTTTCTTGCACGACGTCTGACAGACCTGGTGGTACTCCTAGCCATTTCCTCACGAACTTGTTGACCTTTTGCTCTATAGCTTCCACTGTACCGGTGCTTATTTCATATATAAACAGTGGCCATAGCAATTTAGGTAGCATGAACTGGAGGCACCACAGTTCGAACTTTCCTAGGAGTCTGCTTTGGTCTATGATCTGTATTCCTCGGTCTGCCATTTATCTTTTTTAATTTCTTTAGGTGCATTGGAAGGCCACTGTAATTGCACCCTCCCCCCTAGTAAAAAGCCCGAGTAAGTGGTTTCACGTTCTGTTCTGTAGTAGTGCTTTGCATGGCAATTTGTTTTAAATGATGAGGCTAGCAACCCCTAGCACAATATGGCATTAGTAGCCTACCACGAGATGTCAGAAAAGCAGCTGTGTAATTTTTTTCTTTCCCGCCTCGGATACACATTGGAGCAGCCCAACCTCTAATAATAGTTGCCCATCGCAAGCGAAGATGGCGACAGCTTCAGACTTGAATTGTGAGACCTCTGTGCCGTGATCTCATGTGGCTAATTAGTCCTATTTTGGCCCTACAAGCCATGCCACATACGGGGCACACATGGTTAGAGTCGATAGTGGTGTTGCTGCGCATTCTGACTTTTCTTGCAGCACGCTTGCCTTCTGCCTTATCAGCTAAATTCTGTTCTGCAATGCGAGCGCCTTGAGTAACGTTTGTCCGACAGGCAGAGCGATCATGTGCGATAGTCTCCCAGGAGGAGACATCAATTTTGAAGCTGCTCAACGATGCTTTCAGTGTGTCTTTGGAACGTTTCTTTTGTCCCCCTACTGTTCGCTTACCCATAGAGAGTTCGCTGTACATCAACTGCTTTGGGAGGCGTTTTTCGGGCATGCGAACAACATGTCCGGCCCATCTAATTTGGGCCCTCTGCAGCAATGTGTAGATGCTTGAGATATGTGCTCTGTTGAGGACCTCAGAATTAGATACTCTATCATGCCACTTGATCCTGAGTATCCTGCGAAGACAGCTCATGTGGAAATGATTAAGCTTCTAGGCGTGTCTGCTATATACTGTCCATGTTTCACAGGCATACAGGAGGGTAGTGAGCACTATTGCATGATATACTTTTATCTTGGTGGCGGCACTAATTCCTTGCTTAACCTCTATGGTATGCGTGTCAACTAACGTATACAACTAACGTACTCAGGCCACGCAACTGTTCTGTTATGCATGTAAATTGATACATGCAACTAAAGTAGCCGTGCAGCACGTTACTGTTATGTTATGTATACAATTTGACAGATGTAACTAAAGTACTCCAACCAGGCAAATGTTAGATAAAAAAAAAAGGTAAAGGAACCCGTTACACGCCCATTTAGGCATATTGGGAATATGGTGTTAGGCCCATATTATCTTGACCGTCGGCACACGAGGGGTGATGTGGTCGGCATCACGCCGGCCGCCTTAACCTTCCCAGAGTAGCTCTGGTACCCATTTGGGGCTGGGTCGACCCAGGAGCCGTTTGTGGCCTAAAAATTTTTCCGCCTCATCTGGGGATCGAACCATAGACCACTGCGCTAGGAAGCCAGTGCACTAACCACTATGCTACCGCGGCTCCTAAATGTTAGATAGTGCGTGAAAATTGACATATGTTGCTAAAGTACTCGAATCATACATTTACAAAAAAATGTTATGCATGTAAATTGATATATGTAACTAAAATACTCGGGAGCCGCGCTGGTGTAATGGTTACCACGTTGCGCTAGCGACCAGGTTTTCAAGGTTCAAGCCCGGGCGCAGGCATTTGTAGGAGTGTCATCGACCGGGATTTGACTGAATAACCTGAACGGCTCCTGCAGATAAACCCTCTGTGGATGGGAAGGAGCGATGCTCCTGACCGGCTTGGAAGGAAAGTCCACTGACTCCCCAGCCTCGCAATGACATGTCATTGGGCCAAATGGGCTGGAAAGCTCGAGTGCCGCTGGTTAGAGAAAAAGAAAAAAAAACTCGACCCATGCATTTTTTTATGAATGTAAAGTGGCATGTGTAACTAAAGTACTCGAACCACATATTTTGTTAAGCTGTGCGTGTAAATAGACATATGTTTCTAAAATACTCGAACCACACATTTGTTATGCGTGTAAATAGACATATGTTACTAAAGTACTCGAACTACACATTAGTTATGCATGTAAATTGACATATGTAACTAAAGTAGTCAAACCACACATTTTGTTATGCTATGCGTGTAAATAGACATTTGTTACTAAAGTACTCGAACCACAAATTGTGTTATGCTACGCGTGTAAATAGACATATGTTACTAAAGTACTCGAACCACAAATTGTGTTATGCTATGCGCGTAAATAGACATATGTTACTAAAGTACTCGAACCACACATTTTGTCATGCATATAAATTGACGTATGTAACTAAAGTATCGAACCACACATTTTGTTATGCTACGCGTGTAAATATACTTAAGTAACTAAAGTACTCGAAGCACACATTTTATGTTATGCAAGTAAATAGATTTATATTTCTGAAATATTCAAAGCACACAATTTGTTATGTTATGCGCGTACATTGATAGGTGTAATTTACAAGTAACTCAAGGACCAGTTGGGGTGTTGGCTTCATCTGTCATCGGGAGCGAAACGGAGAATGAAAACCTCTGGTAAAGTGTAACTAAGGTAACTCATGTGACAAAGGCGAAGCTAAACTAATTATTTAATTTTACTTGCAGATTTGCTGTTAGCTACAGTGATGTTACACAGTGAAAATGAGTTAAACTTTGGAGCGCTTCTTTGTTACTCGATGTATCCTTTGAAGTATTTTTATGTTTGCGGACAGTCTAAAAATATCAACAGTTTATTCATTTCTCCCTGTTTGAGCTGCATCTCTAGTTTGAGTTCCCTCGCTTTAACTGCTTGCACCTCATTTCTTTTGGCATTAACTCTGTCCATCCCAAATAAGTCTAAAGAAAACACATGTGCTGGGTCAGGAAGTGGATGTTGCACCAGTTATTATTATCGAAAAACTATGAAGTGACAGTGGTGCACCACTTCACATTCCTAGGGTCTACCATCACCCGTAAACTCTCCCTGGACATAGAAATTTACAGCTGCATTGGTAAAGGCACAACAATCTTTGGCCGCATCACAACGCGTGTTTGGGGGAAATGTTAACTCTAGTATCTGCCGTCAACTTTTTTGAAGGATAGGGTTTTCTTATAATTCGTTAGCTCTTTCAAGCCCCCAGCTGAGTTAAGTCAGCGAAATTCCTCTTATTATTATATAGCTCATGTTTAAGTGTATTTAAGAAATTGTCTGAGACATACGGATGTAAAAGGTAAAGGATCCCGTTACACACCCATTGAGCCAAATTGGGAATATGGTGTTAAGCCCATATTTTCTTGACCATCGGCACACAAGGGGTGATGTAGTCAGCACCACTCATACGGATGTAGTACATTCAAAATGATTAAATCAACTTTAGATTTGTCTTTATACAAGTAACAAATTTAATATTCAATTATAGTTAACAGTTTAAAAAATGAATAATTCTTTAACAAACAATAATCATCATCGAGTGATGTTATGGAGTATTGGTTAAGAGTTCACTTGGCATCTTTTATGTTTCTACTTAGCTGCCAATGAGGTTCTGCTCCAGCTGATGTTTGGGTCTTTGCAGATAGATGACTAGATCACATTCGTCACCGGTCAAGTTTGAAAGTTGAAGCACGTTCCAAGAAGTGTCAGGGAGTAACTACCAAGATGGTCCCGCGTCTCTAAGATCCGTCTGATGATTGTGTCTAGCGTCGACTTCAGGCCACTTATACCCTCACTTGTTCCAGAGACAGTACCCTCAGTTGGTGCCACCGACTATTGTCACAAAAGAAGAGAACAAATACCCTCTTTGAGTATTGAGTTCTCCTGACACACACTCGTGTACCCCCCTCTTTTCATTCCATCTCATCTACCTCAGAACTTTACCCTCTCTGAGAATTAATCTTAATCCCAGTTAGCGGAAAAAGTTTATTACATTTAAACTGAATAGGTTTACATTTACCTCTACATTGGTTGAAAAGGTTAACAATATAAGTATGTACTTCATTTCTTCATCATTCACTCCCTGCTTCGTATGGAACTTGGGACTACCTCTGCTTTTGGTTCTTTATAAGAAACTCGCATAAAGCAGTCACCAGCCCTTGCAGTGGTGGCTCATGAAATATTCATTATATATGCGGAGGTTGCTAGCCTCAAATGACTTGGACATCCA
This sequence comes from Oreohelix idahoensis, assembly GCA_024509875.1. Taxonomy (NCBI): domain Eukaryota; kingdom Metazoa; phylum Mollusca; class Gastropoda; order Stylommatophora; family Oreohelicidae; genus Oreohelix; species Oreohelix idahoensis. Next base: position 909,613 of record JAMPIV010005215.1, on the reverse strand, counting down.
CTAGCAATGTTCACATATTATTATTCACATGCCAATATATTCATATTGTTTCACGTGTTAAAAATGCAAAATATAGAATTTTAAATGTACAACTTACCACAAATTTTTTTTGGGATCACTGACTGACATCTGGCTCAGAGAAATAGTTATGACAACTTGTTGGAGATGCCTCTTACACGTGTTCTGGGGTGTTACTTGACAATAAGCTCTCACTTTGACTCCGTGTTCAGATTCCTTTGGATTCCAGTTTTCCGTGTTAATTTAGGTAGAGTTTTCCTGGGAGATAATTCCTCAAGGTGCTCAAACAAGGTCCGGTCCGATAAATGAAATTCTGATTCTATTGATTACTCTGGCTAGTCTAGTTGTCTCTATACGAGTTGAATTTCACAGTGCTGTCAACAGACTAAAGTGTCAGGTTATATTGCAACTTTCGTCCCACGCACGTTGCTGTTTACTATTAGACCAGGCTCCAAAAAGAAATGTTGTTATGTTTACATCCCGTGTGCCGGCCAATAGTTACAATCATTCGTGGTTTGATGGCGTCTATTCAAAACTTTCCTCATAGGAAAATTCTGCATGTCATGTAAAAGGTCATTTTCCGTATAAGGAGTTGTTATATCTGTCGATTCGCTGTAATCATTGCACTACAACTCCCTACATTATCACAAATAATGTCCTTGTAACACTTCTGTCCGGAAGCTATTACAACATTCCGTCTTTCAGGTGCATGTCTGTAATATGTCCGCAGATGGGTAACTTATCTCCCCGTCCTTGTGCAAACACCGACCTTCGTTTGACCATCTGAGCTGTGACTCTTCACGACAGTAATTAGTGAATCACAATAGTCATATCAGCGCTAAATACACTTACTGTGCGTACGTCGAGTTAATCCGGCGCGGCCAAGGTTTGGTACACGAGAATTTTACCAGCCTGACTGTCGGTCAATATTGCATCATCAGTCTGTCTACTCTTTCAGCAGGAATGGTCAGGTAAACAGACAAGACGCATTATTACGGAGAACAAGTGCAAACAATGACTCCAAAATAACCATACTGCCGGGGAGGAAAAGAGAGCGAACCCCTTTACTTTCTTTACAACTGCTTCTTGTCCTAGTGCATTTGAAATATATATATCAGGACGTGCCTTTTTGACCTCGCAGATAGGACTCAGTTATGACAAGCAAGTTACTTTCATTTTTATAATACTGTAATTAGTTGTTGCAGTATTTTTTTGTTTTTTGGTTTTTTTTTAAGAAGGAAAAAAAAAGGTTAATCCAAAGATTTTTAAAAATAAAAACACATAATTTTTGTTTGATTTTAGCCGTAAATCTGCGTTGTTTGTACGAAGAAAAACTTCATGTAGAGATTATATTAGTAATATAATAATAATTGTCCGTTAGGTACTTTTAACTAAGAAATAGATACTTCATTGGTTGTACAATATTTGCCTTGAGACTGCTTCCAGATTTATTAATGGCGACTGTTGTTGTACGTATGATCGGTATATTAAATTTCAGTTAGTGAGAGCGACCTGACAGTGAAGAAAACAGCGAAGTTCAAATGCACCACATTTTCTTTTAATAATAATAAAAAAATAATATAACAACCAAAAAGATGCGAGCTTTTACAAATGGTTGTTTGCACAGAATAGTAGAATTGAAATGGCATAACAAGATCCCCAATTTGGAACTGATGGATAGAACGTGGCAAACACCAGTGGAATAAGAGCTGAGGCGAAGAACCCTGACTTTGGATGGATACACTGAGAAAAAAGTTGATAGCATTACCAAGTAAGTAGTCCCTGATCTGAATTCCCCAGGGCAATGGAGACAGGTAATCAAGTGGAGAAGCCAATGGAAGACAGACACGAAAGGGATGAAAATGACACGGGAAGATCTTGGATGGATGGCACGTGACAGTAAGACTTGGCGCGCATTCGTTGAAGGCCTGTGTTTCACAGTGAACAAAAAGATCATGAATGATAAATATAAAAAGTGAAACTTCGTAAGCACAGCTCAACAAAACGTCTGCGAAAAAATTTCTGAAGCTCAGCAGCTTTGTATATTAGAAACATAGAGAACTACGACATTACGTCGCCTAAGTACTGTTATAGTTTGTCTCCACTTTTGGCTAAAATTTAAATGAGGTCATGAATCGACAGAAAATAATTTAATCTATCATCATACACAGTAACTTACAGTTAACAGTTTGGATCATCATGAGAAATTTCATTTTAATGTGGTATATCCTTCTTTTAAACTACTAAAGCCAAAAAAAAAAAAACGCGTTTATCTCAAAATTATCTGAAGTGGAGAGGAATAAAACAGTACCAAAGCGGCGATTATTTCATAAATTCGCGATACAAATTCATCACTAATTTTCGCAAAATTTATTTAAGGTTTTGTGACGAATATTTTCTTTATTTGCAAACCTCAAATTATTCAGCTGATTATTCGGGCTCTGAAGCCTGCTTATCTTGCCAGAATGTTCTCCGATAGTTGAAAAAGGAAACGGTAGGTCGATATCAGATACTGCCGTAATGGTCAAGTGTTAAAAACTTCTCTATACTAATTCAAATTTTATGGAGTAGGGTGACTAGTTCATTTCTTCACTGTCTTTGCTTTCACTAACTTAAGAGCAAACGTCAAGTACACATTTACAGCTGAGTAGATTAGAAGTGATGCTGCCAGGTTTTGAACTCGGAACCCTGTAACTACTGTTAGGAAGACGGCATTTGAAAGCCATGACCAAAGTGGCTCCCAAGTGGGTCAAAATGGCAAATTTGATTAAGTGTGGAACTACTTCTGACGATCAGTTGAATTCCTGTTTTATTACTCTGTATAAAGATTAGTGTTACTACAGAAGACACAACACTGCTTCAATTTCGTAATGCTAATATTCTCTATATAAGTCTCTAACACTGCACTCCTCTACGTCATGAGACTACCTTTTTATATCATCAGCAAACATGATCAGGTTATGGTTTCTTTGTTTTCCGCAGAACGGACTCGTTCCAGGGCCATCACTAGATCTTTCATTGTATGGTTTTGTCAAAGACAAAAGTATTCTCCTCTACTTGTCACAGCCCAAGTCGTTGTATGGTTTTGTTAAAGACAAAAGTATACTCTGCTCCTTGTCACAGCCCAAGTCGCAGGGCCTACCTGCCCCTGGAAGAGTTAATGACTTGTTTGCAAATGTTGCTTAGCGACTCATAGGTTCTCAAACTTTTTCAGACTATGGCACACTTGGCAATGCAAATTTATGTCGCGGCACGCCAGTGTTCTTAACTGATTCCGTACGTAATTATTTTCAGCTCTGGACGGAATTATTTTTAAGCCCCAAAAATTTACACATACATAATTTACGTTTACTGACAATGTGTGTGTTACGGTATATGATATTAACGCCGTCTGCTAAAGGTTATCAGACGTGCAATTGTAAAGGTTAAGGCATTTAATATATTGCGATCATCATCATCATGTGACATATTCTTTCCAGAACGTTGTCTCCATTACAGCTGCTCTGAACGCATCACGATTCAGGGCAAGTCGACCTGCATCAGCCAAAGACAAGTTCAGACTCTCTGTGATGTCCTGGGTCCACCGTCGTCTAGGTCGACCCCTTCCCCTTTTTCCAGGGACCATGCCTTCCATCACTGTTTTTTCCAGACCATTATGTCTTTTTATATGACCGAAAAATTTCAGCTTCCTTATTGCGATGGTATTTAGGAGCCAATGTTCCTGTACGTTTAGTGAGTGCAGTACTTCTCTGTTGGTCTTTTTTTCTGTCCAGGGTATTCTCAACATCCTTCTGTAGCATTTCATTTCGAATGATGTAATCTTTTTTGCAACTGTTTTATTGAGTGTCCAAGTCTCGCAGCCGTATGTTGCTACTGGGTAGAGATGGCTACTGTGTTTATGTGTCGAAACAATGTGTCGAAACTGCGTCGTACCCGAACGATTCGATGCGCAGATTTTTGCGGTGTCGAAACAGTGTCACGTCCTGTCTGTTTTGCAGAGACACATTGTCTCACGCAGATTCGACACATAGCCTGCTTCGAACAGCAGCTTCAGTTCCCGTCTGCTTCGCTGTTTTGCAAAAGGCACACTGTATCATTGTCTCATGTGTCAAGCGTGCGCTACATATGGCGTTCATAGATAGTATGGAAAATCAAACAAGTCATAATTTTTTTTAAATAATTCCTCAGGACTGAAAGAGGCTTACTACTATTAGGTGTCTGCTCGGTTTGAGTTGAATCATTGTCGCTGACTGTACCTATTCTAGTTTTATATAATGTGTCATTATTACTGTTATTATTATAATTTTTTTCACTTTTACTGCAGCTGTCAGCATGTTCCCCTTGCATATCATCATAATGAAAACGACTGTGTAAAATTCTTAACAGTGGTCACACGAAATACCATAGATTTGTACTAACGAGAATAAGTAAATCTGCATACTAGGGTGTCACGACTCATGTCTCATTGTTTCAGTTAATTTACTTGTAGTCTGCTGTTTCGAAACAGTTCCATAGTTCTTTTTCATCCAAGCGCTAATTATACGCATGTTACGGTACTCTTGATTCCTGACTTCAGGCGCTCTCGTAAGAAAACGTGTTTTGTTTATACATAAAATAGTGTTTAAAACTTGTGTTCAACCTCATTTAATCTTCATTTATGGCGGGGAGAAGCCCTGTTTGGGATTATTTTGTAAAGATCAAAGACAACAAAGTAAAATGTAACGTGTGTTCTGGTATTTTATTATTCAAGGGTTCGTCAACTTCAAGTATGACTAGGCACTAGAGATGGCTAGTGTGTGTATGACGGTATGTGTCGAAACAATGCTTCGAAACAGCGAGCGATTCGACACTTCCTGCTTGTTTCTTTCGTCTGCCTCGCTGTTTTGCAGCGACACACTGTCTGAGCCTATGTAAAATTTGAATCAACCGTTCGGAACATTAGTATGGAATATCAAACATGTCATATTTTTCAGGGATGTATTATGATGACTTGATTTTACAAGTGATATTATTTTTGCTGAGAAGTTATAGACACTGGAAATTGTGTCAGTGTTGCAGTTGTCAATGTTTTAGGCGCTATGTTAAAGTTGAAAGTGTCAGTGTGTTCGTATAAATGTAATATACACTTTATTAGCTCTGCTGATATGTGTACTCGGTGTGGATTTGAATCATTGTCTACCAAATCTAGCTTACTCTAGTTTGATATCATGTGTTATTATTACTGTTATTATTATTGTTGTTTTTTATTATTTTCCCATATACTGCAGCTATCATCATATCTACGTTTTATTACATCATAATGAAGACTTGTGTAAAAATATTGAATTGTGGTCACACGAAACGCCATAGATTTTCACACACGACAGTAAAAACAGAGGAAAGTGTCTCACACAGTTCATGTATACCCGCGCCGGTACTGTCTATAAGAGACTTCTTTCTCCCCGATACGGGCAATTGTGTCGTTGTATCGTTGTGTCGACTCACTGTTTCGAAACAGTTTAAATCACTGCGCTAACTGTTTCGAAACAGTTGAGTGTGTCAATTTGCCCACCTCTACTACTGGGAATATACATGCTCTGATCAGTTGTAACTTTGTTTCTTTGCTTGTGCCTTGCCATAGGTTTTTCATCTGTATTAGCTTATGTGAAGCAATTGCAAGTCTTCTTTTAATTTCTACTGCACAGTCGCCAGAGCTGTTAATGATTGATCCTAAGTATTCGAATTCATTGACACTTTCCAGTTCTTCGTTATCAATTTCAATTTCTGGTTTGGTCTTTACTTTGTCTGTTGTCAATACTTTGGTCTTCTTGGTGTTTAGGTATAGATTCTGGGCCTCGCTGTGTTTTTTGGTGGACAGAAGTAATTGTTCAAGTCCTTTTGGGTTGGTCGATAGGAGGACTGTGTCGTCAGCATATCTGATTTCCAGGATCTGGTACCCGCCGATGTTAAATGAGTCAAACTCTGTGTGTTCTTGGTCATCTCTTACGTTTCTCATGATATTCTCGGCATAAATGTTAAACAGGTAAGGGGAAAGGGTACAGCCTTGTCTTACTCCTTTCTGTACTTCAAACCATTCTGATGTTTCCCCCTCTATTCTTACGGCTGCCTGTTGATCTTGGTACAGCAGTGCGATGAGTTGTATAAGGTGGTTTGGAAATCCCATATTTTTCATAATAGCCCATAACTGCTGATGTTTCAATTATTGAACGCTCCATACACGATCGATTATGACGTGTATAGCGTTGTTTGGGTCACAGTCGGTAACTAAGAAACGCTACCCTTTGTTACTTGACCGCCAAGCTGAATAGCTGCGTTTTTCTAACCTTCCAATTCAATGGCATGATATAGCCATATATATGCATTTTTTGATGGACCAGGGTCAGTCCTAGAACTCTATATGAGAGGAAAATTTATGGAGGTTAGTAATTAACTAGAATCCTCAGAAGGATGAGAATAATCGTCAAATTCATATGAAATATTCAGACTCGCAGTCTCACTGTCGGCAGGTAGCCATGTCTAGCTGCGCGTGCATATAGCTGTGATGTTCTGACGACAATACTGCATTGTATCCTTAAACGGACATTGACACGTAAACCAGCAGTCTACGTTATTGATTAATTTATGCATGACTTATATGGACTTATGCTCTACTCCTATTTGAAATGATCATCCTGTGTGTACAACTGTGAATTAAATGTATGGACTCAATGAAATGACTTATCAAATCAATCGTATTCCAAGGTTCAAGTATTGTTCGGAATCTTCCACCCCCGCATTCGCTTAATCTTCCATCGAAGGCACGATGCACTATCACTGAATAAAAAAAACTAACATATCAAAGAAAAAACAATGGCCAGAAATTTATAATTGTTTTATTCATATCACATGGAACATTGTTCAGAGCAAACCACCATGCAACAGTGGTGCCCGGTATGTGGGGACGAAAAACAACCAAAAACAAAAATTTTTTTTCATGACTTTCGAATGAAATATTTACGATCAAGTTTCGATCACATGACCATTACGAAGCTGACGTGACGCACGTGATCATGAATAGCAACATGACGTCACTGTTGCATTGTCGCAGTGAAGAAGACATCTTTTCAACGCCTCTCTAGTTCGCTTCAAATTGATCAAGATGCACAAGATGGACTACCGTTGCCTGCCCATCAGGAGCAGACAGTCAAAGGCACAGGCCTAGCTGTTGACGACCTCTAGCACTGATCTAAGCAACGGAAAAGATAAGTCTAGGTGTTTAACTGTTGTTATTGCAAACAGTGCTAACTGAGTCCATGCCCTCTGCCTACATCGGCATGTTTTTACCTATGTTTAATGTACTTTTTGTTGTCTTAATGTGTTGTTAATTCGTGGGAGGTAGGGAGGATGAACCGAAATTAGATTCTGTGGCTCTCACGATGCCTGAATTGATTTCGGTCGTTTCTTAGGGCAGTTAAACGATTGCACTTTTGGAAGCCCCATTGAGGTTTGCCATTGGACTATCTGTCCAAATCTGCTGTCGTTTGACGATTTGTGTTAGCTGTACCGTTCCGTAGATAACTGGTGTATTTTATTCGTACTCAGTTAACAATTTTATTCAGTTTTGTATCATGTTCGTTAACTATTTCGTCCAGACTACTCTTACTATCATTTATTTTATGATTGTTAAATGTTCGTCCGTTATGAGTCCTGTGATGTCATCATTTTTTGCAGTCATTTTTTTTTGTGTACTTTGAATATTAAGTTGACCTCGGGTCAGACCTTGACCCTTCATTTGGCTTGTGACACTTCCGCTTGTTTTATTTAGTTCATAAATTCATTTTTAATTGTGAAAATGTCTTGTTTGCGTCTTAACATTGTTTGTACCCTTTAGTTGCATCATTGTTTTGTTTGTCCTCATGATATATATTAAATACTACATTAATAATATGATATTATATGCAATAATACACTTGTAATTTAATTTAATTAATTTTTTCTGATATTTAAGGTTAATATGGGACATTGCATAATTATGCAGTGATAGTCCAAGAAAGTAGCACTACAATTTATAAGAGATGCCTAGGGCATAATAATATAATATATATATTGACCAAATAAAATAATCTTATAGTCTACCTTTGAGGTAATAGACCCATTGTATATTATTTAATATACTTTTCTGGTACTAAGAGAGTGACTTAGTACATTGAACAATATAATTACTAGGAATCATACCCAACATTATTGGATATTAAGATTAATTGTGTGATGTAATTACATTATAGTTAACAGATATCATAACTATTTATGATATAGTATTATTTAGATACAATATTGTTACAAAATATTGTCTATTAGTTGAACTTAGACATTAGAGTTCAGTACTATTGTGATTATTTATATTGAATATTTCTAAGTTGAGTAAGTATAATAATTACTCTGAAGCTACTATTGACTATTTTAATCAGTAATTATCAATAATTACTTACAGATAAAAGTCAAAATGCTTACTATAGACCATTTCGTTAAAATTGGTCGGGAATATGGTTATAAATCTCAAGAACTTCGTCAGTTTGCTGAGGCAGAACTGGAAAAACATGAAAGAAAAGAAGCAGAGAAAAAAGCTGCATTAAAGAAAGAGGAAGAGGAACAAAAGGCTGCATTAAAGAAAGAGGAAGAGGAACAAAAGGCTGCATTAAAGAAAGAGGAAGCAGAACGTGAGATGAAGCAAATTGACAAGGAAAATAGATTGAGAGAGATTGCTCAACGTGAAAGAGAAGAGCAAAGAGCAATCGCCAGACAGGAAGAAGAGAATAAATTGAAACGAGAGGAAATTATTTTACAACAAGAAATGGAATTGGCGCGTATTAAATTGGAGACAGCAAGATTACAAGCACAAAGTGCTGATGCAAACCAGAATAATAACGCACAAAATGGATCATCATCCAGCCAAACTAAACATTTCTACAACTTTAAATTACCCACTCTCAACTTGAACGTGGACGACCTTTCATCGTTCCTGTCACGTTTTGAACAGACTTGCAAAACAAACCATTTGCCTGAAGAGTCATGGGTACTCAAGTTAAATGAATTCTTGGTTGGAGAACCATTGACGGCTTCTCAAAATGCTGACCCATCAATAGCAAATAACTACGGTGCTATTAAGTCCTTGCTTTTACGAAGGTTTCACCTGGACGAGGAACACTGTAGGTTGAAATTTAAGGGAATTTTACCTGAATCTCCAAAAGATTTTGCAGGATTCATTGCGAACATACGCAATACATTTAATAGATGGGTTGAACTGGCAGAAGTCAACAAATCATACGACAAATTAGTTGATTTACTACTACGGGATAAGGTATTATCTTCGGTTAGCCAGCCATTTTTTGCATATTTGCAGGAGCGTAAACCAGGTACTATGGACGAGTTAGAAAAAATTTCTTTAAACTACTGTTCGGCACATCCGAATGCAACCATTTCTAACTCCTCATTAAGAGAACCTCTACCTGTGGCGTCTAATATGGCCTACAATCATAATAACAAACAAAGACATCACAGTGTAGACAGAAGCAGGTTCCAAAGAAATCACAATGTTAACTTTCAGAAGGGACATAATAATGATTTCAACAATAAAAATGAGTTCAACAGAGGTAGATCACGAGATAGAAATTATTCACCTCAAACAAACTACCACAATGGTCAACATAACACTAATTATAATCGATCACATACTCCCAATAATAATAGTAACTGGAATGGTAATAATCATGGCTCGAGACATCGAGATAATAGTTACTATAGAGGACGACGAGATAATTCTAACAATTATACTCGGAATCGATCTCATTCTCGGGGATCATCTCATTACAACCATAATACAGGGGCGGCAGTTACAAATAATACTACCCCTATAGCTCAGGTCCCACTTGACAATAATACAACACAGTCTTCTGCTGCATGTTTTGCTATTAATTATAATGTGGCAAATAGTTGCCAACAATGCAATCTTATTTTTCAGAAGGCGAAAGAAACAGTGCTTAACTGCGGACATATTACACCAGAGGTAGGTCTTGCAGTCAACGATGGAACAGGCCTACTAATTTTTAACAGGGGATTAGTTAATGGATCCGTCGTCTCAGTGCTGAGGGATTCAGGATCCACAACGATTGGTGTACGACAGTCGCTGGTACATCCTAGCTGTGCAACGGGGGAATATGTCCGTTGCATGACTTTTGGTGGAACTATTGAGTTTTACCCCACAGCTATTATTCATGTTAACACACCTTTTTTCACAGGGAACGTAAAAGTATGTATGCTAAAAAAGCCTATAGCTGATCTGATGGTTGGTCGTATACACGGCAGTAAAGATTGTACTCCAGATGAGATTATAGAATGGGAGAAACATAACCTATGCACTGGAAACGCCGTGACGACTAGAGCGCAGACTCAACTCATGGAGAAAGTTGATGATAATAAAATGGATGCAGACAACCAAGAGGAATTTGTAGTCAATTCACCTATTGACAGGGAAACATTTGCAACCAAACAAAAAGAGGATAAATCTTTAAAAAAATTTTTTAAGCTGGTTGATAAAGTTGACAATCTATCCTCAGGTAATAATAACAAACATTGTTTTGTTATTAAAAATGACATATTGATTAGATGTTTTAATGACAAATCACAAATGAAACAACAAGTTATGGTCCCGTATACTTTTAGACGGTACATTCTTCAACATGCACATGACTCACATTGTGCTGGACATATGGGATATACTCGAACACGATCTCGAGTACTGTCTTCATTCTTTTGGCCAGGAGTGTCAAGAGATATTTCGCAGTATGTACGTTCCTGTACTACATGCCAAGAAGTGAAAGCACGTGGAGCTTTTCACACGGCGCCTATTCAGGCTTGCGATATCTCAGTAAGACCGTTTGACAAGATGGCAATAGATATTATTGGTCCATTGCTACCATCGGCCAGAGGACATAGATTCGTCCTTACGTGCATTGATTTGTGCACACGATGGCCAGAAGCTATCCCATTAAAGACCACCACTACCACAGATGTAGCTGATGCACTACATCTCATCTTTTCTAGAATAGGGTTTCCTAGAAAACTTTTATCAGACCATGGGTCACAGTTTATATCTGACACCATGAAGGAAGTCATGAAAACTTGGAACATTGATAGGAATTTAAGTAGTATTTATCATCCTATGAGTAATGGTGCGGTTGAAAGACTTAACCGTACACTTAAACAACTACTACATAAGGTTACTGCTAAGCACCCTCATGACTGGGACAGAGCACTCCCAGCTGTTCTATTTGCTTATCGGGAGGTACCGCATGAACAAACTGGCTTCTCTCCCTTTGAATTAGTTTTTGGTGCTCCCCCAAGAGGTCCTATGGGACTAATAAAAGACTTATTAATTGACGCGGAGATGACTCAGGACACTCAGTCATCTTACGAGTACGTGATTAATCTTCGGAAGAACATTATTGAGTCTTGCCAGTTGGCAACAGCTTCTTCTGAGGCTGCAAAAGCTAAGGCTCGATCTCTACAAAATAGGTCTCGACGATTACGCCAATTATTCCCAGGCGACGAGGCTTATGTGTTACTTCCTCACAATAACAATAAATTATTGATATCTTGGAATGGTCCTTACAAAGTCATTGATAAAATTTCCGACGTTGATTACGTCTTAGATATCAAGGGACACAAAAAGATATTTCATATTAACATGCTCAAGCAATTTCATACACGTCCTGAACACTTACAGTCAATTTTTCATGAACTAGATGACAACACAGTATCTACTTGTTATTATTCTAACTTATCTGTCATCCAGGAAGAAGAATCTTCTTTTCCTGAGGTACAGTTACCGTTACCGGTACCAGTAGTTCAACCTACTGAATCTTGGCGGGATGTAACCATCTCTTCAACGGTTACACCGCAACAGCGTCTACAGATTGCTAATCTATTACAATCTTATCCAGATGTGTTGACCGACGTCCCGGGTCGCACATCGGCTATCAGTCATGACATTACTCTCAATGATGATACACCTATTCGTGTACATCCCTATTCTGTTCCTTTACATTTCCTTGCTAAAACTACTAAGGAACTTGAACAGATGTTGTCTCTGGGAATCATTGAGACTAGTAATTCGCCATTCTCTTCTCCATTAGTGATTGTCCGGAAGAAGGACAATAACATCAGACTATGTGTTGATTATAGAAAATTAAATGCTAAGACTATAGTTGACAGCGAACCACATCCACTTATCGACGACTTACTGCCACGTCTATCCAACGCAACTATATTTAGTAAGATAGACTTAACTAAAGGTTATTGGCAGATACCACTGACCGAAAAGGCTAAGTACTACACCGCATTTTCCACTCCACAAGGTCTATACCAGTGGAATGTGATGCCTTTTGGGCTTGTTAATGCGCCAGCTACCTTCATTCGCCTGATGCGACAAATTTTATCAGGTAGACCAGACGTTATTACATATATTGACGACATATGCTTGTTTAGTTCGTCGTTTGAGGAACATGTTTCGGGACTTAGATATGTTTTCGACACTCTAAGGAATTATCATCTAACTGCTAAACCTACAAAGGTGCAAATCGCGTGTAATGAGATAACCTTTTTGGGACATATCATTGGATCGGGATATATCCGAACGTTACCTAGTACAGTCTCCAAAATTCTAAACATAGCAGTTCCTCAGACGAAGAAACAGGTCAGGAGTTTGTTAGGACTTGTTCAATATTACAGTAGATTCATACCAAACTTGTCATCCATCACGGCTGTATTGTCTTCATTGTTAAAAAAAGACATGCCGGTGAAGGTGACATGGACTGGTACATGCAATGAAACTTTCAACAAAATTATAAATTTGTTCTCGCATGAACCAATTTTAAGACTTCCCGATGCTTCCAAAAGATTTTTCTTACGAACAGATGCTAGTAACTACGGCATTGGTGCATGCCTGCTCCAGAACCATGATGGCATTCTACATCCTACCTTATATATTTCAAGAAAGCTAAAGCCGGCAGAAACAAAGTATTCCACAGTGGACAAGGAACTTTTATCTGTGATATGGGCAATAACTAAACTTGAAAAGTTCTTGCTTGGTGCTCCCTTCACCATACAGACGGATCAACGTGCTGTAGCATCCTTGCGTCGATCTAATCATAAAAGCCAGAAACTCGCCAGATATGCAATCATCCTACAGCCATTTGAATTCTCCATTGAACATATTCCTGGCACTGAAAACATTGTGGCGGATGCGTTGTCACGTAATCCTATTGACGACGAATAATCAACATTAACATTCCTAAAACATATCAACTATAAAGGAACTAACCTTGCCTTCAATTTAAACTTTATAAACACTATATGCATCACAGAATTGAACTAAAAGACAATCAAGGTATACATATTGACATTGAAACTTCGTCTAACGTCCATACACGATATATGAATATTCGTTGAACAATCATGGAACAATATCTGACGACAAGTCGAACTTATTATCCTATGTGCACTTAATTCTTGGATGCTGGGATAAATGACATTTCTTTCCAACGTAAACGTTTGAACATTTTTGCCTAAAAGAATTCATCAGGATCAAGACTACGGATGGATCATCATATCCTATACTAATTAATTAGTTAACTTAACTTCTTAATTGAATTATTATCAATAAAATGAAATGTGAGAAAAAAATGAAATGAAAGAACAAAAAAAGAGAACGAAATATAAAAAGAAGAAATTATGAAAAGAGAAAATAAATCTCACACAAGTATTAGATTAATATTTTTTTTTAATGTACCTATACATTATTTAGTTAGTTAAATTAGATAGTTATTATTCACTAACACTTAACACACACAATTAAGTTAAACTTATATTCGAATTTCTTTCTATTTCTTCTCACTTATTTTGTCTTTTCTTCTCTCATAACATCGCGTTACATTAGAATCTTAATAATTTAACTCTTAGTTTAATTAATTAATTTAATTTTAATTAGTCAAATTAATTCCTATATGACATACTAATACGACAGACCTTACTTTAATTTAATTCTATCATTCACTATTAACATTGGACATTTTATTTAGTTGATATAATAATATGTATAATATTGATATATAATGTGATTAATGTTAGATGACTATGACAAATAGTTAGTTGACATGACCGCAACACGGTTCTACTCAGAACATCGTCGGCCATATGTCACAATTGTGTTAAATTTTTTTGAAAAATTGTTAAGTCGGATAGATCTTGAAAAAAAATCTATCGATTTTTTTTTCCCCGGTGTACAGGGAATTGTTACGGTATATGATATTAACGCCGTCTGCTAAAGGTTATCAGACGTGCAATTGTAAAGGTTAAGGCATTTAATATATTGCGATAGATGTTTCAATTATTGAACGCTCCATACACGATCGATTATGACGTGTATAGCGTTGTTTGGGTCACAGTCGGTAACTAAGAAACGCTACCCTTTGTTACTTGACCGCCAAGCTGAATAGCTGCGTTTTTCTAACCTTCCAATTCAATGGCATGATATAGCCATACATATGCATTTTTTGATGGACCAGGGTCAGTCCTAGAACTCTATATGAGAGGGAAATTTATGGAGGTTAGTATTTAACTAGAATCCTCAGAAGGAGAAGAATAATCGTCAAATTCGTATGAATATATTCGGACTCGCAGTCTCACTGTCGGCAGGTAGCCATGTCTAGCTGCGCGTGCATATAGCTGTGATGTTCTGACGACAATACTGCATTGTATCCTTAAACGGACATTGACACGTAAACCAGCAGTCTACGTTATTGATTAATTTATGCATGACTTATATGGACTTATGCTCTACTCCTATTTGAAATGATCATCCTGTGTGTACAACTGTGAATTAAATGTATGGACTCAATGAAATGACTTATCAAATCAATCGTATTCCAAGGTTCAAGTATTGTTCGGAATCTTCCACCCCCGCATTCGCTTAATCTTCCATCGAAGGCACGATGCACTATCACTGAATAAAAAAAACTAACATATCAAAGAAAAAACAATGGCCAGAAATTTATAATTGTTTTATTCATATCACATGGAACATTGTTCAGAGCAAACCACCATGCAACAGTGTGTCTAATCATGAGTTAAGTATAACATATTATATATCAAATTAAAGTACATTGGATGAACAATATAAATCCATATGCCTTTCTGGCTAATTTTATGTTATGTTTATGTTATAACAGATAATATGTACACGGAAAAAATATAACTTGAAATTTTGAACAAAAATTTTCGACTTACGTAAGGCTTGTAACATAAATTGTTATCACAATACAGTTTCACTGCTCTCTTTGTGCAGGTAATCCATTTAGAAACACAGAAAAAGTAAGAAATTTATGGTTGATCACACAGTTTGTTCACTGTTTACATATTAGTAACATATCCTGTGTGTTTTCGGCCATTATGGCGATACGACAAAACACGATTAAAGATGAAGATAAATGTGAAAAAATCCCTTCAAACGCAAATAAAAGACATTGAAGCTTGTTGAAATTTGCCCAGTTTTGTGTTTACTTCCGTTCGAGATAAATTCTGGGCAGTATAAAATATCAGAATAGAAAGAAACAACGAAATAAATCAGCGTCTTTTAAAAGATTTTGCGGCCACAGCGGTCGGCCATTGCGTCTTTTAATAGATCTTACGTACGGAATCAGTTAATGCTGGACTCTCGTGTAATTATCTGTAAATTTATAGTATTTTCCAGTTTACACTACACTGACTACAATCAAATTGTATTGCAATATATATTTTTATAGAAAGGCATGACAAATATGAATAATTTGAGAGAGATTTTAAATTTCGTTATGCAAGTGTCTTGTTTTCAATGTGAGCCTGCTTGGAGGCACTTATTTTCTTTATTCGTGGAGGAATATTGGACATATTTTTTACTATAAAACTTTGGAGGCACATCTCTGGCTCTCTCGCGGCACACCAGTGTGTCACGGCACACCGCTTGAAACACTGGGCTAATCTTATACTCCATAAAACATGTTAACGTGCAACTTGTGGATCACAGTTTGAGCGTATGCTAAAGTTGTGTCTCAGCATTAAAGTAAATTCCCCTGTTTTCATGCCGAGTTGATCAATTTTGTAGTATGTCCATGACTTGTGTGAATCCCCGAATGACGTTTAAGTTACTTAAAAATTACTATAATGTCTTCCATAAACGTCAACACGTTAAGCTCAGGAAGGTTTCAGAATGTAAGTATCTGGGAAGCATCTTCACAGACTACGGAAGACTCGAAAGAGAAATTGAAACTAGACGTCACAAAGCCAGTGCAGTGACTTACCAACTGTCACCACTAAAAATCTCACCTCAATTGGGGATCGAACCATGGACCACCGGGATAGGAAGCCAGTGAATGAGTAATAATGACATCCGAAAAATTGTAGTATTTACATCCTGCATTCAGATACATAGTGAACAGAAAATAAAGTGCTTTGTACATCTCGTGAAAATATAGCCCGACCAGTTACCACTACCCATCAACAACAGAAGATTTAGTTTCAGGATACCGGGAAGACCAAGCAGACTGGATATACACTATTACAGAAATCCTGCAATAACCCGGGCTCACATCAGCCAGTACGACACACTTGGTTCAATAACGACAACTTCAGCCACCAAGACGTTTCATGACAAGTTAAGCGAAAAAGTAAAAAAAAAAAAGTCAGTATGATGTCATTACAACATTAACGTCATTTTTAAATGCAAGTTTACAAGTACGGTTATGGCCAACATCGCCACAATTACAACATTAACGTCATTTTTAAATGCAAGTTTGCAAGTACGGTTATCACCAACATCACTACAATTACAACATTAACGTCATTTTTATATACAAGCATACAAGTACGGTCATCACCAACATCGCTATAATTACAACATTACCGTTACTTTTATATACAAGCTTACACACACTGTCATCACTTTCACCACTTACCTTCCCTTCACACCATGTCAGAGACCTGCCCGTCCTGATTAATGTTATTTACGTTTTTGTTTTTTTAAACAATTACAGCTTATTTTTAACACAGTCTTCAACCTGAGCAAATGGCGCCAGCTGATGACAATTCTGAGGCAGAAAAATCATGGGCGAGTTTGCGTCTCTGAACTGGTCATTTCTACGTACTCGACAGCGGGTAATCTGCAATTTGCAGTCAGTATACACTGTTTATTGCCCCCCCCCCCGCAACCCCTTTTTCAGTCATCTTACGCTATTTAGTAGCGTTCATTGTCTTAAACATCCCACAAAAAGTGTTTGTAAAGTTTATGGCATCTAAACGAAGAAGACTAATTACCAACGCCAAACAAGAAATCTCCACAAACTTTATTTGATTTGGTGGCGGGTGGAGCAAGAGATGAGAAGAGGACAGCAGGCAATGGATGGTACACGCATTGAGGAGACCTATGGGTGGCATTGCAGGGCAGTTCTTGTTCTGGGCCCACAGGGTAAGAGGGGCAGGGGTAATAAATAGACCAGGCGGCACATGGAGAGGAGAGGAGAGCTGGAGAAGGGAGCTGGAGACAGGGTGAGGACGATAAGGATAGCGTGGAAAGAGCTTGAGGTAATGGCACGTGACAGGATGACCTGGCATATGTTTCTTGAAGACCTATGCTCCTGTGGGAGCTGTAGGGTAAGGACTGATTGAGAGGTTCCGACAACAGCCGTTTTTACACAACATATACCCAGAGATTGAACACGTCCTTTTTTTGTTAAACATTTCACTATCTTCTCGTTCTTAGAGGGGAATTCCGACAACAGTCGTTTTTACACAACATATACCGAGAAATTGAACACGTCCTTTTAAACATTTCACAATCTTCTCGTTCTTAGAGGGGAATTCCGACAACAGTCGTTTTTACACAACATATACCGAGAAATTGAACACGTCCTTTTAAACATTTCACAATCTTCTCGTTCTTAGAGGGGAATTCCAACAACAGTCGTTTTTACACAACATATACCGAGAAATTGAACACGTCCTTTTAAACATTTCACTATCTTCTCGTTCTTAGAGGGGAATTCCGACAACAGTCGTTTTTACACAACATATAACGAGAAATTGAACATGTCCTTTTTTTGTCAAACATTTCACTATCTTCTCGTTCTTAGAGGGGAATTCTGACTACAATCGTCATTACATAAGATATACAAAGACATGAATGAAAAACTACTTTTGTTAAAATATTATTACCATCTTTTCTTTCATAATAGAGGTTCTGTCGACAATCGGTTCAGGCAACAAGATATACTGATAAATTGATTATACTCTTCTTTGTTCAGTAATGTAGCCATCTTTTCATTCCTACTAGTGGTTCTGATAATAATAGTTTTAGCACAGGATATACCGAGAATTGAAACAGTTCTTTTGTTAACATTTTAATATTTTCACTTTCTTATGGGGAATTCTGAGTACAGTCGTCATTACATAAAATATACCAAGAAATGAATGAACTACTCCTTTTATTCAAATATTATAACCATTTTTTCTGTCGAAACAGAAGTTCTGGCAACAAGATATACCGAGAAATTAATTATACTCTTCTGTTTTAAATATATTTTAAAAACATTTTTCACTATCTTCTTGTTCTTAGGGGGAATTCTGACAGCAGTCGTCGTTACACAAGATGTACCGATCTTCATCTGCCATTTTACAAGCGAAGTCCTCAATATTGCTATCTTAGCTTCTGTCTTTTACTACAGAAATGGCTCCAGGCGAGCTAGCAGACGACGAAGATCATAACTGGTGAACTGAAGAACTTCAAGACGTCGGAGAAAGTAATGATATTGGCGGAATCATTGAGAATGACCGGACGTAATAGAAAATGGACTTCGTTTATGTTTCGTCTAAGGCAATAGTATTGGGGAGGTGTGACCTACTTCTGCACAAGAGTTCAGAGGATAAATATATTTTACAGAAAAAGAGAGAAACATCAATAAACTGTGGTTATTGCGTGAATTGAATGTATGTGAATGAAATAGAAAGATATTTCTGATTGTGAATAACTTGTGAATTACGTGTAAAGACTCATCTCGACTTCCGACTGGCTTCTCTGACTACCTCGTCGTACCGGTATGTCAGTATGGCCATAAGTCAGAAACCGCTACACACTATGTGAACCACAGTTATATGTTAACAATTAATATACTTGCATGCTAGACGTTTAGGTTATTTTGTTCAACTATATTACTCTTTGTTCAAAGTGAAATAATACAATGTACAAATTCTAGCATAAATGACTGTAGTGTACAGTAGCGTTGGGCGGATGGAGCTGTCGTTAGGCTTTATAATCGAACGTCGGGAATAGAATATATGCCAAGAACATTCATTGATGAACATTCATTGATGAACATTCAATTATGAATATTCATTGATATTATAATATTAAATCATTGGAAATTTTCGAAGTGACTGTGTTACTGGTTCCTTTCATGAAAGCCGACAGTTGTATGTGTTACCTCTAGTGAACGAGACAGCGGGCAGAGTGTGGTTGGCATAGCCACACCTGTATCCGTGATATTCTGGGATAATTGAAGATACTACTACTCACCCCTTAGTAGTTTCTCTTCTACCCTGGGGTGTAGAGATTTCTCAGAAAGAGCGCCATATTATCCCATCAGCGGTCTTCCTCCTGGCCTGGTTCCATTCTAGTCCTCGGTCCTTCAGAAAATGTCTAATGTTGTCCTCCCGGCGGACTCTGGGTCGTCCTGAAGGTCTGGATCCCTGGCTCTTGGTTTCCCATATCTGTCGTGGTAGCCGATCTTCTCCCATTCTGCAGACATGGCCAAACCATCATAATTGGGACTGTTCTGTTTGGTTCTGCAGTGACATTGGTTTTGAGGCCATGACATATCGTCTGGTTGCGGACCATGTCTCTTCTTGTTACTTCAACTACCTTCCTTAGATACCTCGTTTCTGAGGTTTTGAGTTGGCTTTTGTGGGTTGTAGTCATTGCCCATGACTCGCATCCATGAGGCAAGACTGGAACATAGGTGGATCGGTATACAGCCATCTTCGTCGTCTTACCAATTCCTCTTTTGCTGAAGAATCCTTCATTTATGGCCTGAAAAAGTCTCGTAGCTGCTCCTCTTCGGGTAGCCAACTGTTCTTTGATGCCTCCATTCAAGTCTATGACAGCTCTAAGGTATTTAAAGTGGCTAACATAGTCTCCCTGCATAATCTGATGCCTTTTTTCCTCTCGTTATATCATCATATAATCAAAATACATAATTGCCGCCGTAAGTACTTGGTCGGACGGTCGGTCGGGCAGTCACATTTTTGCACACAGTCATTTGTGAACTTTTTTTCTATTTCCGAGGGAGTGCATTAAATTTCAACCACAGCTAAGGGGGTGCAACTGTGTTTGAAAGTTAGACAATAATTGTATTGTTTCCCCTTATATGTACTCTCGCGAAAATAGAAACAAATGCGCAAATGAAGGTGTGCATGAACAGTTTGATTATGGAAATAAGCCAACAACACGATTGATAAACAGTACATGAACTGGAGTCTAGTCAAACTTCAAACGTTGTCCTCAGAGTCAGTATGTCAACCATGGCTTCTCAGAGGCAGTAAGTCGACCAGGGCAAGATTATAAAAAGATGCACGAACAATTACAAGACATGTTGTCATAAAAGAAATGTTAGTTATTTAGTCAATTTACGGTCCATTAGATCATTATCACTGCTCCACATGTCATTAAGGTAAGGTTACTCCATGTCTTCATATTTAATACATCCATATAATTTTCACTACAAATATCTAATGACGGTCGCCTGCAATGAAATGACCACAGTAGTGATAATACCGTCTGTAATACATGCAACAGAAACAACAAACTATAATTAATAACCTGCCAATTTTGGCGGGTTGTTGCTAGTATACAATGATTAATTACACGGCTGTCTTAATTACGAAGCGCTGTAAGTAGCACGCGTCGTAAGTTGGCGTCACTCTACATTTGTTAAGGAGATAGCGACAGCACCGTTTTTGTGTGTGTGTTTTTGTTTTTTTAGAATAAGACTGAACATTGTGATATCGGAAATAATACAATACAAATGTCATATAACTATTTGTCTCTTCTTCTTACTGTCTCGTGTTAACAAAGGAGTACGGAACCACCGTTAATGATAACCACACAGACGGAACCCTGCGCCGAAGCAATAGCAGTGGGGTTTTCTATAGCTACTTGTTTGACATACTGAGATTGTTGCCACGTGATGTCGCCACGATATGATACAGAAAGAATAGAGATATTGCTCCTTCATTCGAGTTACAATATGGGGCGATTAATATGAGGTTTAATTTGAGGTTGGCAACCTCATCATGTATAAAAAATTGCTAAAGAAACAATCACTTTTATGAATGCTTTGGTCCAGGTTTGTTGTAAGATGATCTGGTGCAATGGTGATCCCATGCTCCACAAGGAGCGAAGAGGAAAATGATGATGAAAGAGGTTGTTAGCCCCATCTACAACCTGCCTTAGGCGACATGCTTACTGTCAATGATCTATCATCATCAACCAATACCAATATCTACAGAAACTGCCACGTTACTTTTTTCTGATTCACACAGGAATATCACCAGCAATTTAAACTTCAAGTCCCATAATTTTTATTTATTTGATTTTTATTTACTTACTTCTCGCTTTCTTCTATTGTGTTTGTTCTTCTGTCCCTAACGACGACCTTGTGGCCGTAACGTTGGAAATTCTCTTTTTCCTAGTAAGACGCAATACTTGTTTGTGTTTACCCCATCGCTAAATATCGACGAATGTCATGCTCTCAGATGCTGTCGATCATTTCTGTCCGTAGATCTCCATCCTTGATGATCCCCTTCATTTTCTTGTTGGCACAGTGCCAAGTTGTCCATTATTTTGTCTCTCCGTCTTTCTTTAATTCTTTCACAAATCTCCACCCGTGATGTTCCACGGCATTTCTGTAGTTGACACAGTGTGAAGCTGTCCATTATCTTTTTTTTTCTCTATCTTTCTTTACTTCACTCTACAGACCTCGTGTCTTGATGTTCCCTATCACTTCTAAAGTTGACATAGTGTCAAGTTGCCTGTTATTTCGTCTCTCGGTCTGTTTTTTACTTCTCTCCACAGACCTCTATCCTTGATGTCCCCTATCATTTCTGTTAGTGACACAGTGTCAAGTTGTCCATTATCTCTGTCACTCCCTACTTTTCTCCACATATCTTTATTCTGGATGTCCCCCATCATTTCTGTTGTTGACACTGTGCCAACCTGTCTGTTATTTTGTCTCGCTGTCTTTCTTTACTTTTCTTCACAGATCTCGATCCTTGATGTCTCCTAAATTTATGTTGCTGACATAGTGTCAAGGTAAAGGATCCCGTTACACGCCCATTGAGGCATATGATGTTAGGCCCAAATTTTCTTGACCATCGGCACACTAGGGGTGATGTGATCAGCATCACGCCGGCCGCCTTAACCTTCCCAGAGTTGCTCTGGTACCCATTTGGGGCCGTTTGCGGCCTAAAAAAATCTCACCTCATCTGGGGATCGAACCATAGACCACTGAGCTAGGAAGCCAGTGCACTAACCACTATGCTACATAGTGTCAAGCTGTCCGTTATTTTGTCTCTCCAACGTCGTCTACTTCTTTTCACAGATCTCCACCCTTGACGTTCCCCATCATTTCTGTTGCTGACATAGTGTCAAGTTGTCTGTTATTTTGTCTCTTCATCTTCTTGACCTCTTCACAGATCTCCATCCTTGTCGTTCCCCATCATTTCTGTCTCTGACATAGTGTCAAGGTTGTCCATTATTTTTTCTAGCAGTCTGTCTCTACTTATTGTGCCATCTATGTTGCCAGTTATTATGATGTTTTCAGGTGCTCTTATTTTATGTTGATTTCACTTTTCTCACGATTGACAAACCACCATCATCTACTGAGCATGCTCAATTAGGATGTCAAGTTCACCAGTGACTTCAATCAATACCCTTTAGCTCCCCGAGGAGCATAGGCCTTCAACAAACACATGCCAAGTCCTCCTGTCCCATGCCATCCGCTCAAGATTTTTCCTTGTTTTTCTTCATCATTTGTACCTCTGTTTCCATTTCTCTTCTCCATGTTTTGTTTTTGTCTGCCTCTGCCTCTCTTTCCCTGTGGATTTTAGAACAAGTAATGCCTTGTAATGCTATCAACAGGTTTCCTCAATGTGCGTCCTGTCCATCGCCAGCGTCTTCTTCTCAGTTCTTGTTCCACTGGCACTTGTCTGGTTCTTGTCATCATTTCTACATTTGTGATGGTGACACAACAAGAGAAATCCATACTAGAATTGCTTTGGCAGCTAGCGCCTTCAATAGATTATCTAACATTTGGAAATTACGATCATTGAATATACATACCAAGCTTCGTCTGTTTAATTCAAATGTTATCTCAGTGTTAACATACGGCTGTGAGAGTTGGAAAATAACAAAATCATTGGAGAACAAGCTGAATACATTCGAGAACAAATGTCTTAGAAAACTCATGAACATCAGTTGGAAAGAATTCAAGACTAATCGACAAATAAGAGAAGACTCTAGGCAGAAATATGTCTCCGACTATATAAGGAAAAGACGATGGTCTTATATCGGTCATGTCCTACGAATGCAAAACAACAGAATACCACTACAGGCGCTCACTTGGGTTCCTGAGGGTAAGAGGAAAAAAGGAAGACCAAAAGAAACACTCAGAAGAACAATAATAAGAGAAGGAAGAACGTTGGGATTAAACAATGTGCAAGAGCTAAGAGGAGTGGCGTCACAACGAACAACCTGGAGAGCACTGGTTTCTGCCTTATGCGCCGTGTTTGGTGCTTAAAGAATTTATTATTATTATTATTATTCTACGCACGCACCCGTTTATAAAAGTCTGTAGCTTTTTGGTTGTTGTTTTTGTTGCTCTCCATGTCTCAGAGCCATACAATAGGACTGACTTGACATTTGAGTTGAAGATTCTTATTTCGTGTTGGACTTGATTTATCTTGTTCTCCATATGTTTCCCAATGAAATGAAAGCTCCTATTGCTTTTTTTATTCTTATTTTGATATCACTGTATGTCCCTCCAACTTTGTCTATATTACTGCCAAGATATGTGTACCGTTTTACATCATTTAGTGGTGTTTCTTCAAGTTTAACCTTGTTATCATTTCTTGCATTTATTCTCATAATCTTTGTCTTTTCCCTGTGTATTTTCATGCGACTTGTTGTTGTGACATCGAGAATTTTCATTTTGTCTTGTATCTTAATTATGGTTATGGGACAGAAGAGCCAAATCATCTGCAAAATCCAGATCTTCAAGCTGTTTAGCCAGATTCCATTTCTGTTGTGTGATGTCGATGTTTTCATAACCCAATCTATTGCTAGTAAGAAAAGAAATGGAGACAAGAGGCATCCCTGTCTCACTCCCGTTCTAATCCTAAAAGGTTCTGTAAGTTGTCCTTCATTAAGAACTCTGGATGTCATGTCTTCATAGGTCTTCTTTATTAAGTTAATGATCTTCATGGGAACTCCATAGTGCCTCATCAATTTGCAAAGTGATTCTCTGTCTACACTGCCAAATATGATTTCAGGGGGGTTTGAATGCATTTTTCAGTATCCCCGAAGGGAGGCAGTCCAGTGTATCAGTATCCCAGGACAAAGTCCAAAATCACGCTCTACGGTTTATAAGTGGTGCCATGAAGATAACGCCGACAGACGCATGTGAAATCAACACTAATATTGAACCTTTAAACCTAAGAAGAGAATGCTCAGCTGTGGAAACATACGAAAGGTATCTGAGAATGGACACAACGGAGGAGAACAGGAAAATGATAGAGCAGTGGCACACAAAAAAACACAGAATACAAAAGACATCTTTTCTTAAAAATGCAAAAAAAAAGCTAGCACCAAACACCACCTACCAGCAGTTAGAAAGCCAATGACATCTTATCAATAACGAACCACCTTGTTGGCAGGCAACTACTCCTACAGTAAGAAATGAACTCTCGGACTCCTCAGCAGACAAGATCACCCTAGCACCACTACTGAAAACCATCACCTTAGATACTATAGACTCATATCCACAAGATATCATCCATGTCTACAGATGGATTTGTATTTGAAGCTACCACCAACGCTGGATATGGCGCAGTGATAAAATACCCCAACCTGCACCCAGAAGACCACCCTTGCATTTTTGGTCCTTGCGGAGAAATTTGCTGCAGCTATGATGCAGAAAAAACAGCACTAGAAAAAGCATTGTGCCGGATAATCTCAGACTATGAAAGTGGCATCACTCCACCTGAGGACATCGTTATATTCTCAGACTCAAAATCAGCACTTCAAGCCCTAGAAAGCAAAATGTCTCCTGATGTTAATAACATTTGCAGATTAACTGACCAGCTGTTCACTTCCTATGGCGTCGGTTACACTCCAGTGGATCCCTGGGCATGTCAGAGTCCCAGGAAATGAAAAAGCAGATAAACTATCCAAAAGTGGAGCAGCACTGCCCCAGTTTCCATCAAGCACCACACTGCAAACCTGCCAACAGATCCTGAGAAACAATTATAAGCAAGAATGGCTAATCCAGTGGGCTACCTCCCAGACCGGGCGTCCTTTCTTCAAACATCAAGCGAAGCCAAACCCTCAAGATCCAGTTAAACAACTGAAAAGAAGAGATCAGAGTCTAATTTTCCAGCTGAGAACAGGCCATGCCCCCGACAATACACATTTAAATAGAATAGACCCGCTACGTGAACCAAACTGTCGGCACTGCCACCACCATGAGGAATCAGTTGAACACCTACTGTTACAGTGCCCAAGACTAACTGACCTGCGACACCAGCTACTCCCATCGCACCCAACCATCCACCATACACTCTACACATCATCACAACAACTGGGGAAGACGTGTATCTTTGTCAGAGAGGCAATGGGATGTCAAGAGCTACCTGCTCACAGCTAAAGGGATTATATCATCATATCATCATCATCACACTGTCAAATGCCTTTTCATAGTCCACAAATCTGATGTATAGCAGTGAGTTCCATTCTAGACTTTGTTCAACTATCATTCTCAATGTGGCTATTTGGTCTGTACAGGATCTGTTTTGTCGAAAACCTGCTTGTTCATCTCTCAGTTGCTTGTCTATGGACTCTTTTAATCTCTCAAGGATGATTCTGTTTAATACTTTTCCTGGCACTGATAGTAACATTTTTTGGGAGCCGCGCTGGTGTAATGGTTAAGACGTTGCGCTAGCAACCAGGTTTTCAAGGTTCAAGCCCGGGCGCCGGCATTTGTAGGAGTGTCATCGACCGGGAATTTGACTGAATAATCTGAACGGCTTCTGCAGATAAACCCTCTGTGGAAGGAAAGTCCACTGGCTCCCCAGCCTCGCAATGACATGTTATTGGGCCAAAAAGGCTGGAAAGCTCGAGTGCCACTGGTTAGAGGGAAAAAAAAACATTTTTCCTCAATAATTTGTGCACTCTTGTAAATTTCCATTCTTAGGCAACTTGACCAGATAACCTTCCTTCCATTCTGCTGGTATTTCCCTGTTAGCTTCTTTGTGTTCTATCTTACTAATGGTTTCTGTTGTTATCCATGCTTTGTGCTGATGTTCTTTTTTTCTCAGTTCTTGTTCACATGTCTCGTTCCATATATTTTTTACTTGTTGCCAGTGGTCTTCTGTATCTGCTTCATCTTCCAGCTGTTGGAGTACTTGGTATTTGTTGGATACTGTGATAGAATATTTTTCTCTTATTTCCTGATTTCTTAGATATCCCACATTATACTGTTGTCTATAGCTAATACAGCTGTAAATTTCTTGAGTTTTAATTTTGTTTAAGTCAACAGAAGATGATGATCTGATACTACATCTACTCCTCTACATACTTTTACATCATGCAATGATGACCTAAACTTCTTACTTATGCATATGTGATCAATCTGATTCTCAGTTCTGTGGTCTGGTGATATCCATGTTGCTTTATGTATTCTTTTATGTGGAAATATGCTGGTTGATTTGAAGCACAGAAGTTAGCTAATAGTTCCCCATTCTCGTTCATAATAAGTAATCCATGCTTTCCCATGATTTTTTCAAAGACGGTGTTGTCTGTTCCTATTTTCGCGTTTAGGTCCCCCATCAAAATTGTGATGTCCTTTCTTTTCATTTTGTTCAAGTCATTTTGAATCTGGTGTAACATTCTTCTTTCTCAGATTCTTCTTTATCATTTGTTGGTGCATAACAACTGATGACTTGCCCTGTGTATAGTTCACAGCAATAACTTGATGTGAATATTGTTCTGACATGAACAATAAACAGTCCTCTTTCAGATGATAAAAGATTTATAAAATATATGCATGCGAATGATAAAGAAAGTTATTACAGACTATACTCTTAAAAGAGATAAATATCAACATTTTTAATGTGACAAAATGTGAAATGTATAAATGTGAATAAGGTAGAAGGATATCACTGTTTTATTGTGCTTGGTTTAAAAAAAAAAAAAAAAAAAAACTGAAAATAATGTATGTTAATACCACATGAGAAATATGCACATTGTGAGAAAACAGAATGCACATATGCTTATGCAAACACATACAAGCGGGCATACACACAAAGCAGTATGATATAAATCATTCAGAAACATAAAGTGAACTAGTTAATAATGCTTATATTTTAATATGTGTTTTTTTTTTTTTGGGGGGGGGGGGGGGGGGGGGGGAGTTGTCCCGAAACGTAAATATGTTCATTAATAATGATTTTCCCATCACAGCACGTACACAACGTGGAACACCTGTTGGAATCTCACCTGGATATTTCTGACTGAAAGCGCATGGTTTCTTAATCTTTTTTGTGCTAATGCTATGGACCTCTTTGACTGTCCGATGAAGGCTATTGGCCTCTTTTATTTTCTGATGAAGACTATGGACACCCTTGATTGCCCTATGAAGGTTATAAACCCCTTCTTGGAAAAAATTTACATAAAAGCATAATTTAAAATGTAACATTTAAAATTTTAGATTATGTGCATGGATCCCTAAGCATTCATTCATGGACCCCCCAAGGGCTCAGTGGAGCAGAGGTTAAGAAACTCTGTGACAGAGGTTAAAAAACCTGAAGGCAAAGAATGCAGTTTCATCTGAACATGCAAGTAAACAAATAATTTTTTCTGTAACAATTTTTATCACATCAGATCACTGCAGGAAAAGAAAAATGATAACAAACCACAAATAAAAACAGCCAATGAAACTAAACAAAAATAAAACAAAAGTGAACAACAATAACAAATAGGTATTATCTCAATATTTACTATACACTTATAACTGATGATAAAAATAGTAACTGATGGATGAAGAAAGAAATATGTATGCTTGATTTTCTTCTGTATATATCAGTTCCATGTGGAACACACGCCTTCAACCAGATCTCCCCAAGCCCAACTATCTTGGGTGGTCTATTTAAATCCTTAAGGCTCAAGAGCTTGTACAACACTAAATTTGATACTTTTTTTTCTAAGACTGAATTTGTATTTTAGAATGTAACTTTTTACATAAACTTGAAAACTGTTCATTTACTTCAGAAATTACCCATATTTGACCCAGTGGGAATTTCTATATGTTTTATTATAACATTATCATAGAATTATATATGATGGGTTATCTATGGGCTCCTGGGCCCTGAGAAGTTAAGTTTGTTCTCTCTTCTGTATTTCTTTTATGTATGTCTCCAGCTCTCTTCTCTGTATTTGGTCTTTCTCTGTTTCTTATACCTTTAGAGATTCCAGACAGCACAGACTATGCTGGCTTGGCCATGTCCGCGGCATGGAAGATGGTCGCATCCCTAGAGATATCTTCTACGGACAACTGGTAGATTGTAAAAGAACAGTTGTGCGAATGCAGCTGAGGTTCAAAGATGTGTGCAAGAGAGACATGAGGTCATTGGACAAAATCCAGCAACCACGGGAGGATGAAGCTGCTGATCGCACCATGTGGCAATGCTCTCTACGGTGCCACCTCTGATTGGGCGAAAAAATGAGAGGAGAAAACGTCGAAAGGAACATGTGGAAAAAAAATCATCTGAGGGCTGTCACCTCAGGGGCGCATTGCCATAGTCAGTTATGATGGAAGGGGGCTATTATTATTATATTATTATAGAGATTCCAGGCAAAGAAATGCTTTATAATGCTAAGACATGCGTTCTTAGAGGGAGTTCTATCCACCTTCATTACCTCTTGTTCCACTGCTATTTTTTTGGTTGTCTTCATCATTTTTACCAGCTTGATAAGAGATTCTTCTATGTGTGTCTGCTCCATATTTAGAAGGCAGAAAAAGGAATTCCCCACACTGGGCGAATCAAACTAATAATAGTTTGAAACCATTATACAGTGTATTTTTTAGGGGGGGGGGGGTTCCGAAACAGACCTGCCTTCTCATGATGACATTCACAAATTTCCCTTGTTTGCTCCCTGTGGTGCATGGAGTCACTACTACCACTGGTACACTACAGGAAACCTGCACCATAACATTCACTTGCTCTTGTACTTGTGGTTCCTGTAACATTTTGTTTAAATTATGAGGCTGTTAGCGCTATGCACAACCTCACATTTGCCACCTCTAATATATATACCTCAGGCAGCAGTAGATCTTATCTCCTACAAGACCCCGATGGAACTCCCCAAGAGTGATAAGAGAAACCTGAGATAGACCGCCAGCTTTATGGCAGAGGCATTTGTAGATTTATGAGAGCTAACGAAGAAGAATAATACACATATTTTGAATGCAAACAACACTTCATTAAAATTCACATGAAAACTTTGCTATATTGCTGGGATGGAGTAGAATAATTCTAGATGATAATTGAGCAAGCTTACTATCAGCCATAGGTGATAATATTAGTAACTGTATGCTCCACTTGATGGCAGTATTTGTGAGAAAGAAGATTGTGTTAGCACAAATAACATTTGAGTGTATATACTTAATATGTGCTAAATTTTCATATAGGACTGGCTTTGTTTTACAAAAATTCATTGCAGCTGACCTTTAACGGAGGTTGATCTGATCTCATTCTATGCACAGGAAATCATTTCTTCATTTTAAGTCTATGTCTGCACTCAGAAGAAACTTTATCTGCATTATTGTGATTTATAAATCTGTGTTTAAATCCCACAAAATAACTAGTCTTTATTATTATGATTTTTAAGCTTAACTCATTAAGAAACTTTTCCTCATTGCTATCAGTGTAAAAGCTCATCCTAAGATGATTAATATAATAACTGAATGAACAGCATTTCTTGTTCCACTGGTGTTAGTCTGGTTTTTAT
Source organism: Oreohelix idahoensis (assembly GCA_024509875.1). Lineage (NCBI taxonomy): Eukaryota > Metazoa > Mollusca > Gastropoda > Stylommatophora > Oreohelicidae > Oreohelix > Oreohelix idahoensis. The sequence goes on along the minus strand of JAMPIV010005215.1, from coordinate 879,195 downwards.
ACTCATTTCCACATTAGTGATCTTCTCCTACCACTTCAATTCTTCTATTCTATGCTAGCACCCATTTATGAAGTATGTAGCTTTTTGGTTGTTTTTGTTGTTCTCCATGTTTCAGAGCTGTACAATAGGACTGAATTGACATTTGAATTGAACTGAATTAATGAAGTGACTTCATTAATACAGCCACATGAAAACAAACATTTCTTATGTACCAAACCTATAAAATGATGAGTAACACAATCACACTAAAATGATGAGTATCATATGGTGCTTATGGTTTCTGATTTACATGACAAAAGAATCAATATAAAACAACTGAAATGTAACAATGCAGGAAGAATCGAACACACTGAAAAGGTTCACATGCTTGTTCAGAGATACTTCCATGGCCTGATGGAACAAAACGAACAAATGAACGAACTAACTTTATTTTCAAAGGGTTAAGAATGGGGCACGCAGGCCCGTCTTAAATTCTGCCCTTCCTCTCTCTGTCATCTTGCATACTGTATCCTTTCAATCGCACATGTATTTTGAGCATTATTTAAGCATACAACATTATCATTATCAAAGATAAGAGAACAAAAACCGATATGCACCTTTTCTCCCTTAAGAACTCATAATATTTAACAATAAGCAGTCCTGATCCCCAGTACTTAAATTAAAATAAGAAACCATTTACCAACATTATAAGAACATTAATAAGTTCATATTTATAGAACATTAACACAATTTTGAAGCACAACATTCATGAGATAAATATGAGTTTGGAACGTAAAAGGAAAAACTGCTACTAAAACAAATCTTAAATGTAATATGGCATCTATTTACAGAATGTTGTTGCACATTTGAATCTGGATAAGGCATGTAAAATATACTTTACATTGTCTACAGTAGAATCTAGATAACATATGTAAAATGTACTTTACATTGTCTACAGTAGAATATGGATAACAAATGTAAAATATATTTTACATTGTCTAAAGTAGAATCTGCATAAGACATGTAAAATATACTTTACATTGTCTACAGTAGAATCTGGATAACATATGTAAAATATACTTTACACTGTCTACAGTAGAATCTGCATAAGACATGTAAAATATACTTTACATTGTCTTCAGCAGAATCTGGATAACATATGTAAAATATACTTTACACTGTCTACAGTAGAATCTGGATAACATATGTAAAATATACTTTACATTGTCTACAGTAGAATCTGGATAACATATGTAAAATATACTTTACATTGTCTACAGTAGAATCTGGATAACATATGTAAAATATACTTTACATTGTCTACAGTAGAATCTGCATAAGACATGTAAAATATACTTTACATTATCTAAACTATGATGCCTTCATATACAGTCATGCTATTATCACAATATTGTACAGTTGATTTGCTTTATTACTGTAAAAATGTTAGTTAGAAAAAATATTTTACTTCCTAATTTTTAAATATATATATATATATAATGTTATTAAGGAAGATATTGGTACTGGAAATTTTACTAAAATGGTCATGCAATATACATTGTAAGTAGAGGTCATAAGTGTAAAAAGTGTCTTATAGTAAATAAATATGAACAGGTTTAAATTAGGGCTGGGATATTTAATGATTTTTTTGGTTTAAATTAATGAAGAAAAATATCCCGTTCAACCTCTGATGGGTTATAATTAGGATATATATTGTTTTCAATTCCAAATAATATGAAAAACTGCCGATATGAGAAAGTGGCATCACATTTGTCAAGTCATTGTAAATAGGACAATCACAATTGTGCTTATACGTTAAATAAAAAAAAATAAAAAATAAACAAAAAAAAAACAAACAAAATCAAGAAGAAACTCTGAACAAGAATAATATTAAAGTGGAGGGGTGTAAAGGCCTGGTGGTTCCAGTTATATAACTGACGTTAACAGATATTTAATTGACTTTCATCTGTTAAAAGTCATATGCATTGTAAGAACAGCATCAGACCTTCACATTCCCAGCCACTATATATTAACATTTGTTCGTGTTAAATATTGTTTGACTATATTATGCAGTTATTATATTTAATGATTAATTCATCGATTAATCAGTGTAACAAAATGTTTTTCATCGATTAATTGATAAAACAAATTTTAATTGATTATTCTATTTTAGCAATGTTTATCTTTTTCTGTTTAATTGCGAAAGCATTTGCTATGTTCGTGGTTTGTGATAGAAAATTACAGGAGACAGGAAGTTGTGGAGAGACATGATCTTCTACGCAACTAGGCATGGTACTTGAAAGAGATACAGAATTTGCCAAGTATGGTGAATAATAAATTTATCTGTTGTAACTTTTCAATATTTTCATTATATTTTTATTTGTTGCCTTACAACAAGTAAAATAAACAAAGTCCTTAGTCATTTAAAAAAAACATGCTATTTATGATATTTAAAAAATGTTTCAAATTGTTCAAAATTGATCGATTAATCTTTGATTAAAGAAATTTGATTAACATTAAGAATTTTTTAACCAATCCCAGCCCGAGTTTAAATGTTTAGCAAAACAGAAATTAATTCATTCATACTTCAACTCCTTATGAAGCAAAAGCCTTCGACAAATTCGCACTAAGCAGAACAAATACTGTACCAATAATTATAAACTGCACAACGGGCTGATCACCCGTTTGCCAGTCACTTCGATTATGGAAACAACAGCAAATGGATTGATTTGCCATTGCCCTAAAGACGCCATTAGGCGTGATGGGAAACAATGGCAAAGAAAACCTATCTGCTGTTGCCCTAAGACACCACTAGGCGTAATGGCCACTGACTGCTTTGACGGTCGGTGGCTAAGGACGGAAGAAGAAGAAGAATTATAAACTGAAAGACTGTTTACAGTTCAACATAAACTGCTGCCGCTGGGAGGACAAAATTAGACAATCTTTGAAGGACCGAGGACTGGAGTGGAACCAGGCCAGGAGGAAGACAGCCAATGGGATAGTCTGGCGCTCTCTCTTCCAAACCTCTACACCTCACGGTAGAAGGGGAACGACATAAACTGCTGTAATCCATCTTCATGAACAACAATGAGACCTAACAAGAGAATATTTTTTTAAAGTAGGTCAATTATAGGAATTATTGCCATACTCATTGTGCTACAGGTCTGTATCCTATTATCCTAAATCCACAGGGGACAGCTTTATTTCGGAAACTGGACTTTTTTGGTTTTCAGATGTCACCCTAATTGAGCTCAAAAACAGACCAACATGTGATAGAAAGTAGCCCGAAAATGACAAAAAATAGTCAGAAATCACCCAAATTGAGATAAAACAGTAGATCAAAGTAGCCATAAGTCAACAGAAATAGAAATAGCCCAAATTGTGATAGAAAAGTAGCCCACAGTCAACAGAAATAGTCAGAAATCACACAAACTGTGATAGAAAAGTAGCCCAAAGTCAACAGAAATAGTCAGAAATCACCCAAACTGTGATAGAAAAGTAGCCCAGTCAACAGAAATAGAAATCACCCAAACTGTGATAGAAAAGTAGCCCAAAGTCAACAAAAATAGTCAGAAATCACCCAAACTGTGATAGAAAAGTAGCCCAAAGTCAACAAAAATAGTCAGAAATCACCCAAACTGTGATAGAAAAGTAGCCCAAAGTCAACAAATATAGTCAGAAATCACACAAACTGTGATAGAAAAGTAGCCCACAGTCAACAGAAATAGTCAGAAATCACACAAACTGTGATAGAAAAGTAGCCCAGTCAACAGAAATAGAAATCACCCAAACTGTGATAGAAAAGTAGCCCAAAGTCAACAAAAATAGTCAGAAATCACCCAAACTGTGATAGAAAAGTAGCCCAAAGTCAACAGAAATAGTCAGAAATCACCCAAACTGTGATAGAAAAGTAGCCCAAAGTCAACAAAAATAGTCAGAAATCACCCAAACTGTGATAGAAAAGTAGCCCAAAGTCAACAAAAATAGTCAGAAATCACACAAACTGTGATAGAAACCTTAAGATTTTCAGAATATTTTGGGTTTCGGATGTACAAATAAAAAGATATAGGCTCTGTAGTAGTTTAGACAGATGACAGCCTAAACAACTTATTTGTAGTTGTTTGCTGCAGACATTTTAGATCTGTAATTACTTACTTACTTTCACTTACTGTTTTGTTCTACTGTTGCCATGATGCATAGTGAGTAGCTGAAGTTTGCGTAATTCAGCCAAGTGTGCCACGTTGGCTGCTGTGAGCCTGTGTTATTGTCGGATTTCTGTGCTATTGACCATCCATATGCCTCAACAACCAGGAACTGCTTACATGGTGCAGTCAAAAAGGCATGCACACCATCACCGCAAACAGATGCTGCAACAGGGTTGGCCATGTCCTCAGACGAAATATGTGTGTCTATACTAGACTCACGTGTGAGGATCTCAAACATTTAACTCCCCCATGAAAATAACTTAACAGTTTACAGTCCTACTGATCTACAATCCAAAACATCCAGAATTCTGGAACACATCCAGTCTGGAGCATTTCACATAAAAGGTTGCAGACCTCATAAATAAACAGCGTATTATACATGTGAGAAAAAGTTTCAATATATTCATGTAGCTATATTTTATATCTTCTTACAATAGAAAAGTGTGCTTGATAAAGATGCAAAAAAAACTGTGCAGTTTAAATAAGCTTGCTAAAATACAGTCTTCTAAACAGGAGACAATGGAGTGTAAACACTATAGGATTTTCAGCAAAAGTGACTCCATATAGTGTAAATTGATGTCAAAAAAATAATACTGCAAATATGTCCACGCTTAAGTCATAACTGCCTGCTTCAGACATGGTTTGCAAATGTCTAGCACAATTGTCTCATCTGTCATACAAAAGTCATAAATGTGACAAATATCTGTCACTTTCTCTCTCTCTCATACACACTGACAGATAATTTTTTGCTAGATTATTTCTGTGACATTTGTTTTTCCAGACTTTTAGTATCTTTTGTTTCACATAAGGAAGAATTTATAAAATGATCATGACACCCAGAAAGTTTAAAACAATACAGCTACCTAAAAACATGATTCATTCACAAAATATATAAATTCAATGAGAGGTGTGAGCTTTGTTTTTTGTAGGGTAATCTCATTTATATTAGGTCTTATTTGAGACAAACAAACTCTCATCTCCTGATCAATACAAAGAAGCCTTTCTCTTTTCTGGTCTTTAATACTTGTCAGAGTTGAAAATCCCTGTTCACAGCAACATGTTGCTGAAAACTGTATCTATTTGATATAAAATAAATTATATTACTGAATAAAATCAGAAAAATTCTGGAAAATTTTATGGCTTTCTATATATATATATATATATATATATACTACTGGACAAAAGTTAAGGGCCGCCATTCAGTTTAGACAAGGTTTATGTATTTGATTGGTAAACTGTAAAGACAAGTGAAAATGTCATTAAAACTGAGCTCAGAGAAATGTGTATACATTTCTGTGTGCACTAGGTTAATTTTTTTTTAAGTGTCCAAAAACTGGGTCACTTTAACCCGCACATGAAAATTGCCATTGTTGCTGCAAAAACTTGTGGTTTTTGCAACACGCCCCACTAGTTCAAAAGGTGAAAAAGTGAGTTGAATTTGAATGCACGTGGAAAATGATCATCGGTAAAGAGTGTTCACCGTTGGTATGCAATAAATCAGTATGACAAGTGGTCGAAATGATCACTGCATTAGCCATGCCACCAAGGAGAAGTCTCAGCACTGTAGACCGTGGTCGAGCCATGGCATGGATTCAGGATGGTCAATCTGTTCGTCATGTTGCAAGATGTTTAGCAGTGTCCCACTCTACCATTCAGAGACTTCTTGAGAGATTTCAAGCTACCGGACATTTGGAAAATCGACCCTGCTCAGGAAGAATTATATAAACCTTGTCTAAACTGAATGGCGGCTCTTAACTTTTGTCCAGTAGTATATTTCCCACTTTATTTTACAAGTACCAAAATAAATAAGAAAATGACCTTCATATTTATTTTTGGCATATGAATGTTTTGAAAATCTCTCTAAATCCTTGATTGGCTTTGAATCTTCTGACCATACCTGCCATCCTCTTGCGTCACACCAGTTTGGGAACCACTGCTCTATGCTGTCTTTATGGAAAGCCTCTTGGTCATGTGAGAAAAAAAATTAGAAATCTGATGCTATGAATATATAACTTTCTCTGTATTCCTCTCTCGTTGTCTAAGCGAGTGACATATCTATCTACTTGTTTTTCAAACACATATCACTGTGTTTGTCTTCTTGGTTTTTGACCTTTCATTAGTCTTTTTCTTACCTCTTTGTCTACCTATGGTATTTATCTTATCTTTGCCTTCCTTTGCTTCTAGTGCATTGTTTATTTGTAAAGATGACTCCAACATTACTTTTTACTTTTTTTATTTAACATTCATTCATTTGTACATGATTTTATTTAACTTTACTTGTATGTCACTTTCAAATCTTGCAATCGATTTTTAAATCACTTCCAGATGAGCAATAGCTCTGAAAATTGGCATAGTTGTGCATCCCGATGACAATACAATAATCTGTCAATTATAATTATTTAATATTGTAATTATGACATTATAAGTAAGTAAGTTTTTCATCAAGAAATGTAAACAAATCAGGGGCCATAATCATGTTAATTAAAAATTCAAGAGTACGTGGTGTGCTTTATTTTGAAACAGGGCAGTACTCAAACAAGTGTCCAGCTAAATCAAGGGAAACAATCCAAATTATAAAATATGAATCAAGGGAAACAATCCAAATCATAAAATTATTATTAAAAGTCGTAATTTACAACCTCACATTTCTTTATGTTACACAGCAATTTAAATTATTTAAACACACTATTCTGTTTATTTAGCAAATATTATGCTCTAAAAGAAATGGATCACTTAAGAAATTTTAGACCAGATTTACAATAAGTAAAAATATTGTTTATGATTTAGTATGTCGTAATTTTTCTAACACTAAAAAGAAGAAAATAAAAAATATAAAAAAAATATTTTAAAAACAAACTTTTAATGCACTAAAAACCCAAAAACGCTTTTTGTCAATTTGATGTTATATTTTTTTTACTGCAAGCTATAAACTCCTTAAAAAATTATAGCTTGTATTTAAAATATATTTTTTTTAAACTTTTATCAATCACATGATATATTTCCAAGCATGACATTATCTAGAGAAAAACTGTGTTCTGACATCCTGAAAATACATGGTTCATTCATTGTAACCACTGTTCAGTTACAATTCAGTCTCATATGAAAACTGAGAAACAGTGAACTGAGTTGAACAACAAACACCTATATGATAAAGATTCTAAGATGAAGATACATACTATACAAATATCACATCTCAGTAATGATGTTTGTTTTGATGCTGTCATAACTTATGGAGCTTTCAGCTATTGATCCCGTGCTGTCAATTCTGGGGAAGTACAAACAATTATTTTACGTATGGAATATGCAATTATATTGATAGGAAACTGTACATAGAATTACAACAGGAGGCAATCTGATCATCAGAGTGGGACTCCTTTCAGACGAGTGTTTTGGTCCTTTTATCTCCTTTACTCTCTCAGGGGTCTGTGCCCACTTGGGTCATGACATCTAAGCTGGGAATTGAACCAACTACACCCTGGCTGCCACGGTTGCGCAGTGGTTAGTGCACTAGCTTCCTAGCTCGGTGGTCTTTTTTAGACCGCAAATGGCTCCGAGGTCAACCCAGCCTCATGAATTGGGTACCAGAACGACTATTATGATGATTATTGTTTGTTAAAGAATTATTCATTTTTTAAACTATAATTGATTATTAAATGTGTTATTATTAAATGTGTTACTTGGATAAAGACAAATCTAAAGTTGATTTAATCATTTTGAATGTACTACATCCCAATGTGTGATGCTGACCACATCACGCCTCGTGTGACGATGGTCAAGAAATTATGGGCCTAACACCATATTCCCAATATGGGAATATTCCCAATGGGTGTGTAATGGGATCCTTTACCTCTTTACCACTCTAGCTGCACCTTTCAAATTCACTCCTGGTTTTATCTGTTCTGCCAACTTGAAGCTGCTGTAAAAGTAACATTTTCAATGCATGTAACTTTCTGTCTTGAATTCCATAGCCCATTGTGGTTGTTCTACATACAGCATGATTTTTTTTGCGCTGTTTTGTCAAGCCTCTCAAGTCCCCTTATTCTTGACAGACCATTCAGTCTCAACTGTTTCAGTAGATCATATACTTAGGTAGCCACTAAAACTCTAGCACCTACTTGTACAGCTATGATGTTTGCTGTGAACCTCATAACCCTCCTATTTTAACTGTGACTCCTGACCAACGCTCACAGCGTTGCAAAATGAAATGCGCCGTGCCCGCACAATGGTCAGAGCGTTGTTTTTAGTTCATCACGAATAAACCCCAAAAATCGTCTGTTTAATGCAGTTCATATTTTAAAACTTGTAGAATGACTTCCACTACTATTTAAACAACTAATTTGAGTGTAGTTAAGCAGCATGTGTGCATGTTTTGATGTTATTATCACAATTTGTGTGATGATTCACGTGTTTGCGTTTTTCGTTGTTATTTCTAGAGAAATATGTCATGCTAATATATTTAAATTTTCTAAGTCTCCTAAGCGAATAATTGTGTCAAACTACTTAGAAACATTGCTGACACTGATGATGATTGTTTGGTAGTCACAGTTTGTTGTCAAAACATGGAATCGGTGCAGAAAAGCTAGACACATTAGATTAAGTTGATGAAGCTAGGGATACTATTAAAACATTAAACAAATGTACAAAGTTTTTATATGACGTTATTCTTCTTTATTTGTTTGAAAATTACGTATTGCAAGATTGCATAAATTATTTTTTTCTTATAAGGGAACACAGTAAAAACTGGTGTGAATAACACTAAATGTACTAACTGTGGCCATAAGCAATGTTTTTTTACTTTGTAAATGGATTACCTTGGATGTTTGATGACTAAACAGAAAGTTTTATAGTCTACAAAAGTAACTTGTCTTTGGTAAGCTCGTATTCTACAGTTAACTTTTTAGTGTTTTTCAATTTTACATGCAAAATGTTTTAAGTATACCGAACATACTTGTGTTAATACTACCAAAGACATTATATATTACAATTCTCTACCTATTTCCCTACAGTTTGGTATATAATAAGTACATGTTCACAGAAAAGATAAACATAAAATTTACACTAAAAGACAGTACACTTCACCGTTTAGAATTCTTCAAAAAATAATTATGGCACAGGGCGGATAATAATTATGGAGTCAAAGAGTTAAGTAATAAAATAGTATGGAGTGTTGTAATCATGGCCCCGGCGTAGTTCCAAGAGTGTTTAAGGAAACAAAGAGCGTAGTTCCAAGAGTATTTAAGGAAACAAAGAGCATAGTTCCAAGAGTATTTAAGGAAACAAAGAGCATAGTTCCAAGAGTGTTTAAGGAAACAAAGAGCATAGTTCCAAGAGTATTTAAGGAAACAAAGAGCATAGTTCCAAGAGTATTTAAGGAAACAAAGAGCATAGTTCCAAGAGTGTTTAAGGAAACAAAGAGCATAGTTCCAAGAGTATTTAAGGAAACAAAGAGCATAGTTCCAAGAGTATTTAAGGAAACAAAGAGCATAGTTCCAAGAGTGTTTAAGGAAACAAAGAGCATAGTTCCAAGAGTATTTAAGGAAACAAAGAGCATAGTTCCAAGAGTATTTAAGGAAACAAAGAGCATAGTTCCAAGAGTGTTTAAGGAAACAAAGAGCATAGTTCCAAGAGTGTTTAAGGAAACAAAGAAAAAGTACAACTACTACTTCCTCATACATGTCATAAGAGGGAACTAATATAAGACTGTGCATGGGGCTGGCAAAGGCATTTTGTAAAACAGATTGCTACAGAAGCCACCATTGCCTGAGCACTTAAATGCTTACATACAGGCTTCCAGCTAGGGGACCTGCTGCAATGGTGGTTTCATACACAATGACAGTGATTTGAATCACGTTTTCAGTACTTACATTACAGCACTCAATATGTAATAGTTCATTAATCGAATGAAGAATAAACTATTAATACTGCAGTACTGATTATTTTATATAATTAGATCACAGTTCTGAGTTTGCAGTGTTAGCTCTTGAAATTTGCAGTTTTAGCTCTTGAATTTTGCAGTTTTAGATCTTGAAATTTGCAGTTTTAGCTCTTGAAATTTGCAGTTTTAGCTGAAGTTTCCAGTTTTAGCTCTTGAAGTTTCCAGTTTTAGCTCTTGGAGTTTCTGGTTTTAGCTCTTGAAGGACGTTGTGGCTGTCCCACATATGACACAAGAAATTTTCTGTCACTGAGTTATCATATTGTGTTAAAGTTTAAGGGTTGGTTCTTTCCAACTTTTTTAAAAGTATGGTAATATTATATACAGTATATATAGATATATATGCTTGTAAGTTATGGAAGGCAAAGGCAGCAAGGAAGGGAACTGGTCGCCCCACCTCATAAAAAACTGGACCAAGTATGGTGAAGTCTCTAACACTTCACTCCCCTAAGGTAATTTCTGCTATGAGACAACCTTTACCTACCTGTTTTAATGTTATAGGTAGTTGTAAAGGAAAACTGAATGAAGATCAATAAAATATAACATTGGGACAACATGATACAAAAAAACTTATTTCAAATATACCAGCCCCGACAACTAGTCTCCCTTCACGAGTGCCTGGGAAAATTGGCCCCCAATACTGGCCTCTCGCCCTTTAAGAGTGAAATAACATGCTGAGTACAATATACTCATATTATATCTATAACATCAGAACAAAGATAGGAAGAAATAAAAATTCTTCTTCTTCTTCGTACACTCTCAGACAACCACTTGAATGTTCTCAAAGAAAGCAGTAGTCAGTTTGAGGCTATTTGAATCCCCGTAAAGCTTTTCCACGAAAGGAGCTGGCGTCGGCCATATGCACTTTCTCTGTACCACATATAAGGGGCAACTTTGAAGCAGATGTTCAGCAGTCATTTTATCAGTGCCACAGTTACATTGATCGGTAAGTTCCTATCTTTAGCTTGTTGAATAGATGGTATCTCAATCTGTTGTGGCCAGTGCGGAATCTGAAGATTACCACTTGTTCTCTTCAGTTGAGCTTGTAGTAAGCATCATTCTGTGTGTGACCTGGATGTTCTATATTCCATTTGTTTCTGCATCTGATTCTGATAAAACTCTTTGCCTTCTTGAAAGTTATGCTTGCATCAGGCTGAGGTAGATGTAACCTTCTTTTGCCATTCTATCAGCCTCTTCATTGCTGACAGAATAAAAATGACTATTTATTTAGACAAGGCTGTCATCATCATCACCATCTTCATCATCATCATCATCACTGTCATCATCATTGTCATCATCATCATCACCATCATCATCACCGTCATCATCATCACCATCATCATCAATCATTATCACCATCATCATCATCATAACCCAGCAGCTCGCTGTAGAGTAAATGCCTCCAACAAATTCATGCTGTGTCCTCCCTGTCCCGTGCCATCAGTTCAAAGTCTTTCTTTATCCCTTTCATTTCTCTCTCCAGTTCTCTTCTCTATATATTTGTAGTCTCCCTCTACCTCTCTTACCCTGGGGATTCCAGAAATAAAAGGACTGCCTTGTAATGCTATAAATAAGTTTCCTCAATATGTGTCCTATCCATGGCCATAAAATTCTTATCTCCTGTTACACTTACACTGGCTCCTTTTTTTTTTTTTTTAAACAAAGTGTACCGTTCAACCCTTGATGAGTTATAATTAGGATATATAGTGTAGTAAATTCAAGATAATAAAATCCGATTTCCGATTTCTAAGTATAGTATCTTCTTCCCCCTCCCAACTCAGTCCAAATAAAGTAAATCAAAACCAAAATTTTGTGAATGTATGTGTGTGTGTGTGTGACCTCCGCTTTCCAAGAAACAAATAGACAAGAAAAAGAAAAATAACAAACAAATTATTAAAAAAAAAAAAAAAGAAAGAAAAAAAAAACCAACAGACAAAGTAAAGTCTCTCATAACTTCCCTGGTGTTAACAAGGTAAAAAAGTCAGGGGGGTGTCAGTAATTAGACCAAATTCCCCAATCATCTGCCACCATCCACACAAGCACTCCATCAGACTACCCCTTAACTGGCACCTGTCTAGTTCTTGTAGTCAGTTCCACAAGTTGAAGGGACTAACATTGATATCAAAATTAGAACCCAAATAACAAGAGGAGCTTTCAATGCACTAAGAAATACATGGAAATCAAAAGAAATCAAGTCCAACACTAAAATCAGAATCTTCAACTCAAATGTCAAGCCTGTGCTATTGTATGGCTCTGAAACATGGAGATTATATATTCAACTCAAACGTCAAGTCTGTGCTATTGTATGGCTCTGAAACAATGTGAAAAAAAAACTAATCAAGAAGTTCCAGACTTTCATAAATGGGTGCTTGTGCAGAACAGAAGGTTTGAAATTGTATGAAAAGATCACTAATATGAAACTGATGACAAGAACAAAACAAGTGTCAATCAAACAAGAGATGAGAAGCAGGTTGCTGGCGATGTATAGGGCACACTTTGAGGAAACCTGTTGATAGTATTACAAGGCGGTCCTTATTTTGGAATCCACAGTTAAAACAAGTAGAGGGACATCAAGGAGCACACACACACAGTACAGAACTGGAGACATAAATGAAAGACCTGAAGCCGACGGCACAGGAAATAAGGACCTGGCATGAAATTTCTTGAAGGTCTATGCTCATTGGACAGTTGAAGGACTATGATGATGATGGTGATTTTGTGGATGGTAACTTCAAACTCAGCAGCTTACTCAAGGGTCATAGATCTAATAGTTTCCTTAATCCACTTCCTCTTGTTCTCATCTATAGGGTACATATACAGAGCTCCGAGGGACATTAATGTCATGACAACTGGGCCTGGTGTCATCAGCAGACGCAATGTCTCATTAACGCTTTCAGGCTGTTTGCACTCACCGCTTACATAGCCACCAAAGCTGAGGAGAGTAGAGGTTATCTTTAAAGATCAAAGTGAGCAATAAATCATTATCATCATCATTGTAATCATCATCAATGCAATGATATTTAGGAGCCAATTTTCCCCTACATCTTCAATGTCATCATCCTCATCACCATCATCATCATCATTGGAGTTGTCCATATGCAATGAAGATGGCCCTTAAAACCAAAACCAAACCAATCATCATCATCATCACCATCATTATCATTGCTACCATCATCATCATCATCACCACCATATTCCTGACAGAGTATGGAGTCACCACTGCAGCTGGTCCACTTGCAGGAAGCCTGCACCAAGCACCCATAAGCTCTTGTAGCAGTCGTCCAATAAGTAATAGAAACTACAAAAAAGCAACACAACATGAACTCAGTTTTCTGAATACAATGCTAAAATAATAAAAAAATCTAGCAGAATACACAGAAAAAGTAATGAATGACATAAGAAACACATATCATCATTTCTTCATCATTATTTTCCCTTTCACTCCCTATGAAGAATGGAGCCACAACTGCAGCTGGTCACCTTGCCGGAGGCTTTCACCAAGCACTCACATGGATTCCGTTACACGCCCATTGAGGCATATTGGGAATATATTGTTAGGCCCATATTTTCTTGACCATCAGCACACTAGGGGGTGATGTGGTCAGCATCAAGCCGGTCGAAGCACTCACATGCTCTTGCAGAAACTTTTTCTATAGCAATATGTTTTACATTATAAAGTTGTCAACCTCATGCACAGCCCCTAATAAGTCACCTTAGGAAACACAATTACATACTGAGAAGATTCTTGTATTTCTGTCTTGTCATTATTTTATGTTCTCATGTGTAAATAATTTATTTTTTGTACACTAAAATTTTACAATTAGAGTTTTAAAAATTCGATCTCCATGCCATTTTGTCTTCCCCCTTTTTATTCTCCTTCCATTTATCTTCTCTTCTCTGAATGTCTGTGGCTGCTGACTTACTCTAAGGCAACCTGGGATGCAGCCAGGGCAAGTCCACCTGCCAGTTTGTTGAAGAAGACATAAAAGGAATAGAAGAGGGCATCATGGCGAGTTTTTCTTTCTATCATGTACAGGTCGAGAACATCTGGCAGTATGGACCTGGGTAGAATAATACACAGAGTTGAAAAAAATAAAACTGTAATTAAAACACGCATTTAACTCTTTCTCTCCTCAGCAGTTTTATGTTCAACTCAATACCAAGATGGAGGCAAATGTCTTCCACATATGATGTTTTGAAAACAAGTAAATATACAAGTTTGTAATATGATATGTGATAATGCACATAAAATCGTTCTAAACTGCCTGAAGAATACTTTAAAGCAGCAGTTCTCAAAGTGTGGTCTGCGGACGCCTGGAGGTCTCCAAGACCCTTAAAAGGGGATCTGCGAAGTCAAGACTATTTTCATAATAATCTAAGACGTTATTTGCCTTTTTCACTCTCATTCTCTCCAGAGTGTTCAATGAAGTTTTCCAGCGGCTATATGACGTGTGATGACGTCATTGCCCAGACTAATAATGGAATGTGTGCTTGTGTATTCATTTGTTTCAATTACCTTTAAGAACTACCACCTGTCCAGTTTTGGTGTAGTAGAAATAAAAGAAATATCCACAATTATCTCAAAAGACAATTAAAATACTCCTCCCTTTTCCAACTACATATCTGTGCGAGGCCAAATTTTCTTCATATACTAAAACAACATATCGCAACAGAATGAATACACAAGCAGATACGAGAATCCAGCTGACTTCTATTAACTCTTGCAGGCCGGAATTTTTTCATCAGTTTTGCCAGAATTATTTTTGTACCTTAAAGCAGTACCTTTATAAATTCTAAAGTTTCTGAGTTATTACACAACAAAGACACACATATTATACATCACAGTAAAGATAAATGAATGTAGAATTAGAATATGAAGGACTTTTAGTGATATTCTACATATAGTATTCAGTTATGAGTCATAACGAAAATACGAAACAAATTTCACGGAACACAAAAAGTGACGTTCCCAACGTCGTTTCGGCTTCTAGGGGTTTTGCGGATGTACGCTACCAGCGTCGTTCCGGCCTTTAAGAGTTAAGCCAGATATTAATGAGATGTGCAAAAATGTAAAACAACGCCATTCTTCGCACTGATGTTGTGTGTGTTGAAAATAGTTATTTTCATTAAAAAGTATGTTATGTATGTAAATACGTAATTAGTTTATTAATAAATAAATTTTTTTAAATGTTCTCACTTTCAATTTCTAATATGGTTAATACCAATAACTATAACCAAATAAACAAAAGGTCTTTGGGGTCCTCTATAATTTTTAAGAGTGTAAAGCAGTCCTGAGACCAAAAAGTTTGAGAAATGCTTCTTTAAAGAGTTGAAAGCCTTATATGCAACAGATAAGATTTGCTTCATTGTGTGAAAACATGCAGAAATATGACTTTAACCAATATATACATACATATATAAATGCCATTATCTTTGATCACCATTTGACTTGGAAAACACTGATTTGAGAGAAAACGGATGAGAGCAAGGCAAAGAATAGATGAAACATGCTGGAACAGCTTTGGGAGCAGATGAGTCAGTGTTAAAGAAGCTATACACCAAGTGAGTGTGACGAGTCCTAAAATATGGCAATGCAGCATGGGCAACAGCAGTTAAGTAATACTTTGATAAAATTAACAGACTCCAAAACCAAGCAGTGAGAATGAATGATGGGAAACTCTATACAGTGCATTACAACAGCAGGCAATAAATAAATAAATACTAAAGACACTTCATCAATGTAAGATCGGAAAATTGGAGATTAAGAGTAAAGTGAAGCTAACTATAAACAAGGAATGGAAGACAACATGGAAGGAAAGTGGTAAAGGCAGACACGCATTCAAACTTCTGAAAGAACCAACAAGGAATGCCAGGTCAGAGAAGAACTAAAGGTACCCTTGAACATAACATTGTGGCATCTCTGTCTAGGTGCAGCGTACTTTATGATAGAGTAACAACACTGCCAAGAATGCCAGGAAGAAAACGAATAGATCACTACCTGCTCGTGCTGGTGTAATGGTTACCACACTGCGCTGGCGATTGGGTGATCCAGGTTCGAGTTTTGGCGAGACCATTTGAAGAAGTATCATTGACTGGGACTTGGATTGGAATAAATCGAGCCCTGGCGAAGACATTTGAACGAGTGTCTTCGACCAGGGACTGGAATAACCTGAACGGCTCCTGAGCCAACCCAGCTCTAATGGGTACCTCCGAAATCGGCGAGTATCTGCCTGAATGGCGAGAGGACACCTGTCATTGGACAGGGAAAAAACGGGATACTCACGTAAAATCGGTCTCAGGTTAGACATATTAACTGGAGATTACGGCTTGAGTAATAGCAGGCGTACGAATTAAAAAAAGCAAAACTACCTAATACACTGTAAAAAATACGAGCAAAAGAGGCATGAATTGAAAATGTACTTTAGAAATCACAATATAGACATTACAGGTGATAGGTTGTTAAGGATAGATGTCCCAGGGGAAGTCCAAATGATATTAAAACGATGTAGACACAATACAAAGGAAAACATATAAGACAATATTAGTAATAAGAAAAACAATAGTAATACTACTTAAGAAAAACAAATCTAACCAATAATAATTAATTAACAAAAAACTGACAAACCATTACAAAAAAATAAGGAACTACGCATTTAAAAAAAAAAAATACTGACTACTCATAATATAGGGAAAAACAATGAAGCAACAACTTAAAAACAACAAATTCTAATATAAATTTACGTCAATAGCAATCAATTGCAAAAGACAATAGGAATCTGAATATAACACAAAGCTGAAAATTAAATGACATTAAATACCCTAATTATAACCGACAATTAGGTTAAACAGGGTAGACCAGGATGGTGGATGAGCGGAGGCAATGACGTTCAGCTGTTACTAGCCCTCTCTCCACCCATCACCGTTAAAAAAAATATATAAATGTGATTTTAATAAACTTCTTTCAGCAAAGTCCATAAAGCTTATAAGAATGGAAGTAATGTCAAGATTTATTAACAAAAAAAATTTAAAAAAAAAAAGACGTACTTACCAAGGTAAGAGTAAGGCCACTGATATAGAAATGCCGGCTACAACCATGATCAAGTAGTAAGCCCATGCTGGACTATCAGTTGGTATGTACATCTGACTTACAAAAACAGGTAGTGACAACTGGAGGCAAGAAACAGAAATGTGTTATTTTCAACATGAATAAAATATAAAAGCAGTTACAAGCAGCATATTTAATGGAAAATAGAATAACAAGCATGAAGAATAAGTAATATTTATCTGAAAACAGGTAAGTATAATGAGCATATTAAAAAGTGTTTGAATAACAGGAATGAATAGGGTAATAACAAATATTTAAGGGGTAAGAACAAACATTTAAGGGGTAAGAATAAACATTAGGGGGTAAGAAATGAGAAAAAAAAAAAAACATAAGTAAAACACAAGAACAACTAGAGTTTGAGTAACAGGATGAAAATAAGAAAGTAGGTAAGAACAGAGAGAGTAAGAAAACAAGAAACAGATGTGTAAAAAAAACATGTAAAAATAACACGCATGAATAGGGGTAAGAACAAACATTAAAGGGGTAAGAAATGAGAAACATCATCATGTGACGTATTCTCTCCAGAACGTTGTCTCCATTACAGCTGCTCTGAACGCATCACAATGTTGGGCAAGTCGACCTGCATCATCCAAAGACATGTTCAGACTCTCTGTGATGTCCAGGATCCACCGTCGTCTGGGCCGACCCCTTCCCCTTTTTCCAGGTACCATGCCTTCCATTACTAATTTTTCCAGACTATTATGTCTTTTCTGTTGGTCTTTTTTTCTGTCCAGGGTATTCTCAACATCCTTCTGTAGCACTTCATTTCGAATGGTGTAATCTTTTTTGCAACTGTTTTATTGAGTGTCCATGTCTCGCAGCTGTATGTTGCTACTGGGAATATACATGCTCTGATCAGTTGTAACTTTGTTTCTTTGCTTGTGCCTTGCCATAGGTTTTTCATCTGTATTAGTTTATGTGAGGCAATTGCAAGTCTTCTTTTAATTTCTACTGCACAGTCACCAGAGCTGTTGATGATTGATCCTAAGTATTCAAATTCATTAACACCTTCCAGTTCTTTGTTATCAATTTCAATTTCTGGTTTGATCTTTACTTTGTCTGTTGCCAATACTTTGGTCTTCTTAGTGTTTAGGTATAGATTCTGGGCCTGGTTGTGATTTTTGGTTGACAGAATTAATTGTTCAAGTCCTTCTGGGTTGGTCGAAAGGAGAACTGTGTCATCAGCATATCTGATCAAAGGAAGTGACGTATAATATCGCGACAACTGAAGACACCAAAGGATACGAAACGAAACAAAACATAAAAAGACAGATCGGAAAAACAATGATGGAAGAAACATAAGAAGTATGAAAAAGAGAGAAAAGCCACAAGAATTTATGCAAAATGATGCAGAACATTAAGGCCCTTGGAAGATAGACACCCCATTTGAAAAATGATATGATTCTCCAAGGAAAAGTGAGTTTGGTCATCACCAACGCAAGAAAGGAGGGCAGTAATATTTATATCAGAATTACCTGAATGGTCAGGCCTATTTAAATGAAGAGCCACCGGTGTAGGTTTGCCATGATAAATGTCATTTAAGTGCTCACGAAACCTGTCTGCCAAACGTCCACCAGTTTCGCCAATATAGGTAATGCCACACCTCTTGCAGGGAGCCGCGGTAGCATAGTGGTTAGTGCACTGGCTTCCTAGCGCAGTGGTCTATGGTTCAATCCCCAGATGAGGTGGGAATTTTTTAGGCCACAAACGGCTCCTGGGTCGACCCAGCCCCAAATGGGTACCAGAGCAACTCTGGGAAGGTTAAGGCGGCCGGCGTGATGCCAACCACATCACCCCTAGTGTGCCGACGGTCAAGATAATCTGGGCCTAACACCATATTCCCAATATGCCTCAATGGGCATGTAACGGGTTCCTTTTTTTTTTTACACCTCTTGCAGATGATAGCATAAATCAGGTTTCTGGATTCGCACGTGAAAGACTCTCTAATAACAAATTTTCCTTTCGGAAAAGTAACTGTCTGAGTTTGGAGTACAAACGGACAGCTCTTACATATACGGCATTGGCATGGTTTAGTACCAAAGTGTGAAGGGCTAGTTTGTCTCAAGCGACTGTGTACAAGAATATTCTTCAAGTTCTTATTCCTAAGATATGCCACCAAAAGGGTATCATGAAACAACTCTCTTGTATCAGAATCAGAGTGGAGAACAGGCAGATGACGAAACAGAATTCTTTTCACCGCCAAGCAGTGGGGATGGAAAGTTAAGACAAGTTTGAGTCTGTCAGATGTAGTAGTAGGTTTGGCAGTAAGTGCCATCTGACGAGTAACGTGTCTGATGCGATTAAGAGCATCAGATAATACTCTTTCAGGATAGTGACGTTGGCAAAAAAACTCGAGCATTTCTTGAGCTCGTTCATGGAAATCATCATCATCGTGACATAGAAGTTGAGAAAAGGGAATGGAATTTTTACAGTTGAGAGGGTGAGAAGAAGTGTAAAGAAGAAAACCATGGGCGTCAGTAGGTTTATAAAAGACAGAAGTTTTAAGGCCAGTATGAGTAATTTTGACAGTAAGGTCCAGAAAGTTTACTGAAGTAGTAGAAATTTGAGAAGGTAGAACTAATTTGGAGCTCTGTGGTTTACTTGAGAGCAAGGTAATTTAGTAAGCTTCAGCTGTGCAGACTTACCACATTTTCTAGTACCGACATTCTTCTTCTTCTTCTTTGATCCTTAGCCACCGACTGTCAAAGCAGTCAGTGACCATCACACCTAGTGGCATCTTGTTGGGCAGCAAAAAACTGCTTCTACTTTGTTCAGTGGGTGGCCATCCTTTGTACAGGGCCCCAGCTCTGGTTCATTTTTTGCATCTCAGCCTCCACAGTTCTCCGCCAAGTTGTTTTTGGTTGGCCTCTCTTTCACTTTCCTTCAGGAGTCCATAGCATAGCTGTTCTTGTGATGGCATCCGCGTTCCTTCTGAGGACGTGGCCAACCTAACTCCAGCGTCTGCCAGCTATGATGGTGTGCATGTCCTCTTGGTTACTCCGAGTAAGTAGTTCTTGGTTAGTGATTGTATTCAGCCAAAAGATTAGGAGAATTTTGCTTAGGCAGAGTACTGACATTGAAATAAACTAATTCTTTCTTATAAGAGCAATGTATGTCTACTTAATCTGTGAGAAACATAAACAAAAGGGAGAAACATTACTTACAATCAGTCCTGCAGCATAGACCTTCTTCTTACCAAACTTCAAAGTCATAAAATACCAAACTGGCATTGACGCAATTGAAACTACCTGAAAAATAAATTGTTATATTTTCCGTGAACATTAACAATAGTCTTTACTGAGGCTGTAACCAAACAAAGAATTATTGATGATTTGTTTATCTAACCAATTCTTACTGTGATAATTAGCAATTTCTGCAGTCCCGCCACAGAGGAAAAGAACTGTGAGGAGGTCAAAGAAGAACAGGCAGAAGAGGAAGCTACAGGTCACCTGAAGAAGAACAAGTACAACAAGTAGTCAATGGTAACATGGAGAAGAAATGACTTGGGAACCGATTCTGTAAACATCTTTATGACATCTCTCAGATGGCCTCTAGACCTGTAAGCCATATATTTTAACAGCTCTAACCACCAGGTTGCTAGGAACATCCAAGTCACTATGATCAGATCCTGTTTCTCTGATAACCATCTTGAACATGTGTCATCTACCTTACAATGTCAGCATACTGTGAACTGTGGAAACTTAAAATGAATAAGCAGAAAACTGTATACACCAATTTCTACCCCAGCCACAAAATAGCAAAAAGACCTATCCACATCAAACTGAGTGGGGAAACACTAACAAAAGAGGAGTACCCAGTCTATCTAGGAGTAAAACATGACAGACAATTGAAACTAGATGGACACATCTACAACCTCAGGGAAAAAGCATGTAAGCGGCTAAACCTCATCAAACGGCTAGCTAGTTCAAATTGGGGAGCGGATAAACAAACCCTTCGTCAACTATATCTCGGCTATGTGAGATCAGTGATTGACTATAACCTCCCCCTCCAGACCATTGTGAGTACTAATACCATCTCATCTCTGGACCATGTGCAGAACCAAGCTCTCAGGTTTAATTCGTGGAGGGATGAGATCAACACCCACAGCCGTATGTGAGATAGGTGCCAATATAGAGCGCTGGAGATCAGGCGTAAAAGAGCACTGACTGAAGCTGTAGAGAGATACAGGAGACAAGAGAAAGACCACCCAAACAAAGTACTTACTGACACTTGGAAACAAACACGAAGACTGAAACAACTATCTCTCCTGGATAAACACCATCTCCCGCAAGAGAGAATTGGAAAACAAATACTTTGGACCACCCCCTTGGGAAAACTTCCATCAATCAACTGTCAAAACACAACTGATAGATAAAACGGCCAACAAGGAAACACTACCCACAGTTTGAAGATGTGTGCCTTAGAGACCATAAACAGCTACCCAACATCAGCAATCCAGGCCTACACAGATGGTTCAGCTTTCAAGACCACCTCTTTTGCAGGATATGGCGTCTGCATATGGTACCTGGATGGATCCTCTTATGAGTTCTGTGACTCCTGTGGTGAAAATTGTTCAAATTACGAAGCGGAAACTGAGACCATCAAGACAGCCATTGAATTACTACACCAACAGTTTGACCTTATGGAATGAAAGCCATCAGATATAGTGATTTTCAGTGACTCCATGTCTGTTTTGGAAGCACTTAAACAGACTCCATATGAAAACCAAGACATTTTTCTTATAGGAAGAGCAGTTCACAATTTGATCACAGCCTACTCCATCAGTGTAACCCTACAATGGATCCTTGGACACAGTGATCTAACTGGAAATGAGACAGCTGATAGACTTGCTAAAACAGGAGCCTCTAAACAGCAAAAGGACAGACCCTGCAGCATGAGAACAGTCAAACAGATTCTCAGAAACAACACAAGGGAAATCTGGCTGAACAGATGTGCAAACGGGCCGACTGGGCGAAATGTCTTTAATGAAATGACCTGCACAACAGACAACGACAACATAAACAGACTCAGTAGGAGAAATCAAAGTCTTATCTTTCAGTTCCGAACAGGACACGCCAGAGTCAATAGTCATCAAAACCGTATCAACCCTCAGCACCTACCCATGTGTAGACACTGCTCTTATCCCTATGAAACAACCAGACACCTCCTCATGGAGTGTCCATCACTCACAAATGCCAGGATAAAACTTTTACAGACACCTCTGACAGTCTCCAACTCACTATATGGAACATTAAAACAACTGTAGAAAACCTGCACTTTTCTAAGAATGGCATTGGGCTGTCCGGTTTTCTCTCTTGTAGTTCTCGTAATCAAAAGTTTAAAGCAAACAGGTGATTGGCCTGTTGTGCCTTTGCATGGTGGAAGAGACATGGTCCGCAACCAGACGATACGTCAAGGCCTAAAATCCCACCCCCTGCAGACCCAAGTAGAACAGTCCCAACTAAGATGGTTTGGTCATGTCTGCAGAATGGGAGAAGGCCGGCTACCACAACAAGCATGGGAAACAAAGAACCAGGGATCCAGACCCCCAGGACAACCCAGAGTCTGCTGGGAGGACAACATTAGACAATCTTTGAAGGACCGAGGACTAGAATGGAACCAGGCCAGAAGGAAGATAGCCGATGGGATAGTCTGGCGCTCTCTCTCCCAAACCTCTACACCTCACGGTAGAAGGGGAACGACTAAGTAAGTAAGTAAGGCATTGGGCTGCCAAGAGTAGACATGCTCAGCAGCTATGGGATATCAACAACAACCTTATGGGGTGCCCTAAGCCTGATGGTTTTAACACCCAACATCATTTTGTCTGAAATGACCTTATCCATTATGTTTCATTTCTTCATTTCTATCATTGTTTGTTTTCTTTGCTACTGGCCTCTCTTCTCAGTAGCCACTTCCCCTCCCCAGCCAAGTCACTCTATGGGTTGTATAATTTTTATTTATTTTTCATGTTTTTATATAGTTCTCACTTTCTTTTCTTCCTGTTTTTGTTTGCTTGTTATTGACAAAGGCCTTGTGGCCGTAACGTAAACAATTTTCTTTGTCCTTTGTCCTAGTAAGATGTCTTCTTCTTCTTTGATCCTTAGCCGCAGACTGTCAAAGCAGTCAGTGGCCATTACGCCTGGTGGTGTCTTGTAGGGCAGCAACAAACTGCTTCCACTTTGCTCGGTCAGTGGACAATCTTCATGCAGTGTCCTAGCTCTAGTTTATTCTTTGCATCTCGGCCTCCACAGTTCTCTGCCAAGCTGTTTTTAGTAAGATTACCTATTTTATTTGCCCCACAAAAGAACAGGAAGCCAATATAACCTGAGGAAAAACAGGTAGAAGAGACAGCCAAAAGTAACCCACAGAAGGACAGGCTGAAGAGGTTACCAATGGTAACCTGAAAAAAAAAACAGCTGGAAAAAGAAGACAAAGGTAATTTAAAGAATAACAGCTAGAAGAGGAAGCCAAAGCAACTAGACCCTCATGTGTAGACTGAAGCAAACAGCCTCAGAAATAGAAATCAATGGTCAGCAACAACTGCATGCCAACGTTCAATGATTTTGATACTCCTTGTTCAGTTAAAAAAAAATAAAAATTTCAGTCTTCACATGGTGCTGAGTTTAAATATCCACAGTCTGTACTATAGTAAGAAGAAACTGAGTGACAGCATTCTTGAATTATTTCATTCGGCTAATTTCCACAATATTTAGTCATGTGCCATTAAACAGACATCCCTGAAATCTTTTTTTGTTTGATAGGGATATTAGTCAATGATCTGTTTACTTCTTTCCAATAGCAAAGTGATGCTGCAGACTGATATACATGGCTTATATCTTTGGGATTAATTAATTCGCCCACCTTAGAGTGTAAAGGAGAATAAGGGGCTGAAACACTTGATCGACGGGGGGACCACTTCTGATGATCAGATTGCCTCCTGTTGTATCGCTCTGTATAGAGTTTCCTCTCATTCAACTTTTATTTTGCTCCTTATGGAGTATGTATTTACCACATCGGCAGGCCCCCGTGCAAGACCCCTGCATCAAAACACATGCTCCTGCAACAGTGGTTACTACATCAACTTGTTTGACATGATGAGGTTGCCAGTCCCATGCACAACTTCACATTAGCTGTCTTTTATGGCATACCTAATGGAACAGTAGTCTTATTCTTCTTTCTTTGATCCATAACCGCCAAAGCAGTCAGTGGCCATCACGCCTGGTGGCGTCTTGTAGGGTAGCAACAAATTTATTCCACTTTGCTCGGTCGATGACCAATCTTCGTACAGTGCCCCAACTCTGGTTCATTCTTTGCATCTCGGCTTCCACAGTTCTCCGCCAAGTTGTTTTTGGTCAGCCTCTCTTTTGCTTTCCCTCGGGGGTCCATAGCATAGCTGTTCTTGTGATGGTCCTTCTGAGGACGTGGCCAACCCAACTCCAGCGTCTGCCAGCTGTGATGGTATGCATGTCCTCCTGGTTACTCCGAATAAGTACTTCTTGGTTGCTGATGGTGTTTGGCCAAAAGATTCGGAGAACCTTCCTTAGGCAGATTGTGTGGAAGGAGGACAGTTTCGACATTTCCTTCTCTGTTACTCGCCAGCATTCCGCACCATAGAGAAGCACAGAAAGTACACAGCTCTCATACAGTCTTAATTTGGTGTTTGTGCTGTACTGGGAAGACTTCCAAATGTTGTTGAGACTAGCAAAGGCTGTTCTCGCTTTATTGATTCTGTTGTTAATGTTCTTGCTTGTTCTGCTGTCTGGTGTTACTATACTCAGAACACTTGCTCCTACAACAGTGGTTACTGCATCAACTTGTTTGACATGATGAGGTTGCCAGTCCCATGCACAACTTCACATTAGCTGTCTTTTATAGCATACCTAATGGGGCAGTAGTATTATTCTTTCTTGTTCTCTTCACAGACCTCCTGGATCTACATGAGGCTTGTCTTTGGGATGCCTGTATACAGGCGTTTTATTGGCCTTGTGCATTATTTGTTTGCTTGAAAGTCAAGAAACTACCTGTCATGCATCTATTGCTGCTATAATTTACAAAGAAGATCAGCAATGCATTAATGATTAAAAACAGTCAAAATTAAGTATACTACTACTGCATGCTTAATGTTTTTATGGTAAAAATGCAGACTTAATATTACCATGACAAAAGTACAAGACTCCAAGACAATTTTTGTTACCTTGATGAAATTTAAAAAAAAATACAACAAGACATCGGAGATCAATTTTTTTTTAAGTAATAAAAATCAAGCAGACAACATGATGTGAAAGTAAGAAGGTATTAAAAAAGACTAAAATACACATGAGTCACTTAAAAAAAAATATTAATAACAATAGGCTGCCCTGATTTAAAAATAAAAACAAAGAAACTCACTAGCAGACATAAGATATATTTAGAAAATTCATCTCCTCTTTTCAGAACATGTGTGCAAAACAGGGCCACATTGCCCTGAACAACCTGTGGAGTATACAAACAAAAAATGATGAGAGGTTATGGCATTTATCTCATTAACACTGGTTTGTCATCAGCCTTAAACCAAGTCTTTAGGGACCTAAAGATGCAGCAATAGAGAATGCAGTAAGCGACCCATAGCCTGACTGCTTGCGTCAGGGTCAACGAACCAGAGCTGACCAAGACCCTACTCCACCTCCAAGTGGTGGTCCTGGAAACAGGCTGCATCACTGCAGTCTGGCTGAGAGAGTAGGGATCGAAGTGGGAGGGTAAACCCGGTCCCAAAAAATGCCACGCTGAAGTCGGATGTGTCGGCCGAAAGGTGCAGATATCAGAGCTTCGCTGTAAACGGACACAACGCAACCAACGTCCTTTTCAGGACGAACGAGGAAGAAGAAGAAGAAGAAACCAAGTCTTTGCAAGACACAGCTCCAGCAATGGGTAAAAAAAGTCACTCTGGAAAACTTGAATTTTATCATCAGACACAAATATGGTAAGTTTAACGTTTACAAAACATGACTACATAAAAAGTCAGACATAAAAGATTACAATTATCTTAAATAGCAGTTTTGCCTCATTTTGGCAAGGTATGCCCCATTCAACCTAGACACAAGGCCTATCAGTTATATTAGGGCACACATCCAAATATAAAAGACATTTTTGTCTTCGGATTGAATTAAACACTCACAATACATTCTTCTTCTTCTTTCATCCTTAGCCATCAACCGGCAAAGCAGTATGTGGCCAGTACGCCTAGTGGGTCTTAGGGCAACAACAAATTGAGCAATCTATCGCTGTTTCCACCACGCCTAGTGGCGTCTTTGTGGAACAAAAACAGACCAAACAATCTATCATTGTTTCCGTAATCAGATTGGTTGGCAAGCAGGTGATCAGCCCACTGTGCGAAGTTTTTACGGGATGGGGTAAACAGCCCCATGCCCATACCCTCCTTAGTCGCCTTTTACGACATGCGTGGTAGGGTGCAGTGTTACTATTCTTTGCTCCCCTTTCGGGCCCCGGTAACACACGGGTGTCACAATACATGAGCAACAAAAATAAAGAAACTAATATCAGGTTCATGTGCTTTTTTAGTTTCTTTGTTTTAAAGTTTTTCTAGGGAGTTGGAGTGGCTAAGAGGTTTGGCGTCCACCTCTACTTCTAAAGGTACCGGGTTCAGTTCTCAGTACAGGGAATATATTTGATGGATATTTTTTCAGAATTAGTGGCTCCTAATAATGTCATACTCCCCCCTGTTCTCTTGGAATAAGGGCGAAAAAATGGGAGGTCCCATGTGCCAGTTGTGCACATTAAAAATCCCTTTGCAGTTGAAAGTTATAAAGAGTAGGCCATATGGCTGCTGCCCTGGCAAAATTTACAAAAATTAGTAAAACCTACCCGCCATAAAAATATTTATAGGGTGTGTGATTCCTGTAACACAAACACTGGTAACCTTGCCGGTGCTACAGAGTTCATGCACTGTGCTGAGATCCTCCTTGTGTGATCTAAGGGAAGAGATTGGAGCACTGATGGAGTTGTCCATGTGCAATGAAGATGGACCTTAAAATCCTAGATTACTACATTAACTTCAAGTTCAGTTTTAGTTCATGTTTTAAATGCCTATCTGCTGTACATTTTTTTTTTCGACCAGTCGGAACATTCTTTATTTTATCTCAATTCTTTATCATTTCTCTCATTTCTGTTTTTAAGTGCATCCTTCATTTCTGACATAGGATGTCTTTTTTGTTTTTCCTGGCATTTTTTGTATTCTTTTTCAGAAGATTCCATTTCAGTGTCTGACAAGATAAAAAAAAAGAGGTCAGTTCACTAGGAAATGCCCAATTCAACAAAATTCTTTATCCATGTTTCAGCAAGTTTTCATCTCATTGTCCAAGTAATCTTCATTTGCAACAAACATGCTTTACAAACTAAATTATTGGTCACAATGTATGTAATGTTGTTAACTATTGGTCAGTTACTTTATATGTGCCCCATGTAGGTTTCCAATGGATCTCTGAGGAGACAAAATGAGAATAGAGCTACTACTTCCTAAGGTATGTCATAAGAGGAGACTAATATGGAGCTGGCAACCTCAACATATAAAACAAATAGTTGCAGAAATCACTGCTGCAAAGTGCACTTGAATGCTTTACAGCAGGCCTCCTGCAAGGTGCCCAGTTGCACAGCTGGCTTCATTCTCTATAAAGGGGTGAAAAAAGAAAAGAATAAACTTTATATATGGTGGCTGTGTTCCAACATGTGCTTATTTGTGTAACCACAAGGTAGAGATGAGTGCAGAAAATGTCATAGGCACTAAAACCCCATCAGAAATACAAAAGTTAATAAAACACTATATTACAAAAACAAAAGCTAACATATAAAAAATAAATATATAAGGATGCGAGCCAGTAGTCTACACTGGTGAAAGACTCCCCGCAGATAAATACAGATTGACCAAATAACCCTCCAGTGAAAATTAAAAGCATACCAGTTTAGACAATATCATATTTTGGATAAGAAAACCATACTGAACTATAACTACAAAAGAAAAAATACCTGCTAGAGGTAATGTATAAAATAAATACAAACAAAAACAAATTACAATAAATGAAACACGTATGATATAACCAACAGATCCATGTACATAATAGATGGTTGAAAGGAGTGTGCTACAAAGAAAAGTAGCAAACACCTTAAAAAAACAAAACTGTGCTTATAACAGAAGCATGATATGTACTGTAAGAAGTTACCACTTTATGTGGCTACTTTTACTCTAAACATTATATTGTTCACGTGGAAAAATTACTCCAGTACCATTACAATTTTTTCTACTTTCTAGTTTAAGGTAACAAATCTATTCATGGAGACAGAATGAAATCTTTTACCTGAATTCCGAGTGTCCAGAACAAAAATGTGAGAGATGCCCACAGATATGGTTTGTATGAGAAAACCAGTTTTATCCCCCTGAAGAAGCCCACCTGATGTTCTTTCTTTTCCTCAACAATACCTGTTGGAACAAAGCATGAAAATATATTAGTCTAAGGAAGGCAACTAAGATCTGATGTGAAAACTAGAATTATCAGCTTTGTCTACATTGTAAAATTGACACATACAAATTGTTACTAATGCATTCTTGTAAAAATCGTGAACTACCCTGTGCAGTTCCTGGTGTCTCTGATGAGATGAAGAAAAACATCAATACTACTCCCTCAAGAATATCGTACAATCAATCAATATCCTTTAGCTCCCCGAGGAGCATAGGCCTTCAACAAACACATGCTAAGTCTTCCTGTCCTGTGCCATCCACTCAAGTTCTCTCCATGTTTTCCTCATCATTTTCATCTCTGTATCTAGTTCTCTTCTCCATGTATTTTTTTGGGTCTACCTCTGCCTCTCTTTCCCTGTGGATTCAAGAATAAGGACTGCCTTGTAATGCTTTCAACAGGTCTCTTCAATGTGTGTCCTATCCATCTCCAGCGTCTTCTTCTCAACTCTTTTATCATACAAGGTGACTAAATAAAGTTTTGCATGGAGCTAGCAACCTCAGGATGTAAAACAAGTTGTCACATAAACCACCACTGCAAGCACATGTGACTGCTTGATGCAGACTTCCTGCAGGGGGGACGAGATGCAGTGGTGGCTTCATGATCCCTAAGGAGCTCAAAGAAAACAGATAAAATATATTAGTTTAAGGAATAAAACTGGAGCAGCGGTTGTGCAGTGGTTAATGCACTGGCTTCCTAGCTCGGTGGTCCATGGTTCGATCCCCAGTTGAGGTAGGATTTTTTATACCGCAAACCTCTCTGGGGTCAACCCAGTCTAATGAATTGGGTACCAGAGCAACTCTTGAAACGTTAAGCCGGCTGGCGTGATACTGACCACATCACCCCTAGTCTGCCGATGGTCAAGAAAATACGGGCCTAACACCATATTCCGAGTATGCCTCAATGGGCGTGTAACGGGATCCTAAGAAATAAAACTGTGACCTGATGGGAAAAATAGAATCCTCGGCCACGTTTACATAGTAAAATACAAACGTTAACATTATTCCTAATGCATTCTTGTAAATATCGTTAACTTCTCTGTGCAGTTCTTGGGAGTCTCTGAGGAAACAAATAAAGAATATAACTACTGCTCCCTCAAGCATGTCATAAGAGGCGGCTAATATGAGGTGGTGCATGGGGCTGACAACTTCATCAAGTCAAACATGTTCTATAGAAACTACCACTGCAAAATCATATGAATGCTTTCATGCAGGTTTCTTGCATGAGGGGGGGGGGGGGGGGGCCCAGCTGTAATGGTGGCTCTATGCTCCATTAGGATCGAGAAGTGGAAAAAAGAAGTAAAGTTCACTGACCTTTCACTTAACTCTTTCAGTCCCAGGAACTTTTTAAGTTTTACTCAAACATGAAAAATGAATGTCAATTTTTTCCCACAGATGAAATTTAGAAACAAGCAGCATACATATACATTTATGAGAAAATATCTCGTAAATGCGTAAACAATCTTTGTAAACTGGCTGACGATTTAGATTCAAGTACTGTAAATTTTATATGTAACAAACAATCTTGTTTTATATTATGTAAAGTTCAAACATGTAGGGAAAGCACTAGAGGCAACAGAGATGTGGTTTTACAGAAGAATATTAAAAATACCATGGACAACCAAAAAAGTAATGATGATGTCCTGAAAGAGGCCATTTCGCAAGGGAAACTTATTTCACAAGTTAGAAAGCAGCAATCCACTTTTTTTGGGCATGTTATGAGAAGAAGAAAGCTGGAATATATCGTAACAACAGGTAAGATTCAAGGAACAAGAGATAGGGGAAAACAAAAAGAGAAAATACTGGACAGTTTGACACCGTGGAATGGAAGGAGGTCAATAACAGAATTGATAAATTGTACTGGAGACAGGAAGTTGTGGAGAGACATGATCTCCTACACCTCTAGGCATAGTACTTGAAGAAGAAAGTGCATATATGAGGAAATCTGTTACCAACTGTGCTTCCTAAGTGGCTGTTTGGAGAAAAATGGACCATATTGTGACATGTCATATGGCTCTTGAGGTAGAAAGAGTTAAAGAGGGTTTGAACAGTGTAGTGACAGCTGACCTTCAGCTTCCCAAGGAGCATAGATCTTCAACAAACTTATGCCAAGTCTTCCTGTCCCGTGCCATCAGCTCAAGTTCTTTCAAGGCCTTGGCTTCCTCCCCTTCATGTTTGTTTCCAGTTCTCTTCTAGACTAAAGCATTCAAGCCACACAGCCTTAACAAAGATTATAGACAACTGGCACCTATAAACATCAATAACGATAATATATGTGGAGCAATCTTTGTAGACTTTAAAAAAGCATTTTATATGATAGACCACGTTATTTTAATCAGAAAATTAGAAACAATGAAAGTGAATATTAAGCTGGTGAAGTTAATTAAATCGTTCCTGTCAAATAGACAACAAGTAGTGTCTTACAATAATTCCTTGTCGAACCCAACCGTTGTCAATACAGGTGTTCCCCAGGGTTCTATTCTCGGCCCTCTTCTCTTTACCATATACATTAATGATCTTCCTCTACACAACAAACACTCATCCTGTGACCTTTTTGCCAATGACTGTACTGTTGATACAAGTGATAAAAGTTGCATCACACTACAACTATCTTTACAAAATGATAAACATAATCTTATTAAGTGGAGCAATGAGAATCGCATGCAAATAAATATTAGCAAAACAAAATGTATGTTAATATCAACCAGGCAAAAACCACAAAACTCGCAGAAAACAACACTTCAGTTCTACACAAAGTGAAAACGTAAATGAACACAGAAATCTAGGTCTCATTTTTGACCACCACCGAAGCTGGAACGCACATGTACATGCACTAAAGAAAGCAAACAGCACAGAAAGTTTACCAATTAGCCAAAATTAAACATTTCCTGGATGAGGAGGCATGGAAAATCTTCTACATAATCTCATATACAAACGCATCTAGACTATTGTTCCACAATCTGGGATGGTTGTTCCATATACATCACAAAAAAGCTCCACTCACTAAAAATACGTGCAGTGCGCCTAGTTGCTGATAAACACCAAAATTGTACAGATTTATATAATTATCTTCAAATATTACCCCTCAGAAAGTGCTTCCTATTTAACAAAAGTGAAATTTGTTCACAAAATCCTGTCACAAAATGCTCCAACCGCAATGTGGCCGCTTTTAAAAAACAATGAAAGACATAGTTAGCACTTCAACAAATTACAGGTACCCAAGCCCAGGCTAGACCTATTTAAGAAAAGTTTGGCTTACTCAGCTGCTCATCTTTGGAACAAGCTTCCCAATGACCTGAAAAACACGTACAGTCCCTACTCATACAATAGTAGACTGTTCAAATACTTTATGAGTACTGATTGCATGCCACCTTAACTGATTATGTTTCAAATTATTATCTAATATATTGTATGGAGCCTCTGATGATCTAGTTTTTCATTATAATATACTTATTCTTAATTTTGAGATCAGATACTGTTAATGTATGCTATTATACTACCTTGTAATGTTGCATTGCCCTAAAATAATACTTTGCGTACATGGAGAATGTTTGAATAACAGTAACAAAAGATGAGTGAGAAGAAGGACAGAATGCAAGAGGGGACTGTGTGCCCGATTTTCAACCCTTGGAAAATTAATTTCCTTCGTATTTGTCCGTCTAACTATCTACCTAGTCTGTCTGATTCTGCTCTTGAGTTAGGGAAGGCAAAGACAGTGAGGAAAGGAACTGGTTACCCCACCTCATAAAGCTGGACCTAGTATTGTGAAGTAAAGATGGCTACTGTGTGTGTGTCGAAACAATGCTTCGAAACAGCGCTGAGTCAGAAAGATCCGAAACACAGACTGCTTCTTGTTTCGATACAGTTTCAGTTCTTGTCTGCCTCGCTGTTTTGCAAAGAGGCACACTGTCTCACCTTCTGTGGGCCTTTCTAAAATTTGAATCAAGCGTCCGGTACATTAGTCGTTCATAGATAGTATGGAAGATCAAACATGTCATATTTTTCAGGGATGTGTTATGATGACTTGATTTTACAAGTGATATTAATTTTGCTGAGAAGTTATAGTTACTGGAAATTGTGTCAGTGCTGCAGTTGTCAATGTTTTAGGCACTATGTTAAAATTTGAAAGTGTCCGTGTGTTCGTATAAATGTAATGGACACTTTATTAGCTCTGCTGATATCTGTGTACTCGGTGTGGATTTGAATCATTGTCTACCAAAACTAGCTTACTCTAGTTTGATATCATGTGTTATTATTACTGTTATTATTATTGTTGTTTTTTATTATTTTCACATATACTGCAGTTATCATCATTTCTCCGTTTTATTTCATCATAATGAAGACGTGTAAAAATATTGAATTGTGGTCACATGAAACGCCATAGATTTCATGTATACTGTCTATTGCTAGAGACTTGTCCCGACACGGGCAAAAGTGCTGTTGTGCCATTGTGTCGAAACAGTGTGTCGATACAGTTTAAATCACTGTGCCGAATGTCTCAAAACAGCGGAGTGTGTCGATTTGCCCATCTCTATTGTGAAGGCTTTAACAATTCACTCCTTATGGCAGTATCTGCTATGGAACTCAAAGCTGCTCACCTTTGGTAAAATCTCTCGCATACACTGGAAAACATGTCAAGTTCCTAGTCATTCAATAGCAGACTGTTTGAATATTTCACAAGTTCTTATAACACACCATCTTAATCTGATTATGTCTCAAATCATTGTCTACTTTATTATATGAAGAGTTCAATTTTTGTCTGTCTGTTTGTTTGTGTTTGTTTTATTATCTTTTTTGTTGTTACTTTATTGGTTTTTTTAAAAATTTATTTTAAAAACATACTTTGATTATGATGGATATTGCAAATGAATGATTGTTACTGCTACGTCTCTGTATCGTCACTAGTGCTGACTACGTAAGCATGTCGGGCCTACTTGAGTAGCCGGGTCGTGCCTCCCCTAGATTTGGGATGAGACCACAGAAAAAATAATGTCTGCTCAGGATGATGAATCTCTGGATCCCCCCTTTGGACGTTGATTCTCTAGCAACTGATCTGTGCGATCTCTCCGCGCCATCCCTAGTTTAATACTGGTGCCCGATCATTCACAATTAACATCTAAAAAAATATCATTGCTGCGCTCAGATGCACGTCTAAAAATCCCAGGCGTACATATGAGAGCTTTAAACATCTATCTGACCCTCAATGAATATAAACTCTTTAACAATGATGTTATATTACTTTTCTAATGATAAATGCCTAAATAATGCTTTAACACATTAACTACCGCGAGCCGGTGGGACCGGCTTTTGAAATCCTATCATTTGGACCGCAAGCCGCTTAGAGCGTCTATCTAATTTTAGTAATAAAACAAATGAAAAATGTACTGAAACACTTTCTGATCTGGTTCGAGATTTTAAGCTGCCAACGGAAAACAAATTCCCAAAGCATGGTTGTTGTAGAACACTGGAAAATTGATATTATGTTCATATTTTTCAGCGTTTTGGGTTAGTTACCAAATCGTGTAAAACTGTTTACCGTGGCAACTAGTGATAGGACCACACAAAATGCTTGTACATCTCGTCTAATGGCTGAATAGGCTAGAAACTTGTTTCAACATTTGACTGATAGATCTAGCGACGAGGACAAGAGTGAAAATGGTGTGCACATTGATTGAAATTGTGATTTTGATAGAGATGGGGCGCAAGCAGTTATAACTGTGAAAATATTGCAAGTCCTCGGCCCTCGGAGGGCCGTTAAATAGCAACAACCTCTATTAGAGTTACAAATGGTACTTATTGTAATAGTACATTCATTTATCTTTAAAATGACGTGTAATTCATAAAAATCTGTAAACAATTACGAAAACTACAGCTTACTTTGTGCAAACACCTACAGGATGAAAATGGGAAAAAAATGTAATTCAGCCACAGTGTGTTTTTCAATTCGGTAGTTAATGTGTTAAGTAAATGTGAGGATGAAAGGATACAGTAATAAACACATAAATAAGGGAAACCCGAGGCCTGTAAACAGTAAATAAATATTACACAGAAGGTCCTGGGTTCGATTCCCCGGTAAGCCACTCACGTCTGTTGTTTTTCTGTTGTCTAGTTTTCTACTTCTTTAATATACAGTATGCATGATGAGAGAGAGAGAGGAAGGGCAGAATGTCTGAAAAAATTGAAGGTAAAAGATGCAGAGGAAGACAGATATCTGAAATGGTATGGCAAGAGCGCTTGGAAAACAGCCAGTATATGAATCAATAAAGAACATATATTCATTGTCTGAACTCATGTGTTAAAAAATGTTGCTCCTAAAAGCCATTTTTTAATGTTATGATGTTGAAAATGTGTATGAGTTTGTGTGCGTATGCATATATATACACACACATATATATATATATATCTACATATATATACATACACATATAATTAATAAAACAAATTCTTAACAAAATTCTCACCCTTTCTCTCTTTTGATCCAAAGAAAACAGTCAGGCAACAGAAGATGTAGATGCTTATTACAACAAGTGAACCATGGAAGTATGCCTCTTTCTATTGCAGAAAAAAGTATTATTCAAAATAGTGTCGCTAACTACAAGAAATAGTACAAAACAATTAAATTCCTAGTGCACTTGTCTTGAAGTAAAGACTTTGGAGATCTTCCATCAGATGTACGATCTTCTGTTATTTTTTTAATACAGTAACTCTATATTAGTAGCCCAGTGGTTAGTGCACTGGCTTCCTAGCTCGATGGTCCATGGTTTGATCCCCCAGTTGAGGTTTTTTTAGACCGCAAACGGCTCCGGGGTCGACCCATCCTCATGAATTGGGTACCAGAACAACTCTGGGAAGGTTAAGGCGGCCGGCATGATACTCACCACATTACCCCTAGTGTGCCGATGGTCAAGAAAATACGGGCCTAACACCGTATTCCCAATATGCCTCAATGGACGTGTAACGGGATCGTTTACCTCCTTTACCTAACTCTATATTAGTCTTGTAGTTCTGCATTCAATTTTAACTGTTTTATGTCTACTTTGATATTTCTAATCTTTCTTTTTGTTCTATGGAACTTTAATTTAAAGGGTGGAGCTACACTGAAATGCTATTTTCATTATTAATCACAAGATTTCAATGAAAATGCACAGACTTAACCTACATCAAACATAGATACACATTATCAAGAGTCTGACAGTATTACACCATTGGTTGCCAAGGAAACGGCAGCCACACTGGATTCTATTCTTCTATTTCAATTTGCTAAGGCTTTTTTTATTTATTAATGTATCATTATCAAATTTAAACAGAATGTTTATAATATTTTTAAAAACTTTTGTCAGACTGGATGTTTGATAACTTAAGAAGACCGTGAGATATAAGACTTTACAGTTTGTATCTACAAATAGTACCCATTATTTTCCACATTTTACCACATTATTTGCAATTAAATCAAAATTTTGATAATATATCAAAAATCGGATCTGACAAAAGTGTTTTTATCTTATGGAAAGTATTTGTGCCAAATCTCATATTGACTGACTAAAAGATGTGCAAGTTATAAGAACATTAGTAAAGTAAAACAAGGTTCTAAAAAAATATTGATTTTCTTCATAGGAAAAGTACAATTACTGTGGAAAAACTATTTTTAAAAATCAAAATATACCTACTTAAAATGTGTTTTGACAAATTATTTTCACAGGTTTAGATTCAGGAGAATATACATTGTCCAATTGTAGACTAAGAATACAAAAAGCAAGAGGAGCTTTCATTGCATTGGGAAATATATGGAGATCAAGAGAAATTGGATCCAACACAAAAATAAGAATCTTCAACTCAAATGTGAAGTCAGTCCTATTGTATGGCTCTGAGACATGGAGAACAACAAAGACAACAACCAAAAAGCTAGAGACTTTCATAAATGGGTGCTTGCATAGAATAGAGGGATTAAAATGGTATGACATGGTTACCAATGTGGAACTGAGGACAAGAACCAGACAAGTGCCAGTGGAACAAGAGGTGAGAAGAAGGCGATGGATAGGACACACACTGAGGAGACCTGTTGATAGCATTACAAGGCAGTCCTTGTTCTGGAACCCCCAGGGCAAGAGAGGCAGTGATAGACCAAGAAGCACATGGAGAAGAGAGCTGGAAACAGAGGTGAAAATGATGACGTGGAAAGAACTTGAGATATGGCACGTGACAGGAGGACTTGGCATGTGTTTGTTGAAGGCCTATGCTCCTTTGGGAGGGGAGGGTTATGAATGAATGAATTATAGACTAAACACAATTTTCATATATTTGCTGTTTTGACTTAAAATGCACTTAAATGGCTCCCCTTAATTTTTCCACACAGTAGTAAATGGTCACTTTTACAGTCAGCTTCTGGCCTTGTTTTTGCTGGTAATAATGCATTTCTAAATCTTTTGTTGATCAATAGATTATCAGTAAGCTATGGCAATGGGGTGGGAAACCTGATTTGAATCACCATAAATGGTAAATTGGTCGTGGAAGTGTGGCACTTTTGAGTTTGCAACGGTTTTGCTGAAGTATTCAGTCAACATTTCTGCATCTTGTCAAATAAAGTTTTGCATTGATTCCTCTCAATTTTTCCATCGAAAAAAACGTATTTCATCATTAAAGCCTGAAGCAGTTGTAACTGACTAACCTAGTCAAAATGTACATGTTTTAAATAAACTTGTTCAAACAATGTGCTGCTTTTTAAAATTTTGATTATGCAACGTAATTTCTCAATTTTTGCATGGCGTGACGAATTTCACTTCTCATTCACCACATCTGTGGCTAATCTGCAAAATTGGATGCTGACCTATGAATCAAGTCTTCTTGATTCTAGAAATATTTTTGAATTTCAAATGAAGTCATGGACTGCAGTCATGACTTGCTCATTTGTGAGGAAAAAAGCTTTAAGAAAAGATAAGAAGTAGCATGTCTTATCTCTTCCCCCCTATTTTGCACAATCACATAACCATTTACATTAGCTTACTTACTTACTTAGTTGTTACTCTTCTACTGTGTGGTGTAGAGGTTTGGAAGAGAGAGCACCATACTATCCTATCAGCTGTCTTCTTCCTGGCCTGGTTCCATTTAGTCCTCAGTCCTTCAGAGATTGTCTAATGTTGTCCTCTCAGCGGACTCTGGGTCATCCTGGAGGTCTGGATCCCTGGCTCTTAGCCTCCCATACCTGCTGTGGCAGCCAATCTTCTCCATACACATTAACCCGTATAGAATATATATCATTAAAGTTAGTATCATAGCAGATACCGCTGTAGGAGAATGAAGTGACCATGGTTTTTATTATTGGAAGTTTTAACTCCTTCCCGGGATAAATGACTGGGTATTGTTCAATTATTTCTCATGTCTGTGGGAGGTGGTGTTGTTCAGCTATAGTTGTTGCTACATGTAGTTGTGATTTTTGGTTTAATCTGTTAATGGGCTTCCAGTTTTCAACCAGTTGTCTGTTTGGGTGGTCTTTTCTCATTCTTCTATAGCGCTCTGTAGCTTCCAGAATAGCACGTTTACGTCGTAGGTCCATAGGTTCTACGTTTGCATCAATTTCACAAGCAGCTGTTGGTGTGGTTCTCATTCCCCTGCATTTGAACCTAGCAGACTTCCCCATACTAGGTCCAGCTTTATGAGGTGGGGTGACCAGTTTGCTTTCTTACTGCTTTTGCATTCCCTAACTCACAAGATGAGTCAAGTACCCACTTACAACTGGGTAGACCAGGGCATAAGGCTGCTAGGTTTCAAATGCAAAACCTGGGTGGGATCATAAAAAGGTAAAGGATCCCGTTACACGCCCATTGAGGCATATTGGGAATATGGTGTTAGGCCCATATTTTCTTGACCAACGCCACACTAGGGGTGATGTGGTCAACATCACGCCGGCTGCCTTAACCTTCCCAGAGTTGCTCTAGTACACAATTCATGAGGCTGGGTCGACCACGGAGCTGTTTGCGGTCTAAAAAATCCCACCTCAACTGTGGATTGAACCGTGGACCACCGAACTAGGAAGCCAGTGCACTAACCACTGTGCTACCACGGCTCTTTGGGTGGGATCATACTGATCATTATTTAACTATAAAATACAGTTAGACTGTTACTGAGCAGAAAATACATCATCATCATTTTCCTTTGCCCTCCCTATGAAGCATGGAGCCACAACAGTAGCTGGTCCTCTTGCAGGAAGTCTGCAGCACGCATTAACATGCTTTTGCAGCAGTTTTTTCTGTGGCTATTTTTTTACATGATGAGGGTTGCCAGCCCCATGCACAATCTCGTATTAGTTGCTTTGTATGGTATGCTGAGAGTGGAGTAGGCCTTCTCTTATGTTGTCTTCTCACAGACCCTTGATAACTACACAGTGCAGAAAATAAATATGGTTTAAGAATAAACACAGAAAATAAATATGGTTTAAGAATAAACAATGTCAAATCATTTTTTTTTTTTAAGAATAATGTTACCTGAACTTCAATACTGGTTGTGTTGTGTGTCAGCTCATTTCCTTTACACCGTGTCTTTGAGACAAATATTCCTTGAACAACAACAGCGATGAGAACACCAAAGGCCTCAAAACCCATTCCTGGCAGATATGACAAACATGAAAAAAAGTGATGACTTACAATTTTCTGGAACTTACTGAGATACTGAGGTAAGTACATGTAAGTTTCAGATGCTTCCCAAGCTACTGTTGTTTATGGCTCATGGTTAAATTTTTTGTTTATGGTTAATTGTTAAACTCTGTTGTTTATGGCTCATTGTTAAATTCTGTTGTAATAGTTTATTGTTAAATTATGTTATTTATCATTCATTGTTAAATTATGTTGCTTACCACTTATTGTTAAATTCTGTCATTCATTATTTACAGTTAAATTCTCTTGTTTATGGTTTATTGTTAAATTATGTTGTTAATAGTTCATGGTTAAATTCTGTTGCTGATAGTTTCATGTTAAATTCTGTTATATTCATGCATTGTTTACACAGATGAAGATTTGTCACCAAAACATTCAGTGTCTGTCCTGGTCGTCTGTAGGTTTAACTTATGCACCATTTAGTTTTTTGCCGTTATCTTAACAAAGACCAATATATATATATATATATATATATATATATATATATATATATATATATATATATATATATATATATATATATATATATATATATTTATATATATATATATATATATATATATATATATATATATATATAGTTTTTAAAAGTGTCTCATTAAGATGCTTAAGACTCATGATATTACAAGATTTCTAATTAAGATACATAGGAGATCAGTTAAGATTCATTCAACATCAAAGATATCTTATTGAGATACTGTGCTAGAAGAACAAACATGACTCAGTAGCCCAGAATCCTTTTGGCTTTCTCTGGGCTGCTATGATCCTCCTTAACAGAGAACCTTCTTCTATCTTGAATAGCTGAATGGATATATCTTAATTATTTGCTTTAGATGACTTGTTCATATTTACTGAAGTTTGTAGCTTAAAGTTTCTACATGAATGGGTAGCTGATCTCATGCCCAACCTTCCTTAGTTGACTTCTGTGACATGCTTAGTAGGTTAAGTATTAATCCTGGCAACACATGGGTGAATTAAGAAAACAGGTAAAGGACCCCGTTACACGGCCACTGAGGCATATTGGGAATATGGTGTTAGGCCCATATTTTCTTGACCATCGGCATACTAGGGGTGCTGTGGTCAGCATCATGCCGGCTGCCTTAACCTTCCCAGAGTTGCTCTGGTACCCAAATCATGAGGCTGGGTCAACCCTGGAGCCGTTTGCAGTCTAAAAAAAATCCCACCTCAGCTGGGGGATCAAACCATGGGCGACTGAGCTAGGAAGCCAGTGCACTAATCACTGCACAATCACAGCTATGGGCCAATTAAGTACATGATATTTTAAAAATTATTTAATAATAAATTTTAGCTTGGTTTGGCACCAGCGCCATCAGGTAACAACCTCTCCCCTCTTGTCAGGCCTGAAGTTATCATGAATCTCTTTCCAGACACTGGACTTTAATAATCGAGATTACAGCTGTTTTATAGTCACTGAGCCTGTCATCTAAAATCTTTAGACAAAATCTACAGTGATAGCAATGCTGTATGACAATGAAATAATGTCTCAACATTAGGGAAGTGTTTTGGTCCTTGCCTTTTAGAGACTAAGTAGGACATAAGAATGTCTCCACATTAGGGAAGTGTTTTGGTCTTTGCCTTTTAGAGACTCTAAGTTGTGCATAAGAAGGTCTCCACATTAGGGAAGTGTTTTGGTCTTTGCCTTTTAGAGACTCTAAGTTGTGCATAAGAATGTCTCCACATTAGGGAAGTGTTTTTGTCTTTGCCTTTTAGAGACTCTAAGTAGGACATAAGAAGGTCTCCACATTAGGGAAGTGTTTTTGTCTTTGCCTTTTAGAGACTCTAAGTAGGACATAAGAAGGTCTCCACATTAGGGAAGTGTTTTGGTCTTTGCCTTTTAGAGACTCTAAGTAGGACATAAGAAGGTCTCCACATTAGGGAAGTGTTTTGGTCTTTGCCTTTTAGAGACTCTAAGTAGGACATAAGAATGTCTCCACATTAGGGAAGTGTTTTGGTCTTTGCATTTTAGAGACTCTAAGTAGGACATAAGAATGTCTCCACATTAGGGAAGTGTTTTGGTCTTTGCCTTTTAGAGACTCTAAGTAGGACATAAGAATGTCTCCACATTAGGGAAGTGTTTTGGTCTTTGCCTTTTAGAGACTCTAAGTTGTGCATAAGAATGTCTCCACTTTAGGGAAGTGTTTTGGTCTTTGCCTTTTAGAGACTCTAAGTTGTGCATAAGAATGTCTCCACATTAGGGAAGTGTTTTTGTCTTTGCCTTTTAGAGACTCTAAGTAGGACATAAGAAGGTCTCCACATTAGGGAAGTGTTTTTGTCTTTGCCTTTTAGAGACTCTAAGTAGGACATAAGAAGGTCTCCACATTAGGGAAGTGTTTTGGTCTTTGCCTTTTAGAGACTCTAAGTAGGACATAAGAAGGTCTCCACATTAGGGAAGTGTTTTGGTCTTTGCCTTTTAGAGACTCTAAGTAGGACATAAGAATGTCTCCACATTAGGGAAGTGTTTTGGTCTTTGCCTTTTAGAGACTCTAAGTAGGACATAAGAATGTCTCCACATTAGGGAAGTGTTTTGGTCTTTGCCTTTTAGAGACTCTAAGTAGGACATAAGAATGTCTCCACATTAGGGAAGTGTTTTGGTCTTTGCCTTTTAGGGACTCTAAGTTGTGCATAAGAATGTCTCCACTTTAGGGAAGTGTTTTGGTCTTTGCCTTTTAGAAACTCTAAGTTGTGCATAAGAATGTCTCCACATTAGGGAAGTGTTTTGGTCTTTGCC
This sequence comes from Oreohelix idahoensis, assembly GCA_024509875.1. Classification (NCBI taxonomy): domain Eukaryota; kingdom Metazoa; phylum Mollusca; class Gastropoda; order Stylommatophora; family Oreohelicidae; genus Oreohelix; species Oreohelix idahoensis. The sequence continues at coordinate 837,073 of JAMPIV010005215.1, read as the reverse complement.
TTTTAGAGACTCTAAGTAGGACATAAGAAGGTCTACACATTAGGGAAGTGTTTTGGTCTTTGCCTTTTAGAGACTCTAAGTGGGACATAAGAAGGTCTCATCATCACGGAAATGTTTAGATTTTGTTTCTCTTAGAGGCTCTATATAGGGGCAAGCTCTTTTGGGCCATCACTCCCAAATGTCAGCTCTTTTTTTTTGGGGGGGGGGGGGGGGGGGGAGAATAAGCAGGGGAATCATACATTATAAAGAACTAACAAGCATAATCTAGCTTATATAAATGGCATCCTCACAAAATCAGTTACTACTGGCATTTTGAGATGTTAGGATAGTAGTATCAAACAAAATGTCTTTCACAGACAATAGCCATGGTAAACAATTTATTAACATGTAAAAAATGTCATTACTTTCCTTTGCACTCCTTAGGGAGAATGGGGCAACCACTGCAGCTCTTCCGTCTGCTGGAAGATTTCATCAAGCAGTCACATGGGTCTAGCAGCCGTGGTGGTTTCTGCATCTATTTGTGTTAGATAATGAGGTTGCCAGCTCCATGCAAAAACCTCATATTAGTTGCCTTTTACAACATGCCTGGGGGGGTGCAGTAGAGGTGCCCAGGATCCACAATGGGCATTAACAAATTAATAAATGTTAAAGATTGTTTGAAGGCAATATGTCTGAAGTGTTAAATTCTGAGAAAATTGGGTTTAATGTTGATTCATATAATGTTACCACATTTAAATGTCCTTTAGATACTGAAATACTGTAACAGTGCTATCATAGTGGTAACGTTGTAGACATTAATTTCTGGCCAAAAAGTTGAATATATAGTAAATAATTGCATATTTAGATGCATAAAGTTACCGTCTTCATAACCCTCCACTCCCAAAGGAGCGTGGGCCTTTACCTACCACATGCCAAGTCCTCCTGTCACGTGCCATCATCTCAAGTTCTTTCCATGTTCTCCTCATCATTTTCACCTCTGTTTCCAGCTCTCTTCTCCATGTGCTTCTTGGTCTACCTCTGCCTCTCTTGCCCTGGGGGTTCCAGGACAAGGACTGCCCTGTAATGCTATCAACAGGTTTCCTCAGTGCGTGTCCCATCCATCGCCATCGTCCTCTTCTCATCTCTTGTTCCACTGGCACCTGTCTAGTTCTTGTCATCAGTTCCACGTTGGTAACCTTGTCATACCATTTTAATCCCTCTATTCTACGCAAGCACCCATTTATGAAAGTCTGTAGCTTTTTGGTTGTTGTCTTTGTTGTTCTCCATGTCTCAGAGCCATACAATAGGACTGACTTCACATTTGAGTTGAAGATTCTTATTTTCGTGTTGGATCCAATTTCTCTTGATCTCCATATATTTCCCAATGCAATGAAAGCTCCTCTTGCTTTTTGTATTCTTAGTTTGATATCACTGTCTGTCCCTCCAACTTTGTCTATGTTGCTGCCAAGATATGTGTACGATTCTACATCTTGTATTGGTGTTTCTTCAAGTTCAACCCTGTTATCATCATCTGCATTCTCATTATTTTTGTCTTTTCTCTGTGTATTTTCAGACCCAATTGCTGTGACCTCTCATCGAGTGTTTTCAATTTGTCCTGCATCTGATTACGGTTATGGGACAGAAGAGCCAAGTCATCAGCAAAATCCAGATCATCCAACTGCTTAGTCAGAATCCACTGGATTCCATTTCTGTTGGGTGTTGTCGATGATCTCATATTGCTAGTAAGAAAATAAATGGGAGGCATCCCTGTTGCACTCCTGTTCTTATCCCAAACGGTCCTGTAAGCTGTCCTTCATGAAGAACTCTGCATGTCATGTCTTCATATGTTTTCTTTATTAAATTAATGATCTTCAGGGGAACTCCATAATGCCTCATCAATTTCCAAAGTGATTCTCTGTCTACACTGTCAAATGCCTTTTTGTAGTCCACAAATCCGCCGTATAGTGGTGAATTCCATTCCAGACTTTGTTCAACTATTATTCTCAAAGTGGCAAAGTTACCGTCTTGCTATGAACAATAACAAGAATTTCTGAATCAGTCAAAGTAATATGGCTAAATTAGTCTGGAACATTCTGCTAACAAAAAATGTTATGGAATATCAGAACCTTCACTTAATGACAATGTTTCATTTTTCCTTAATAGGGGTTTGCATATGACAGAAAGTAGACTGATTATAATTATAAAACAACCATATCAATTGGAGGCCGACCTCTTTGCAATCTACGTTTTGCTGATGATATCGATCTGATAGCTGGAACAGAATCAGAACTTCAAGACCTTACCTCTAGACTGGAGAAAGTAACAAGAACATATGGGATGGAAATTAATATAGAAAAAAGCAAGATATTGGTGAATAGCCATAAGAAACATGTTCCGACCAACATTACGTTAAATGGGCAAACGTTAGAAGAAGTTAACACCTTTAAATATCTCGGGTCCACTATATGTAGTGATGGGAGATCAAGTAAAGAAATCAAGACAAGACTTGAGATGGCCTCAGCTGCCATGACAAGACTGAATGTGATCTGGAAAAGTAACATCAGTTTTCCTGTGAAGATCAAATTATACAAATCACTTGTATTATCTATTCTCTTATATGGGTGTGAGAGCTGGACACTCACTGCAGATATGGAGCGAAGGATTCAGGCTTTCGAGCATAAATGTTATAGAAGAATTTTGCGCATTTGCTATAAAGAGCACAAAACAAATGTCTATGTTAGAGAGAAGATAAACACCTATGCAGGCTACCAAGAACCACTTTTGTCAGTAGTGAAACGTCAAAAGCTTGCCTGGTTTGGGCATGTAACTCGTCATGACTCCCTTTCGAAAATGATCCTCCAGGGAGCAGTCGAAGGTAAACGGAGAAGAGGAAGGCAAAGAAAATCCTGGGCTGATAACATCAAAGAATAGGCAGGACATGGTTTTTCCACACTTGTACGCATTGCTGAGGATAGAGGGCAGTGGAAGACCCTGTCTGCTGATGCTTCCACCATGGCACCCCTATGACCCATGACGGGTTACGGGTTGAGATGAGATGAGATGAGACTGATGTTTCTCTTGGTCTACTCAGAGGAAAACATCAGCATACTTTGAAATTCCAAGAACTAATTGTTAGGATCTACTAATCATTCTAGTTCTGTCCATATGTTGCTTGGCAGAAGTGGTCATAGCCACACTAGAGATCACTTCAATAACAACAATCCACCACACACTATATTTAAAATGTTACAGACTCAAATACTCATGGTGTCATTATCCATGATACCTAAAATTAAGCAGATGATGCCATAAACTTTTGCTAATAGCTAAATAACTGTGATAGTATATTTTAAAATACTTCTTGGCAAATGTAATGCATACCATTTGATAGAGAAGTGGCTAAGTTCAATAAAATATATAAACTTCAAATCGATAATTTAAAAACAACTGAAGAATTGGTGTACAGTACCCTATTCTCTACATGTGATATACCCACACATGACTAATTTTGTAAGGGTGCATATATTTCAACGTGGAACTCTGTAACCAAGAAAGTTATGCAACAAATGTGGGTCTGGAAGATATAAACTCACGTATAAATGTAACAGTATCTCTGTCCTTCTGTTTTGTGGTAATGTACATGGTCAAAGATGTGTATGGCACATGCAAACACTGAAAGGAAAATATTCCTGCATGAAGCTAACAGTCCACATAGCACAGTAAGATACTAGAAGTCTACAAAGACTTGAAATAAAGAACTAATTATTATACATACACGCATGTGCACACATACATACACACAGGCTTTATGGCACATGATTTAAACTGCCACCGAAAAGAGATGGTTTAACTATTATTTCTTTGTTTATTGTTATGTCACTATTTTTACTATTTGAAGATTTCACTTTCTCATAAACAATGTTTAAAACTCTATTGTGCCTTTGCTCATATGTTTGAAATTTGTTACATCCATTTAATATATGTGATGCTGTTTTGTATGGGTGGTGGCATATTTTTCACTTTTTTGTATATGACTGTGGGTGGTATAGATGTAACAGATTTTCACATTCAAGTAACTGTAATTTCGATCTCACAGCAAATGACAGTATTTTATCACTTAGTTTAACGCTAGATTGAAAGCTAGATGACAATGAGTGGTTAACACACTTCATTTCACATACATACATATAAAAATACACACCCATACATACATACATATACTGTAAGACTTTGATTATCCGTCACCCTATTATCCATCAGTCCCTGTTAACCATCAAGACAATGTTTTGATGATTCATATGTCACGCATGCACCCAACCCATAAAGGCGCTATTCATCACTCAGTCTTTGTTTACAATTCACTCGATACTGTTGTTCTCTAGATCTTGCTTCACATTTTAATAATTTTTATTTGGTAGCCCATTCTTCTTCTTCTTCTCGTTCGCTGTTGTTTAGTAATGTCTACACAAGAAGTCCGGTTCTCTGGATCTATGTTGCTGAAGTTGAAAGTAGAAATGGCAATTCTGATTAATGGTAAGCCCATTGAAATGGCAGAGAAATTTAAGCGAGTAGTGTTGGGATTATCCCCAAAAAATTGAGATAGTAAATCATTTAAGAAAAGGTGAAAGTGCTACAAGTATAGCATCGGTTTATAGAATAGGAAGATCAACAGTAAATAATATCAAGCATGATGCAGACAAAATTGAAAATGATGTGTCAAAAATAGAAACCACTGATGGTAATGTTCAAAGCCATAAAACAATGAAGCGTGCTAAAGATGAATAATAGGATATTACAATGTATCTGCAAAAGAAACTGAATTACTTTTTGTTTAGAAAAGAAATATAATTATGTAATGCTGTTTTCTTTTAAATTTCTTTAATAACATTAGAACAATTCTGAGTATGCAAAATTTTGTTTCCTTTTATCTCCCTTAATTTTGTTTCCTTTTATCTCCCTTAATTTTGTTTCCTGTAATTTCTTTATGTTATGTATTATGTATTGTGCTTTTTATTTAGGTTATGAATAACGTAATAAAATAAACAAGTTAAAAGACCCGATCTACTGTAAGTTTATGGGTCTATAATGTTTTTAATATACATATTCTATTATCCATCTGTTCGATTATCTGTCATGGTCTCGGTCCCATACCCTGATGGATAATCGAAGTTCTAATGTACATACATACATATATATATAGTGACAGGATAGGAGTGAAGAAATCATTTTAAAATAGGAAGTGATTTTTCAATCACCCCGTATATATAAACTAATTGAGCCAGCCCTGCTCCCATCCTCCTGTTGCTACACACACATATGATGTAAAACTTGTAAACCTGATATTAACAAGCAACTACAATAAGGCAGTAATGTTAGCAGACAGCAATGTTGAAACTGGAAACATTCTGTTTGAGCAAAATATAAAATAAAGTGTTACCATAATTTATAATTAAATGGGAAAATGAATTATCAGTCCAATGCAACATTTTTTTGCAACAAACATTATTTTATCAATGAATAAGTGAGAAATTTATTGAAGATTATTAACACAAAACAAGATTCTGAGAATACTGGTATTCTTCATAGGAAAAGTATAATTTCAGTTGAAAATAGTTTTCCAAGTCAAAATACACCTTTTAACTGATTCCGTACGCAAGATCTTTTAAAAAACGCAATGGCCGACCGCTGTGACCACAAGATCTTTTAAAAGATGCTGATTTATTTCGTTGTTTCTTTCTATTCTGATATTTTATACTGCCCGGAATTTATCTCGAACGGAAGTAAACACAAAACTGGGCAAATTTCAACAAGCTTCAACGTCTTTTAATTGCGTTTGAATGGCATACATGCCACACGCTATGGTTTACCCATAATCTGTACGGGGTGTTTGCGTTTTCAGATGTGTACGGCCCGTACATACCGTCTGTACGGGTTTTTTCGCCTAATTATTAAATATACATATAAATCGACCGTTTTGTGCCACTACACAATTTTCCGTAATTTGCATCATGAGATTCGGCGAGATTTTAAGCCAAGTGGATTAAAAAAAAAAAAATAACCAATGAAAATCAAGCTGCCTATTTTTCAATTGCCGCGGGATGTGCGTGGCGTGTTCATTCACAATTTTTCGCTAAAGCTAGCGCGAGGTTACTGATTATTTGAACGATTACGCAGCACTGAGTCGAGCCTATTGTTTAGGATTAATTTCCAGTTTAGTATTGGTAAGTAATTCATTTTTTTCAAAAAAAAAAGTATTACAATAACATTGTTTAGATGAAGTTAGATTTAACTGTCAGATAACTTAGGCCTAGGCTATGCTTTTTTTTTTCCGTAAGATTTAGCACAGCCTAATTTATTATTTACGGCTGCTTAAAAAAAAGGCGGATACCACTTCATATTATTTGATTTCACTAAAACTTGTAGAAAGTGCGTAAGAAATGTAAATTTGAATAATAATACAATACAAATAATGGGTAATATCGGAATGACGGTCGCCGAACGATCTGCGTGTATTTTCGAACCATTTATGCTAGTAACACTAACCTTAAATCTAAATGGTACGAAAATACATGCGAAGCGTTCGGCTTCCGATATTACCAAATTATGAAACTGAAGGAAAAAAACACACACACAAAAGCAAGGCAAATTTGCATCTTAACCCGATCAGAGAAAAGTTTAGCCTATTTGGAGTTAGGCCTACTTCTCGTCTAAGTTTTAATTTCGTTTCTTTAAAAAAACAATGCGATTTTGCCTTGAGTGATCATCATTACGGTCAACTAATGATTTAGGCTAGGCCTATATTTATTAAATAATTAATTACTATCAATGTTTGATTGACACTAAAAGTCGTATGGGTAGGTCTATTTAAAGCTACCAGTTGGGCTATAGGCCTAACGGCTATTCCAATTATTGAAGTTTGATAGAGATTAGTTGCGCCAGTTTATATTTTCATTGCTATCTTTAAAAATATATATATATGATTTAAGATTAGTAAACCTAACCCAAAACGCTTATTACTGGTCTCTTTAGACCTAGGCCTATACTTTTATTAGGCACTATAGAACAGACACCAAACTGTTCTTCATTTCCACCATAAATTGTATTAATTTTTTTTGCAGAAATAGACTAAATGATGATACAGTTACAGCATTTCTACAATGCAAAATAAATTCTAACTCCTGTTGTTTATTTTTTAAAGCAAGTGACGACATGCTTAAAAAGGCAAAGGGCGCATGTCACTATGATGGTGCAGAGCCATCTAATTGAATATATTTTTTACATGAATTAACTCTTTTGTTACGTTTTTCAGTCTTTGTACAGGTTTTGCGGGTCTTTGTACAGGGTTTTTGGATTTTTTGTACAGGTTTTTCATGTCTGAGGTGTGGCATGTATGGAATGGATTTTTTTCACATTTATCTTCATCTTTAATCGTGTTTTGTCGTATCGCCATAATGGCCAAAAACACACAGGATATGTTACTAATATGTGAACAGTGAACAAACTGTGTGATCAACCATAACTTTCTTACTTTTTCTGTGTTTCTAAATGGATTAACTGCACAAAGAGAGCAGTGAAACTGTATTGTGATAACAATTTATGTTACAAGCCTTACGTAAGTCGAAAATTTTTTTTCTAAATTTCAAGTTATTTTTTTCCCGTGTACATGTTATCTGTTATAACATAAATGTAACATAAAATTAGCTAGAAAGGCATATGGATTTATATTGTTCATCCAATGTACTTTAATTTGATATATAATATGTTATACTTAACTCATGATTAGACACACATTGTCAGTAAACGTAAATTATGTATGTGTAAATTTTTGGGGCTTAAAAATAATTCCGTCCAGAGCTGAAAATAATTACGTATGGAAAGAGTTAAGAATGTTGGTCTTACAACTAATTTTGACATACAGTAGGATATCAATTATCCAAACGTCAATTATCCAGACCACCGCTGCCACCAAGAAAAATTACAGTACCTACTTTTAGTGCACTAACTGTTATGCTGAAGTATTACTCCTGTCACTTAATGCTTCTTTTCCAATTATTTATTCAAAGATATGTGCAATACTGCACAGAAAGTCTTAATTTGTCATTACAAGAGTTAAAATCAAATTCTGGCTTTAACCAAAATTTGATTTAGCTGTGTGGACTTAGGACAGCCTCCTGTGACCTTAATTGTAGGACTAATTACACTTTGTTTCATATAAACTTGGTATTCTCATGTATGTTTTGTTAACCGAACTATTTGATTAATTGAACCAACCTTGGTCCCAGTTAGTTTAGATAATTCACGCTCTACTGTATTTAAATTCAGAGGATTATAAATTATAAGAAAATAGACTAATCTCAATTTTCATTTCTTTTTAAATTTTAACTTTGAATCCATTGCTGCTCCTCTTAACCATACAAGAGTAAACATCATTCAACCAACAGAAAATGCAGTATAGAGTACTCACTTTACTCATAATACACTTAGGGTGTAAACAAACAGAAGAACTGATTTGGCATTGACATACACTTAGGGTGTACAGCAAACAGAAAAACTGATTCAGCATTGACACACACTTAGGGTGTACAACAAACAGAATAACTGATTTAGCATTGACACACACTTAGGGTGTACAGCAAACAGAATAACTGATTTAGCATTGACACACACTTAGGGTGTACAGCAAACAGAATAACTGATTTAGCATTGACACACACTTAGGGTGTACAGCAAACAGATAACTGATTTAGCATTGACACACACTTAGGGTGTACAACAAACAGAATAACTGATTTAGCATTGACACACACTTAGGGTGTACAGCAAACAGAAAAACTGATTTAGCATTGACACACACTTAGGGTGTACAGCAAACAGAAAAACTGATTCAGCATTGACACACACTTAGGGTGTACAACAAACAGAATAACTGATTTAGCATTGACACACACTTAGAGTGTACAGCAAACAGAATAACTGATTTAGCATTGACACACACTTAGGGTGTACAGCAAACAGAATAACTGATTTGGCACTGGCATTTTTCACTGCATTTTAAAACTTGTATCAGAGCACATGTCTGATATCTTACCAAAATTGTAGTTTACTACAAGTTATGTTGTAAGATTTAGCAAAATTACTGTTTTTAGACATTAGCAGAGGGCTTGGAGATCTGGCTGAAGATTTATGCTCAACAAGTTATCTCTTAATACCCGACCGGCATATTAGGTAGGCCAACGATCGATCCTCATTTTACGGCTGGCCTAAGTAGTAGGCCGGTCGGTGTCAATGTCAAATTTTTTTGCACTCATTACTGCATATGTTGTTTGCATGTTTAACACCACTTAACAATTAAGTTAAGCTCATGTCATAGATGTTTCAATTCTCTACATTTTGATATATAACACTTTATGTTATCATTATAAATAAATGATTTAATGCAAAATCAGTAACGTCTAAAAATGTACTCTCTGAAATCAGCTCGTAAAAATGCAGTTTTTGAGCACGTATACTAAGAGTTATTGAAAAATGAAGAGAAAGATGCATTGTAACAAATATTAAAATGGCAAATATAAAAGACTTACTGTTAAAAATCCTTCAAAAAGACAAAACATAGCGAAGTAGAATCCAAACTTGCCTCCATCACTGGCATCAATATACTCTTTGCCTGTTGCTTTATCTACTGATACATTCCATGGGACATAGAACAGTAACAAGTAGCATGCACATGCAAATGGTGCTGAGAATAAAATCCTAAACAAAAAGAGACAAAAAAACAACTATAATAAAACTTTTCTCTTCCCCACAACAAAATATTAGATTCAGCTGCATAGCATTCTTTACGTAAACTTTAACAAAAACTGTTATACATAAAGTTGCGTAACATTCTCTAAATCAACAAAGCTACCTAATTTATGAGCACAATTAAAAAAGAAAATTGTATCTTGCACTTATCAAACTGGCCACATCCTCATTCTCTGCACATCTTTCTCTCTTTTTTTCTTCTGGGCTGAATCACAATTTACTCTGCAGTCAACCATCTTGTTACAAACAGGGTTAGGGTTAAAGTTACTATTAGCAACTAATTACTATGTTTCTGTCTAACCTTAAATCCTAAAAATAAACCCCTAACTGTATTCTCTTTAAATAAACATTTAATAACGCTCTTAAGTTAATACATTACCACATTACCCTTAAACTTAAACCTGTCTGCGACAAGATTACGATAACATGGTTGACAGCACGTTAAACTAGATGCAACCATTCTGTTCCACAAATGTTAGTACCTAAATATCCCAACACAATTAAACAAAAAATTATTTATCTAATGTTAAATTAACACTCAGGCATGTCATACAAGGTGACTAAATGAGGTTGTATGTCATACAAGGTGACTAAAATGAGGTTGTGCATGGAGGCTGGCAACCTCATCATGTAAAACAAATGGCCACAGAAACCACGGCTGAAAGAGCATGTGGTTGCTTAGTGCTGGCTTCCTACTGGATCAGCTGCTGTAGTGGCTTCATGTTCTGTAAGAAGCCCAAAGGAAAATAAAGATGATGATGTTATATTAAACCGACCATACCATTACTGTCACTATATCTGTCCCCTACAACAGTACTGTCTTACCATGGCCTCATTTTGCCCCATCGTGTATTAGTCTTCTGAACAAGGATGCCAATGCTTGGGTCAGTGATTGCATCCCAAGCTTTTCCACCGAAAAGGATGATGGAAACATAGCGGGGTTCCAGCTGCCATAAGAATGGAAACATAAACATGAGATCAAGGTTGATATGACAATGATATGTCTGAATGGTACACTACAATAATATGCTTAAATGTTACCGCATGATAATATGATGGAATATTCTTCTTCTGCATGTACCATGTGTGGTGGCGAAGGAGATCATGTCTCTCCACAACTTCATGTCACCAGTACTATTCATCAATTCTGTTGTTGATTTCTTTCCATGCCATGATGTCAAACTGACCAGTATCTACTCTCTTTGTCTTCATCTATATCTTTTTCCTTCAATCTTTCTTGTTGCACAACAAATAGCTAATGATATCTCATGCTATTATATCCTTTATATTATGTCTGAAGAATTTTGCGCATTAGCTATAAAGAGCACAAAACAAATGTCTATGTTAGAGAGAAAATAAACACGTATGCAGGCCACCAAGAACCACTTTTGTCAGCAGTGAAACGTCGAAAGCTTGCCTGGTTTGGGCATGTAACTCGTCATGACTCCCTTTCGAAAACGATCCTCCAGGGAACAGTCGAAGATAAACGGAGAAGAGGAAGGCAAAGAAAATCCTGGGCTGATAACATCAAAGAATGGACAGGGCACCGTTTTTCCACACTTGTACGCATTGCTGAGGATAGAGAGCAGTGGAGGACCCTGTCTGCTGATGCTTCCACCATGGCACCCCTACGACCCATGACGGGTTACGGGTTGAGATGATGATGATGATTATGTCTGATGCATAACATAACTTACTTCATGTCTCCAGATATTTAACATCAAGCAACCTCTGGGTATCATGTTTTAAGTCTTTGAATGTTGTTTATTTAGTTGATCAGTTAACAAAGAAGAAGATATGATGTGCTGTTATAAAATGAGCAAGCACTGAAAAACTTATTTCTGGGAGTGATGAAGGAAACAGCATACCATATATATATTTGTTGCAGATTATTTAGAGATAGATAGGAAGACGTGTATTAAGCACATATACCATTAGACACTAGTGTAACACTGAGGCGAGCTAGTGAATCTCACCAGAAGGGCATAAGTTGGTGTCAGTGATTCTCTCACCTTTCAGACTACCAACTTTTGTACTTTTCTGGTGACAAATAAACTCTTTCTTACCCAATATTTCTAGAAAAGTAGAAGTAATAGTAATAGTAGAAGTAGTAGTAGTCAACTAGTAATACAAGGAGGAAGAGTATATTTTCTGAACGGAATATACAATCTACTAAGTCGAATTAATACTGACTGTAATATATGAACTGTACATAATATTTTAAATACAGAAGAAAATCAAATCAATGTTATCATGTAAAAGGAATCACACTGAAACAGACAGCAAGTCTTTTCTATTTGGACATGTACCCTAATATAACCAACAGACCCTGTGTCTGGGTCGAACCTGGTATGCCTCGCCAATATGAGGCAAAATGTTATTTATTTATTTTTTTTTAAATATGAAAATGGAAAAATTATCAGGTGAGCTAAAAAGTTATGACATTACTTTATGAAGAATTATGAATACCGTCAGTGTCTTAGGTTAAGATAAAAAGCTATTTTCCTCACTGACGGAGAGTTAATTCTTATGGCTGTTTCTTTGGAAGTGAACTCTGACTTTGGCCTGGTGTTTATGTTAACTTATCTGTAGCCTGTTGGTATTCTCTTGGGCATCACAGCAGGCAGGAAATTCCCACTGGATAATTTGCTTCAATGTGGGCTATCGTCCAAGAGATGATTGGGCTTATGATTAACCTGGTTGTGAAGTGATGTTGATGTAGTGATGTTGATGAGATGTTGACTGCTTATATGCTGTTGAGATGCTGACAGTGTTGAATGCTTAGGGTTGTTGACTTGTGATTTTACTGCTGGAGGTTTTGCAAAGAAGGCACTAGTTCGCTTGTAGCATCGGTCAACTAGGCGTTTTTTGCACACAGCAAGAACTTGTATCAAAATCTAGAATTCAGCTGGTGCTGTAAACTCTGTTGGGATCTGCTCTGCCGGGAAGGGTTTGCACTATGCAGTTTTCACGCAACAAATTACACGAATCAAAATCCAGAGATCAGATTCATAAATTGCTGTAAAACTGGCTAGGTTTCTGTACTTGTGGGCTCATGATTCTTTATCTGCAACTTTAGAATTAGATTGGCGATATGCTCAATGCACATATAAATGTAGATATTGTGCAGCTTGGGCCTCTCTTCTAAAAGCGTGCATCTTTCTCCAAGCTGGGTTCTCGGCAAAGTGATTTCCTAACTCAACCTTTATTCGCATGTAGTTAAAACAGGGGGCCTCTTTCCCATGCCAAGAAAGCTCAGTTATTTCCATCTCTTGTTTAGACAAACACGAAGATGTATCGTTGCTGTCTTCCTAAGGTCGACCACTGAACATGGATATATAATACTCAGGGGACCACTGTATTTCATTTAAAAAGTAGAAATCTGACTGAAGTCCCTAAAGAGAGTTTTTAGTGCCTTTGTTTAAGAAGATAGCATTTGTATCGGATGACTAGCCTATTAGTGAAGACTTGAAAAACAGCTATAGAACAGGTGCAAATATTTCTTAGAGAGTGAGAAAAGGCGGGAGAAAATTGAAAGTAAGGAATTTGAAAATAATTTTGATGAAGACTTTGAAATACTCTGTGACAGTATTCAAGTTTATAAAAATTAAATTAATATGAAACAAATATAAAGGTATGTTATCAGGCACTCGTAGGAAATAAAGAAGTAAAACACTAGACAACAGAAAAACAACAGACATGAGTGGCTTACCCAGGATTTGAACCCTGGACCTTCCGTGCGACAACCCTGCCTAGCCATGCAAGCGAATCACATTTCTGTTGTCTAGTGTTCTACTTCTTTATTTCCTACGAGTGCCTGATAACATACCTTTATATTTGTTTCATATTAATTTACTGTTTACAGGCCTCGGGTTTCCCTTCCTTATGTGTAATAAATGTTTATAAAAATTACTTTGTTTTCAGAAGCATGTAACTTTATTCTTTTTTCTGGTCTCCAAAACTGTTCTATTTTAACAAAAATAACATTTTTCTTTTAAATTTTATCTATACCACTTCATCTCCAGTTAAAAAAAAAAAACTATGTTCTTAAATATGACTTTAAAAAAGAAATACCTTTTATTTTCCTAGATGAAAATAGTTTATAGAATAAATGTTTAATATTATGCTCATTTATTTTATATCACAGCTAGTGCTTGAAAATGACATTTCCTTGTTTATGTGTATCTTATATACATATTCTGAAGTCTCTTTCCACACTGCTGCATCATTCTTGTTGGAATGTTTACAGCATCTTTTTTAAAAGTCTTAAATTGTCCAACTACTTATTCCCCATTGTTTTCATGAGTTATAAACTGATTACTCCTTCAGTTATCCAAGCCTTCAAGGGTCACAATCACAGTACATTCAATTTTCCTATGTCCATATTTGTCTCCTGCCAATTTATAAACATCCTTCTGTTTCTTGGACACCAGCACTGGTCTTAAACCCAAATTTTTGTTAGTGTTCATCTTTCTTAACTCTCAGTTTGTCCCCAACCACATGATCTGCTGCGGTAGCACAATGGATAGTGCACTAGCTTCCTAGCTTGGTGGTCCATGGTTTGATCCCCAGCTGAGGTGGGACTTTTTAGACCACAAACAGCTCCAGGGTCGACCCAGCCTCATGAATTGGGTACCAGAGCAACTCTGAGAATAACCTTCATAATGCTGACCATACTCACTCCTAGTGTGCCGATGGTCAATAAAATATGGGCCTAACACCATACTCCCAATATGCCTGAATGGGTGTGTAATGGGATCCTTTACCTTTCAACATGTGACGCATTCTCTCCAGAACGTTGTCTCCATTACGGCATCATGATTTCGGGCAAGTCGACCTACATCTTCCAAAGACATGTTCAGACTATCTCTGTGATGTCCTGGATTCACCGTCGTCCCCTTCCTCCATTTCCAGGGACTATGCCTTCCTTTACCTTTACCTTACTTAATTTGCTTTAGTCATCTCAGTTTGTTTGATTTCATGATGTTGACCAGTTGTTAGGATTTATCATTTCTTTTTGTTCCATACAGAACATTCAGCTGCAACTGCTGCTTCAAATGATTTCTCTTTTGGACTGTCTTGCTCAGCCCTGCTTATGAAATACCCCTTCCCTTTACTTCCTTTTTCACTGTTCTTCTCTGGCTTCATTATTCATCTCTTCCCTGTAGGTTGAAATCAATGGCATGTCTGGTTTTCACTGGTTATTTGTTTTCTCAGTATGTGTCATGACTAACTACACTTTCTCTCTTTATCTCAATAGCTGACCTTTATTGTTGTCTGGTTTTGTTACAAAGATTTGTAAATATATAAATTAAAAAAAAAGACAATGGTATGGAATCAGTTTTACAAATTAATGAACCTGAATGAACAAAAAATTAGATTGTACATTAATTAAACAAAAATCATACCAGTGCAACTTCAAGTAAAAACAAGTTGAGGAAAAATCCTATAACAGTTGATGTAATCTGGTATGGGGCCCCACCGATAGCAAAGCACAATTTCCTCCACAAAGGTAGTGTATCTTCTTCATCAGGGGATTTTTCATCAACATACAGACACTGATGAAAAGTTTAAGGGACAACATATATTTTAAACACAAATAAGGTGCATTTATATCAACTTGGTCAATATATTATATTCATCATCATCATCATTATCACCCTTTAGCTCCCCAAGGAGCACAAACCTTCATTACACTCTTCCTGTCCCGTGCCATCAGGTCCATGTCTTTCTCATCCCTTTCATTTCTGTCTCCAGTTCTCTTCTCTATGTGTTGTTTGGTATCCATCTACCTCTCTTACCATGGGGATTCCAGAATAAGGATTTCCTTGTAATGCTATCAAAAGGATTCCCTCAATGTGTGTATCCATCACCAGCATCTTCTTCTCATCTCTGGTCCTTGTAATCAGTTCCACTTTATTATCTTTATCTAGACTGCCCAGTTGTTTCTACAGAATACAAGCTGAATCTGCTACTAGACCTCTCATTCCTAAACTGCTCACCTATTGTGAAATCCTATTGCAGAATCAGCACTATCAGCTTAAGCATTATAATCTGGCAGACTGATAGGTAGTATAGGTTTTTGTTTGTTTGTTTAGTTTTTGTTTGTTTTCTAAATGCACGCAAAATTAGTAATTTTGATTTGTCCTATTTACAATGATTGAACAGGAGTTGTGATTCCACTTTCATATATGGGCAATTTGGAATTGAAAACAATATATATCCTAATTATAACACATCAGAGGTTGAACAGGATATTTCTCATTATCAAATTTAAAATAAAAATAGCATAGCTCAGTCTTGTTATTATTAAGATTTTCTATTGGCTTCACTCTTGAAATACCTGGCTGCCAACATATACATTAATTTGTTGTCTTATTAGCATGCAATATACTGCCCTGATGGTGTATAATGCCATCACATTAAACAGCTCGACGACACAGCTATTTTAAATATGGTGAGCAATTTCAATACCAGCACACAGAATGCTGAGGTGCTGGAAGACTGGCTACACAGTTACCTTCCGCTACTTCCTAAACCTGGCAAAGACCCCACACTGGTCAGCAGCTATCAAATTATCACACTACAGAATGTCTATGGTAAATTTCTTGAAAAGATAGTTGCAAGACAAGTAATGAGCCACCTCGAAAATGCAGACATCCTTCCTGATACCCTGGATAGCTATAGGCCTATGAAAACAACATGGGGTAACGATGGACCATTTGCATACGATGTGTATGAGGGATTCCAGGTTAAAAGAGAAACAGTGGCTGTCGCAACTGACCTAGAGGATGCTCACAACAGTGTGGACTTTGCAACCCTAATAGACTGTATAATGGCATGTGGTGTAAACTCTTGGATAACAAAATGGATAGCAGCTGCGTTAATGGAGAGATCAGTTGCATTTCGCTTGGGAACATGGACATCAGAACCAATACGCATTTGCCCGGGACTACCCCAGGGTTCTCCACTATCACCTGTGCTGTTTAACATGTACACAGCAAAAGTAGAACCTTTCAACTAACAAAACTGGGACAAACATTAACTTTCGCGGATGACATACTCATGTACAGAACTGGCTCAGACAGACAGGAAATGATCCAAGGCATACAAGAGACACTGTTGGAGTTGGTGACCCACTAGCACTAAGGATGAAATACAGAGATGATCTTACAGAATATTTTAAACATCAGGTTCAGTTAATATACCCTGAAATGGAAATTGGTTACAGTGATGAAATTTACAAAACAGCTTTAATTGCCATAGAAGATAAGGTTATTTTTGTGGAAAGGGAGGAACTGAATACTCTTGGTCTCCCTGAAACTAACCAAACTGAAGGAGGTACAGTGGAGGAAATGATTAGAGTAGATGTGTTGGAATGAGAGTTATTAGGAGGACATGATTGAGGTAGATGTCCTGGGAGTGAGAGATATAGTGAAGGACATGATTGTAGTAGATATGCCGGAGGTGGGAGGTACAATGAAGGACATGACTGGAGGAGATGTGCTGGAGGTAAGAAGGACAATGGAGGACATGACTGGAGTGGGTGTGAGAGGTATCGTGGAGGACATAATTGTAATGGCTGAGCTGGGGGTGAGAGGTACAATGGAGGACATGATTGGAGTGGATGTGCTGGAGGTGAGAGGTATGGTGGAAGACATGATTGGAGTAGATGTGCTGGAGGTGAGTGGTACGGTGGAGGACATGATTTAATTAGATGTGGTCGTGAAAGGTACATTGGATAACATGATTGGAGTAGATATGCTGGAGGTGAGATGCATAACTGTTGTCATAGGGTTAAACCGAGAATCAACTGTGGAGGGTTGGTCCTTTTTTTTTTTTAATCATGATGAAAAATATATCGTTCAACCTCTGATGGGTTATAATTAGGATATATAGGGTTCTCAATTCCAAATAAGATGAATAACTGCAGATATGGGAAAATGGCATCCCATCTGTCAAATCATTGTAAATATGGCAAATCAAAATTACCAATTTTGCTTGTATGTTAAAAAAAGAACCAAACAAAAACAAGATAAAACTAAACAAAATAAAACAAAAATAATATTCAGGGGGAGGGGTATAAATGCCTGGTGTTTCCAGTTCGATATTTAACTGACTTTCACTTGCCATATGTTATATGTATCGTAAAAACATCATCAGACCTTCACCTTCCCAATTACTTTATATTAACTTTTGTTCTTGTTAAATACTGTTTGACTAAATTATGCAGTTCCCTAGGTCTGTCTATTCTTAACAACTTTTCTATATTTATAGGCAAATTTGATGCCTGCAAATTATCTAATATTGGGGCTCGCATTTGTTCATACCTCTTACATTTTAACAAGAAATGTTCTATATTATTGTCTTGAAGACATCCTGCACAGTAAGGTTCTTCTAGTCTGAAATAGCCTTTTCCCAGCTGTAGTCTGAAAAGTTTCTTATTACTGGGAATTTTAAATTCCCTATATATCTGACATTTTTTTGTTGGATCCTTGAACATCTTATATGCATGTCTTCCTTTCTGATTTTTATCCCGCTCTGCTTTCCATTCATCTGTTATTATTTCTTTAATTAAGCTTTTACTCTCTGATTTACTCATGTTCCTGGCTGCTCATATAATAATGGTGACTCAAAGGTACCGCAAAAATGTGATATATTAAAAGTTCAGTTATTTTTTGGGGCAAAGTCTTTTACAGACAGGGATAATGATGTGTTGGTGTTGTGGGTAGTGGGTTTCCCCCCTTGCTTCACCCTAGGCCTAGTGAATTCTTGTTCATGAAAGGAGCGACCATTGCGGTGTCAGTCTCTTGGCCTAGCAAAACCTCTCATACCCCAAGATCGTTGTGCGTGGTGAAGAGCCACACCCTCCTCGAGATAGTCCTGGTAACTGAGGGTGCGAATCCTCAGGTTAAACACAATGGATCTAGAGGAGCAAACCTCGATAATAAAACCGGTGCACTACACCGTACACACACTCAGTGGGTGGGAAGGAGCCAGGTGGATACTGAACAAGTCTTGGGAGTGGAAACGAGTGTGGACTGCTCCCTGAAGATCGGAACCCATCATACAGGCACAGAGACTCAGGACGTGACGATCCTATTGCCTTCAACTCTTGGTCACATGCCTAGAGCCTCGGAGAACTCGGCGTAACCAGCAGGCAATTTGGTGGCGGGGAATGAGCACTGTGAGCCCTACCTTGGCTACGTATCACAAGGAGATGCAGAAACACCCCCTTTATCTCCCCTAGAGCTGGCACAGTACACTTCTGGCTTCTACCCGGGGCGGTAGGAAATCCACAGGCACCCCAGCATCACAATGCCATGAAGATGACCAAGTTAAAACTTACTAACTCATACCTGGCAGAGCAAGTCCTCCATCAGATGCGGCTGATGCTGGGCCCACTGGCGCGTGGACACGTCCCGATCCCCAGCGAGACTTGCCCGGGGAGCCCACCCCGGCTCAAAAAAGCAGAGAAGGCTACTCTCCAAACCTCCGATGTCTTGCGGGCAGTGTTAGGATGTGCAAGAACATGGACAGGAAGACTCCACAACTTCCCCACTGAAGACACGCCCACGACGACCATTGCCTCAATTGGCTGTGTGTGGTGTACCCGGAAACGGGGCCTCCCAGTACTGAGGCACAGTTAAGTCCCCGATGTCACTTATCGGTGCAGAGTTGAGAGAGATGGCTGAGCATCACAATCCCCCCTGTGTTGCAGCATGTTGAGAACCCAGCATTGCACACTAAGCTTGGGGGGATCACTTGGGCACCAGACTTAATACTGGCTCTTGACTGGATGGCCGCATGCAGGAGATTTCTACAATGGAGAGATGACAGGTGGTGGGTATCTGGAAGTGGCTCAGTGCAGGACGTGAGGATTCCTTGGGAGAGCCCAGAACCAGAGCACAGCATTGTGCAAGCTCTGCATGGTTGGAGAGCCCCCTGGATGACGGGGAATGCACAGTGTGCCACCCCACCTATCCCCAACTGCTAACTTAGAACCAGAAGTGGGGTCCTCTGTATGCGTGCCAGGCCAGGATAAAATGCCTGGGAAAGAGACTGGAGCTCAGAACACCCCAGCTCAAAGTTGCAGGATGGCAGAAAAACCACGGGAAAGACAGGTCTTTTTTGAAGATAATGCAACCATATTTTCACCATACGAGCTCGGACGCTGCCTCGGTAAACAAGGTCCGCACAGAGCAGTGACACCCCCAGGCTGCTTGCGAATAGTCTACTACTGGGAACATAAACAGATTAGGGATGAGCCTACTCTCCCGTTAAAGAGGTGCTAAAGTCGTAGATACTGGGCCAGAAGGCGCACCAAAAACCACAGTATCACGCAACTCGCTTTTTTTGTTATGGATGAGTACACCGTCAAATAAATCTCGTACTGGTGCTCGCCCTGTGGAGCTCCACCAGGCAGGTGCAGTGCCGGGCTCTGAGCCTCGACAGAGCCCACCCTCAGCTACTGGAGGGCCCTCGTCTGACGGTGTAAACATCAAAGATGCGATCGCAAGAAGAAGAAGTTATTTTTTTACTCGGGCTATATCTGCTGGTATTTAGGCCTACATAATTTGAAATAATGTAAAGATGTAATACTAATCTGTAATTTATTTCTTTTTTTTTAAAAAATAAAGTATCCCGTTCAACCTTTGATGGGTTATAATTAGGACATATACGAAGGATGGCCACCGACCGTGCAAAGTGGAATCAATTTGTTGTTGCCCTACAAGACGCCACTAGGCGTGACGGCCACTGACTGCTTTGACGGTCGGTGGTTAAGGATCGAAGAAGAATTAGGACATATGGTATACTAATTCAAGAAAATAAAGTCAGATTTCCAATAAGGCCTATTCAAATATAGTAGATTCTTCCCCCCTCCACTCTGTCCAAATAAAGTAAATAAATTTACTTCCTCATCTGACAAACAGAACATGTTTATACTTACAGTCCTTGATCCCATTGCACAGACGAATAGGTTATATCATCATATTAACAGAACTCGTATTTCAGAAGCGTCAGTCTGAGAATATCAAGTTTTAATCACTAGTGCATCCATAATGTTACGCTGGTAGGTCCTGGTAAATAACGTTAAAACTATAGCCTAATCTTTTAAGTTGTTTGCAGTCGCTATCAAGAGGTAACCTTTAACCCCTTATCTCTGCTATCTTAGTATTCTAAACGCAAGAGATTACATTTCATTGCCGGTATGCCATATAAAAATTTTAAAGGAAAAATGGGTTATTTTATTAATTTCATTAATTTATATATGATTAAATAGCACACTATGAAAGAGATCTATATAGTTTATTTTTTTAAACCGTCTAATCTGTTTAAAAATGTTTCTTGCGCCCGTAACTTTATTTTTTTTTTAACTGTTACCTTAAATAAGGAAATAGGACAATAATTCAAGAGCGTAAAACCTGATGTAAATCTGGATATGATAACGTTTATTCGCCAGTTCACTTTTGGACCACGTTTATCTGTAACGTATCATGTGAGTTCATCGGTAACCTGCAGATTTAAGCACTTTTAATAATAATTTACCACATGCGCTAGGGGAAAATTAAACAGCGATCCGGCTATTTGGAACAGGTAACAAATAGATCTATATTTCAATAAAACTATACTTTATAACTTGATCACACGTACCTGCCACCGCCCCCTTTTTAGGCCTAGTTTTTTTTTTTTTTTTTTTTTACATGTAATCCCATTCCTTCCCAATTCACCTGTTTTTTCCCTCATTCTGACCTTGATATCATGTTACGTAGCATGTGCACTAAAACAATTTTTTGTTCTTTATTTTAAAGCATACCGGCTGCCAACCATGCCTGACATAATCAACTCCGTATCTGTTCAAGATATTAGGTTTCCAACATCATTAGAGAAAGATGGCTCAGATGCAATGGTAAAGACTTACAGTTACTAAGTACATTTGCAGTTTTTGTTGTGACTGGTTTAAGTATGGGTTGCATTCATGGAATTCATGTGTAACCAAAGGTTCACACAAATGATAATACTACTGAAAACAAAAATTCAAGTTTAGACTCAAACGTGGAACAAACCAGAGCTGGAATGTCTCCTAAATGTCTAGAAACGTTGGCGATGCTGCTGAGATTGATTAAAATATCAGCGAGGGTTTCATTATGGATCATTATGAATGTCCAGAATGAAAGAGAAGTATGAATCTGGTTAAATGAAAGCACGTCTGTGATGGCTTCATGTGGACTTACAAAGTTCTTAGGTGGTAAGTTCGTAGGCCCCTACTTTCTTGTTGTCGTTTTTTTTTTTTTTTTTTCAATAAATGGCCACCTTAAAACAGGGTTATCGTTAAGGTTATTGGTAGCGGGTATGTTTTTCATAAGTGCAGTTGACATGGATGACATATTAATAGGCTGTTGGCTGACATAAGGGGAGGTTTCACCTAAAAAATTTTTTTTTTTATTTTTGTCTTTACAAGCTCCAATTTTTTTGGGCATGTTTAGGACATCAAAGCATCTAATAAAAAATGCTGAATAATTGGAAAATAATTATATTGGGTCCTAATTTGCATATTGTTACTAAAAATAGAAACTTTTTTGTGTCAAGATGCACACTTTATTTGCAAAGATAGGACATTGGAATTTGGCTTGCACATAGATCACAGCATTCTCAAGACTCCCTTCTAGTTTCATTTTCATAAACTGTCCGAGTGATGTTTTATGAATTTTCAAAAATTAGACCCATTTTTCTTGATAAAAATACAGGGTAGAGATACTTTAAATATTCACTGATCAAAAAGTTACAGGTTTATACTTTTAAAATTAGAAGGGGACAAGCACTATAGTATGAGATCATAGTATACAAAGTTTAAAGCCTTTAGCTTTAAAACTTTTTGAGTAATCCTGACATGATGTCATCAAAATTGCTGAAAAACAATATCGTAGAAATAAGCAAAATACAGGGAAAACATGCCTTAAAATAGTCATACTCACATTAGAATCCACCAATTGCATATCCATTCTCTTTGTTGGTATTCTTATAATCCAGGAAAGATTTTCTGTGCCTGTATTCTGCTTTTTTCATATCATATGATCTTAGGGAAGCAGAGACCCATGCCGCGTCAAAACCAGAAAATCCTTTGAAGCAGTATTTCCCAAAAGATAGACCAAGATTTTCAAAAATTCCTCTTCTCCCAAGTTCTCCATCATTGAAAACTATCAAAGCATCATAAACTGAAAGTTCTAATCTGTCTCTTCCTACAAATGCTGCTTTGGGACATCTGTTGCAGATCAGATTGTGGAAAGACTCATTAGAGTTCTGTGTTCCTCCATAAAGACATTTTGACAACAAGAAGTCTGAAGACAATTCATCAAAGACAGGCTGAATTTCTTTAATGACAAATTTAGGCAGCCTGTTTTTGTTAGCCTTGTTTATATCCTTTGGGCACCAATCTCCAGATCTCCAGCACGGTGCTTGAGAATGGCCATTATGCTTTTTTTCATATTGGAAATTGAACCAATATTTCCTCTTACTGCGGCACCGTAATGACCTTGTATTCTCATAATAGCACTCTTTGTTAATCTTCCAAAATTTCCAATACCCTTATACTTTTTCCCCATCTTCTTCATTCTGCTTGCCTTTACATTCTGCAACTTTATCAAGGAGACGTCGTCCCAATTGTTTCTGAACATGGCCGCAGCATTCTAATTTTTCGATTTGAAGTCCAGGATACATTTGTGGCTTTGCCTCGGCAACAGATTTTAAACTTTTTGAATCCCCATCTCCAAGATATTTTACATACTTCAAACCATGTTTTTCCTCAGATCTTCTAAAAATATTAATCATTCCATTTGATTTCATCAGACCAGAGGCACCCTCATGATTTTTTTGGCATGATTTGTGACCTTTATCCACACTGCAAATTCTTCATCTGTTTTGTATTTCTTTATAAACAAGTGAAAGTAAATGAACTTGACAGGCCATAGTGAGTCTCATTCACTGTGTATAAAGACTCTGTAAACTGATTCTGCTCACTGCTCGTAGTGACAGGTGATGTCAAACACTTTGGACATCATCATCATCTCAACCCGTAACCCGTCATGGGTCGTAGGAGTGCCATGGTGGAAGCATCAGCAGACATAGAGTCATGACGAGTTACATGCCCAAACCAGGCAAGCTTTCGACGTTTCACTACTGACAAAAGTGGTTCTTGGTGGCCTGCATAGGTGTTTATCTTCTCTCTAACATAGACATTTGTTTTGCGCTCTTTATAGCAAATGCGCAAAATTCTTCTATAACATTTATGCTCGAAAGCCTGAATCCTTCGCTCCGTATCTGCAGTGAGTGTCCAGCCCTCACACCCATACAAGAGAATAGATAATACAAGTGATTTGTATAATTTGATCTTCACAGGAAAACTGATGTTACTTTTCCAGATCACATTCAGCCTTGTCATGGCAGCTGAGGCCATCTCAAGTCTTGTCTTGATTTCTTTACTTGATCTTCCATCACTACATATAATGGACATGGGAACTGTTTAACAAACTGCAAGACGCTTTCAATGCTGATAATTCTGTATCCTTCAATAGTTTCAGGATCAGTGTGTTTCACAGCTGTAGAAGTAACACTATTTAATTTACAGAATATTTCATTTGTCTGACATGTAGGCCTAGCTGTGATTTTCGGTAGTTTCAGGGAACCAGAATACCTGTTACCTCTAAATTTCCTCTTAATGGGCCTATCCTTCCTTCTTTTACCTGATGCTGTTGATTTATTAACACAATCCATTTTATTAAATAAGAAATCACTATAAATCTAACCATAATCACAAATTCGACTTCGCAATTGACAGGAAGCACGATTCAGTATAAACATACAAGCAAGCCTAGTCCGATGTAAGCTTGATTCTGATTGGTTGAAGCTGGCGATCTTTGACCCTCATGAGAAGTTTCAGCCAATGAAATTTTATTTTATGTTTAAGGCTTATAACTGTTAAAAAATTTAATCTAATGCCTTGGCTGGACTAAATACCGAAAAAATTATTAAAATATGTTAATAAATAAAAAAGTTATAACAAAATAATTTTTTTGCATATATAATTAGCTGATTTGTGGCTGAACATACGTATTTGAAAAATTAATTTAAAATATTTTTAAGCTGAAAACTGCAATAAAAAACATAGCGTTAGGTAGAAAAATGGTGACACTAAACTGTAGCATCAATATTGCAAAAATGATAATTTTTAAACAAAATGCCAAAATATGGGTGAAACCTCCCCATAAGTGTGTGTCTACTAGTCTTCAGTTCTGCCCAAGTCAGGCTAATGTGTTCTAGGAATGCAAATGTAGTCACCGACATAACACAAGCATTTAAATCTTTTACTTCATCTTTCTCAGATGTTTCTATTTTCTGAATGTTTTATCACAGACAGTGGCTGGGCTATCTGGATTCTTCCTATTAAATTGCTGTTCTAAACTCATTGTGTATTGCATTAGAGTAATTATGGGAACTTTTGTATGCCAAAGTGGAGGTTCCAGCTTTCACGTTTGCTTTTAATTTTTTCTCCTCTGAAATTCTGTAAATTGTTTGACTATATGTTTTCTCTGAAGTTAAGGGCATGCTAAGTCACAGCAGTGTCCTGAACAGCTTCATATATGTACATTTAGTTTTAAATTTTGTAAGGTCTACCTCAAATGTTAACCCAAATAGTATTATCAAAAATGCTTTTTGAAAGTACCTGTAAAATAGGTTGAATGTGCTTATAACTATTAATGCAGATGGTGGATCTGTTTGTTTATATATGATATGGTAGCAAAATAAAACCATTATGATGCTGTGACATATTTACTTTGTTGCAAGAGGACAAAAAAGACACTCCCATATTGTGCAACTGAATGTTTATCATTCATTATTCTATATGCTGTTTAAAAGACAAAACTATCCTGTAATTTACTTACTTAGTCGTTTCCCTTCTACCGTGAGGTGTAGAGGTTTGGAAGAGAGCGCCAGACTATCCTATCGGCTGTCTTCCTCCTGGCCT
The DNA here is from genome assembly GCA_024509875.1 of Oreohelix idahoensis. Classification (NCBI taxonomy): domain Eukaryota; kingdom Metazoa; phylum Mollusca; class Gastropoda; order Stylommatophora; family Oreohelicidae; genus Oreohelix; species Oreohelix idahoensis. The sequence continues at coordinate 811,269 of JAMPIV010005215.1, read as the reverse complement.
GGTTCCATTCTAGTCCTCGGTCCTTCAAAGATTGTCTAATGTTGTCCTCCCAGCGGACTCTGGGTCGTCCTGGGGGTCTGGATCCCTGGCTCTTTGTTTCCCATGCTTGTCATGGTAGCCGATTTTCTCCAATTCTGCAGACATGACCAAACCATCTTAGTTAGGACTGTTCTACTTAGGTCTGCAGGGTGTGGGATTTTAGGCCTTGACGTATCGTCTGGTTGCGGACCATGTCTCTTCTTGTTACTTCAACCACCTTCCTCAGATACCTAATTTCTGAGGTTTGGATCTGGCTTTTGGGGGTTGTAGTCATTGCCCATGACTCACATCCTTATGTCAAGACTGGGACATAGGTGCAGCGGTAGACAGCCATCTTCGTTTTCTTACCAACCTTTCTCTTGCTGAGGAATCCTCGATTTATGGCCTGAAAAAGTCTCCCAGCTGCTGCTTTTCGAGTGCCCAACTCTTCTTTGATGCCTTCCTTTCGGTCTATAATAGCTCTGAGGTATTTAAAGTGGTCGACCTGCTCCAGGACCTGTTCTCCCAGCTTAATCAGCTTAAGCTTAGTCTTCTTTCTTCTCGTGATATCAACATGGATTTTGTTTTAGAGCTGCTTATGACCATCCCTCTCTTCTCCAGCTCTTCCTTCCAGACTTGTAGGTTGGATTGAAGATGTGCCTCTGTTTTAGCAATCAGGGCAATATCATCAGCAAATGCCAGCTCTGAAATACAGACCTGTCTCATCTTCCAGTACCCCACTGAATACTTTCTTGTTCACTCCTTTCATGCCTTGATGACATCGTCCATGAGGAGTATGAAAAGATGTGACAGGATATCACCTTGTCTTACCGTCTTACCAGTGGTGGTTCTGAACTCCTCTGACTTATGGTTCGCTGTCCTCACATAATTTCTGCAAGACTTGTAGAAGCTCTGTATAGCATGAATCAGAGGTGCTGGAATGTTCTTCCTTTACCAAACAGTCCCAAAGTTTGCTCCAGGGCCACTGTCCCTTGTTCGTTTAATGTCCTAACATTCCAGGTGCCAAATCTGGAAGTTCTCCTAGAAGAAAGAAGGTTAGTCAGTAACACAGACTCCATTCGGCTTTCTTTGTGTTGCATCATACGCCTCCCTGCGAGAGGACCTTCCCGTCTTGGATGGCTGTTTTATTTTTCTTAATTGACTTGTCCGTGTTTGTTGAAGTTTTTTGTGGTTAAAATTTTTTACAGGATGGGGTAACCAGCCCCATGCCCAACCCTTTACGACATGCATGGCAGGAACAGTGTTACTATTCTTTGCTCCCCTTTCGGGCCCCGGTAACAAATGGGTGTCCTTGAAGTATGCAGAAGATAAAAGAGCTGAGACACTTGTTTGACTGGTGATGGGGGGGGGGTTCCTTCTGATAATCAGATTGTCTCCTGTTGTAACGCTCTGTACATTTTCAAAAAAGAAAAATTTTTTTTGATTAACAAAAAGAAAAAATGAACCTCAACACAGAAGTTAGTGAACATGACTTTTTGGGATTACTGCACAGTGAGAATTTAAAAATTAATAAACATTGCAGTATTGTCTGGTAAGCGGTTAGCCGTGTGTTTTTATTATTTTAGATTTTCCTAAAAGCAGGTGTTAAAAATGTTGACATTGATTAGAAAACAAAGAGATGCATCTGCAAAAGAATATAGACTTCCAACGCTATTATTTTCATCCTTAAAAGTGATTTCCATAAGGTTAGTCTAACTGCTATAAATCTGTGATATACCACCAGAAATGTGTAGCCATTCCTAAGAGTGATCATGGTATGTTTTTCATTTTACTTAATATGCCCTCTCCCCGTCCCCACTCACACACATGCACATATACTTTTAAAATCATTTTAGAATGCACAAATACACTTAATATCAGATACAAGATATCTTCTTCAAGTACCATGCCTGATAGGGTAATTGATCATATCTCTCCACAACTTTCTGTTTTCAGTACTGCCGGTCATTTCTGTTGTTGACTTCTTTCCATGCCATGATGTCAAACTGTCCAGTATCTACTCTCTTTGTCATTTTTTATCTCTCTGTCATTCAATCTTTCCTGTTATCACAATGTATTCAAGCTTTCTTCTTATCGTAACATAACCACAGAAAGTGGATTGCTTCCTTCTGATATGAGGAATAAGCTTTCTTAGTTCATTACCTCTTCCAGGACATCTTCATTACTCTTTTTTTAACTGTTCTGAATCAATGAATCATCAAGGCTAAGACTGCTGGAATTTGGCATCAAACATAAGACCAGCAGGGATGGACGTATGAGAGGACGCATCCGCCGTGTATACAACCACTGCGCAACAGGAACAATTAGCATTCATACCATTCAACATTTGCTGAGGGAGATTGAGCACCTATGGGTTTGCCCGGAGTGCAATGATGTCGATTCTGATTAACATTAACTGTTCATGATATTTTTAACGTTCTTCTGTAAAACCACTGTGGCCTTTAGCGCTTTTCCTGTTTGTTTCATAATTTTACTCTATGTGGATTGAGTGGAGGGGGGAAGAAGATACTATATTAGGATATTGGAAATCTGACTTTATTTTCTTGAATTAGTACACCACATGTCCTAATTATAATCCATCAAGGGTTGAATGGTTAAAAAATAAAAAAAAATCTATGACTCACTTCCGAATGTCATGATTGGTTCTAGATAACACTGAAGAACTCTTTTACTTCCTTTGACAAAGAATTGTTGCATAAAATACTTTTCACATTTTAGAATACTTTACAAGAGATGCATTATGGAAATCATCACTTCTGAGTTGAATAAATGAAAGTCAGTATAAATCTAAGTCCATTCAACATTCCTGTCAAAGTCATATAAATTAAATTAATAAAAGAATTACAATATTTGAGAAGTACATTCACAAATGATGGTAGAGTGGACAGAGAACTGAAAACAGGATGTCAATTGGCATATTGGCTTGTCTGTATTTGCCACTACTGAGGCAACCCATATTAATTTATAAAGGCAGATTAACAGCTGATAAATACCATTTCATACAAATTCTTTGCTACAGTGCCAAAGACAGTCATTAATAGAAACAGTTTAAAAACAAGAAAAGAACCAGTTTGTGGATCATCATCATGTACTCCTTATGTAGTATAATGTCAGGAGCCACCACCAGTAGCTGGTCCCCTTATAGGAATCTCTCAGCAAATCTTTCATTCACACTTGCAGTTATGGTTTCTGTAGCATTAATTTTACATGAAGAGGTTGCCTGCCCCATGCACAGTCTCATATTCACTGCTTCTTACAAATTGCCTGAAGAAAACAGTAGGCCTATTCTATCTCCATCTCCTTATAGACCTCTGGAAACTGCATGAGGCTCAGTTTGGGGATAAGATGACAGAATTAACTGAAACACTACCATCAGAGATTAAATGAGACATGAAGAAGTCTGGCAGTTTTTGTGAGAAAAAGCTCAGTACATTAACTACATAAAGATAGAAAAAGAAGTGATTTGGATATCGTATTATTATGCAGCCAGTTAGCTTCTTTCACAAGCCTTCAGCAGCAGATGATGTGGCTTCCAGGCAAGAGGATAACAATGGTGAAGAATGGTAAACAGCAATCACGAAATCCTCAGGAAATATGGTCTAACGATAGCCAGTCTTGCACAAGACTGAACTACATCTCAAGACTGCTTAACAGCAGAAGTGGACGAAGAACTAAAAGCTCTCATATGAAGTCTTCAAAGTCTTGATTAGAGACATGGAGGATGATTTACAAAAATTATAATTCATTGTTATTGTTTCATGTTATTTTGTCTGCTGTAGATGATCATAACAGCTAAGGACTTCATAATGCATGTGCCAAGACCAGTTATCCACATACTTCATATAATTTCAGCATATAATGTCCTAATATTTCTGAGTATTATTGTTAATAACGTTTTATTGAAAATAAATATTAGTATCTTTTCTTCTTCAAATTCCTATCATTAATGTGTACAGCTTGAAAAAAGGTTGCATGCAATATATATAGTAAATGAATATAACAGTAAAGAAATTATTGTGGTATTTAAAAATATTGTATGGTCCCCAGCAGTTTGTTTTAATGCACGAAAAAACAATTGTATATGCTAATTGTATTAGAGCAGTTTTTCATGTGTCACGAAAATACATTAAGAGTGAAATATTAAATGCAGCTGCTCTTTGTTTCTATTTGTTAGAACAAGGCTCCAGATTACTCCTGCCCCTATGTCACAGTCATCACACAGTCAGGACTGACAGGACATGGTATCACCTTCACAGTGGGTCGTGGCAACAATATTGGTAAAGTGAAATTATACCACAATACATTATAAACTTTGTCTGACCTTTTACAATTTGGGAAGCTCATTTAGCTGGCATCTGGCATGTTGCACCATGAAATTTCTTCACTTTGAATTAAGCAGACAATAGAATTTCTACTGTTTCCACAGTTTTGAAAGCTTTAATAGATTAAATGTAATCAAAGTGTTCTGCACAAACTACTTGGGAACAACTATAAAGCATATATATTTGACCATTAAATCAGATAATCTTTATCTGGTTTTTATTGATTGGATTAAGAAAGCAACATCAACCAACAGAAGTGTAATAATTCAGTGGACTCTTGGCAAAACAGCTTGAAGATCTAAATTGTGCTGATGACCTGCCTCTTCAATCCCGTAGCAGTAAGAAGATACAAGGCAAAATGAAAATACTTATATGATAAGTCACAGAGATTTGTCCAGAGTGCACAGAGAAAAGATAAAGATTATGAAAATAAAGGCGACAGAATGATAGTCAGATTGCACTGGGTGATACATCCCTACAAAATGTGAAATCATGTACAGAGGAAAAGAAAGATAATGAGAAGAAATGTGGGAAATGATAACAATAATGCACTTGAAGAAGCACCTTAATAGTCAGCTGAAGAATATGACCCATAATAGAAATTGGTGGGGAACAACAGTTCCAATCCTGTGTTCAGAATTCTACAGTTGCATACATGATAACATTTAACTCTTAAAGGATGTGGTAGAGTCCCCTTGTCTGATGCAAGGATTTTTCTGTAGCTTTGAGTTTTCATATATGGTTAAAGTTCAAGGGTCGGTTCTATTCAAGTCTTGTTTAAATTAAACAAGGTCATGTTATATACAGTTGTGAAGCAAATTGAATGAAGATTAATAAAATTGGGATATAACACACAAAATCATAGTTGAAATATATCGGCCATGAATACTGTATCATCCTTTAAGAGTTAAACTAATGGAACTTTGTTTTGGGCAATTCTGGAACATATTTTAAATTAATTTTTCATGATTGTACTTACGAGCGTAGATTGGTCGAGTGGTTTGACGGTAAGAGTGCTTGCTATTCGAGGCAAAGTTACTGGGTCTTAAACCTGGTAATGTCACATTCTAGTCTACCCAGCTGTAAATGGATACCTCACTCTGCCTCATGAATTGGGGAAGGCAAAGGCAGTGAGCCGGTCAAAACACCTTATAAAGCTGAGGCCTAGTGTAGTGAAAGCTCTAACAGTTCACTCCCCATGGCAGTATCTGCTATGATGGAACTGTCTTTACCTTTTTTTATTTTTAGATTGTACTTACACTAAACTTTAAAGAGAGCACAAGCCATGGTTAGCTGATGCCTGGCCATTGACCGTAACTGACTTCTTCAAATTACTGCTAACATAGTTCAAGCACTGGGCTGAACAGTTACGTGAGGCAATAACAGTAAATTTGTGAAGTCAGTGTTTCTCATTTTTTGTGTCTGAGGACCTATGAGAGTCTGCAAGCTGTGCCTATATAGTTGAGCAGGGCTGTCATTAATTTTTGCTATAATACCATGCTGTTCCACAAACTGAGGAATCCTGTTGACAGCATTACAAGGCAGTCCTTGTTCTGGAATCCCCAGGGTAAGAGAGGTAGAGGGAGCCTAAAAAGCACATAGAGAAGAGAACTGGGGACAGAAATGGAAGAAATATTGAAGATATAGAAAGACTTTGAGATGATGGCACAGGACAGGACTGGGCATGCATTTTTTGAAGGCCTTTGCTCCTTGTGGAGGTTAAAGGTAATGATGATACTCTTTAGCAGCATATCTGAGGAATTTGCTTACTTCCACAGGGATCACACTTCATAAAAGATGAGAAACGCTGGTCTAACTGATCTCATAAAAATTATTGCTCATTAAATAAATTATTTAATGTGAGTTTTGAGCTTCATAGCCATCTAAAACCAGGGATGGAATTATGTATATGGAACATATGGTACCGTCACAAAGAGTTTAGCAGCCGTATTAATTGCCTTTTTATTGCTTAGTTTGAATTTTATTTGATGTCATTGAATTTGACCTAAATAATGATCTGTAAAACAGTAGTCAAAGACATTGTCCTGTTTGACTTAAAATATGTAAATTTGACATGATGCACAATTGGTTCTTCTTCAAGTACCTTGCCTAGTGGTGTAGGAGATCATGCCTCTTCACAACTTCTTGTCTCCAGTACAATTTATCAATTCCATGCCACGATGTCAAACTGTTCAGTATTTACTCTCTTTGTCATCCCCTATCTCTTTTTCCTTCAGTCTTACTACAATATATTCCATCTTTCCTCTTCTCATAACATGCCCAAAAAAGTGGATTGCTTCTTTCTAACTTGTGAATAAGTTTCCTTTGCGCATTGGCTTCTTTCAGGACATCCTCATTACTCTGTTGGCTGTCCATGGTATTTTTAACATTCTTCTGTAAAACCACATCTCTGTGGCCTCTAGTGCCTTTCCTACATGTTTACTAATTGTCCATGACTCACTCCCATATATCAGGATTGGTTCTATATAACACTGAAGAACTCTCTTTCTACTTCCAATGACAAAGAATCGGTGCATAAAATACTCTTCATTTTATAGAATGCTGTTTTTGCCTGAACCTCAGAACTATTCTGCTCTTCACTTCTAAGATGCATCTTCCATCCATTGTTATTAAAATGAGCCCAGGTATTTGAATTTATTGACCTGTTTTAAAACTGTTTCATTTCCTTTGATAGTGCATTCTGGCGAAGCCCTTTTCTTTGAGATGACCATTACTTCTGTCTTTTTTGCTATAAAGGCTAAGGCTTTTATTTTCACTTTCTGTCACTATTGTATCAAGCATTCCCTGCAGCTCCTTTTCACTTTTTGCTATTATTTATTTATATTACGTCCACCAACGGATATTCCTGATACGTTCTCCAGTGATCTCATTATACTATCACTGTACAGGTTGAACAGATCCGGTGACAGCACACATCCCTGCCTGATACCATTTTTAACCTGCTGAAACGTTCCTATTTGGCTGCTAATTCTTACAGCTGCTGTTTGTTGCCTGTACATGTTCTTTATTGTCCTCAAGTCTTTACCATCAATGTTGATGCTTTCTAACATTTTGATAATGTCCTCATATTTCACTTTGTCATGCCTTTGTGTAATTTATAAAGCACAAGTACAGATCTGTCTTTATGTCTATGACTCTTTCTGTTAAAAAAAGGGCACAGTTTGAACATATTATGCCGAGAAGGATATATGGAAAGTTTAACAACACAAGTAAAGGACAAATGATTGTTGTCAGTCCTTGTCATGCCTAGGAATGCAAAATGGAGAAACAGAACTCCTGCATCAACTCCAGTTCTACCAGCATCCAAACAACATGGACGGATTCTTTGTGTTTTGTGTAATAATTTTTCTGTTTGCATTAGATGTATTGTGTCTGGAGTTCTGCTTCAAAGGAGCATCTCCACATGCCACTGGATGTACATTATGAGCTGTTTTCTTCTTCTCATTGTTCTCTTCTTAAGGAACACACCACCACTGCAGTTATCCCCCTTGCAAGAAACCGGTACCAAAGCGGTTCATGTACTCTTGTAGTGATAGCTTTTGTAGGAATTTGTCAGCAGAATGTGTTAAAATTTTTGCTTAGATTTATTCATCCCCTTCAGCAAATATATGAAACCACATCAAATACAGTTGTTAAACAATGATCTGTTTTAAAAATATCACTGTATACAAAAAAGTCACTCAAGTTTAATGTTTCTCAAAAATTTCAGTTTAGGTGTTTATTAATTCACTTTCGTTTCTGCACGTTTGTGTGTGTATGTGCAAAAGAGCAGCTGGGCAACTGCAGCTGAGGTTCATAAACATGTGCAAGAGAGACATGAAGGCACTGGACATAAATCCAGCAACCTGGGAGGATGAAGCTGCCTAACATACAAGATGGCGATGCTCCAGATGGTGCCATCTCAGATGGGACAAAAAAAAGCTCTCACAACAAGCAGAAGAGAAAACACGCCAAGAGGAACACCAGGAAAGAAAAGCACCTGAGGGTTATCTCCTCTAGAGTGCATTCCCATAGTCAGTTATGAATGGTCTTTATCTTGTGTGGCCTGACCTATACTGTATAATAGGGGAACAACATAAGTGATTGCATCATTAATAGGCTGGACTGCCCATGGTAAATTTCCGGTATTATGTGTTGCGGGTCGCACTGGTGACCAGTCATCGAAGCATCATTTTTGGTGATGCCTAGATGGCAGGGAGGATGGTGCGATTCGCTTGCATGGCTAGGCGGGGTTGTCGCACGGAGGGTCCTGGGTAAGCCACTCACGTCTGTTGTTTTTCTGTTGTCTAGTTTTCTGCTTCTTTATTTCTTACGAGTGCCTGAAAACATACCTTTATGTTTGTCTAATATTTATTTATAAATGAAAGGGGCTACTACTATTACTACATTGTGCTCCTAACAAAGACCTTGTGGCTGTAACATAGACCCTTTCTTTGTTCCAGGAAGATTTACACAGGCTATTTTCATTTAGACCCAGTTAGTTCCCAGGGGTCTCTAAGGAGACAAAGAAAGAACATAATTACTGCTACCTCAGGCATGTCATAAGAGGCAACTAATGTGAGGTTAGGCATGTGATTAGCAACTTTATTATGTAAAAGAAATAGCTTCAGAAACCACAACTGCAAGAGAACATGAATGTTTAGGTGCAGGCTTCCTGCAAGGGAGATACCTGCAGTGGTAACTTATGCTCCATGGGGACCAATACTGAAGTAATGATGATGATGATTTTCATTCATATTACTGACGTTAAAGTTAGTGTTTTGATCAATACTTCTTTGTCCAGTATGTGAAGCCATAAAGCTACTGAGCCACCTGGTAATTGGTCAAGACATTGAGGTAATCTTTTCTGACTTTGCCTGTTTTTGGAGGTCGCTTACAAGTGAAGATCAGATAAGATGGGTGAGTGCACATTAAGGCATACAATGGGTCAGTATATACTAAAATTCATCATAGTGGGGAAATAAATCATTGTTATACTTGAGTGTGGGAGTTTAGTACACACTCAGTAAGCGGTGCAGCTGACTTGTTGGAGGCGCCAAAATGCATTAAAAAAAGTAAAAAGTTAAAAATTCTAAAAGAAAAATGAAACATAAAATTTCAGTCAATAATTATTTTGTTATATGAAAGTACTATAAAATCAGACCTAAATGTCTTTTATATTTAGGGATGCAACTAGGTTGAACCGGGCGAGCCTCGCCAAAATGAGGCAAATTTGTATTTAAAAAAAATAATTCATGAAAGTGAGCACCATCATGATATCTCACACCACCCTGAAAAATCCATAGGGCCATCTTGTGTCCACTGATGCCTTTGTTGCCAAGTATGCAATGAATGTGGGTTCATTAAAGAGCATGTTGTTGTGAGTGTATGCAGACGTTTGTCTGATGCAGTAAAAGAATGCCTGATGCAGTAAAAGAAATTGAAGAAGGATATCTATTGAAAGTAATGTGAAAATACTGTGAAGCATGTAGGAGAGAAATGGCCAACAGAAGTATGCTATATGTTCAGTGTCTTTCATCTGTTCAATATACCGTATCTCAATGTCCTGTTTATCCCTGTTATGAATTGTTTCTAGTTCTCTTCTCCATTCAAACCTTAGTCTCCTTCTTATCCTGGGGATTCGAGAACAGGGACTACCTTGCAATATTATCAGCTGATTTTCTCAGTGCATGTTCTATGAATCTAGTCTAAAAATACTGAATTTTTTTTAAAAATAATGATCCTGTTTTTTGTCCTGTAATTAATCTTTTAGTTTTGAGTTTTCACATTTACACTGAGATACCTTAAAAAACAACATTTTCAGGGAGTAACAAAAGTCAAAGAAAAACGTAAAAACTGTACTATTACACTTTATTTTCACACACTTTATTCCAAATAGACTTCTTATAATATATCTAACACTTTGTCAGTTTTCTGTTTTATTTCATTTATTTGTTCATTTTCACATATATTATATGTATTTGTTCATTTTCATATATATATAGCCATTGAAAAAAAAATTTTTGAGTAGCACCAACATATTAAAACACGGAACCAACTGACATAATATGTCATATTTAATAAAAATATCTGATAACTTGCTATTGAAAAAAACTTTTTGTGCCATTGTTTGTGAAGAAAACTGTTTGTCACAGTCAGATTGTCTGTCATGAAAACTTTGTCACAGTCAACTAGTCTGCCAAGAAAACTTTGTCAGAATCAGCTAGTCAAGAAAACTCTTTGTCACATTTAGATAGCCTGTCAAGAAAACTTTGTCACAGTCAGCTAAATCTGTGAAGAAAATTTTGTTACAATCAGCTAGTCTATCAAGAAAACTGTCACAATCAGCTAATCTGTCATGAAAACTTAGATAAGCTAGTCTGTCAAGACAACGTTATGCCACAATCAGGAATGCTTGTGTGAGATTGTTTTGTTTTATTGTCATCTTGTAAAAAATGTATTTCGTCATGAGATTTTTTAGTGTTGCTGTCATCTTGTTGAAGTTATTTCTTTTTGAAATTGTTTCGTGTTAAAGTTTATTTTTTCATGAGACTGGTTTTATGTGACTGTCATCCTGTTAAAGTTTATTACTTCGTGAGATTGTTTTGTGTTACTGTCACAGTGTTAAAGTTTATTTTTCATGAGGTTGTTGTTTGGAGCCACGGTAGCGCAGTGGTTAGTGCACTAGCTCTGTGGTCCATGGTTCGACTCCCAGTTGAGGTGGGAATTTTTAGACTGCAAACGGCTCCATGGGTCGACACAGCCTAAATAAAAAATAGGGTACCAGAGCAACTCTGGGAAGGTTAAGGCTGCTGGCATGATGCTGACCACATCATCCCTAGTGTGCCGATGGTCAAGAAAATATTGGCCTAACACCATATTCCCAATATGCCTCAATGGGCGTGTAGCAGGATCCTTTACCTTTTTAGGTTGTTGTGTGATCCTGTCATCTTGTTGAAATTTATTTACTGTCATCCTGTTTAAATTAATTTTTTTCAAAATGAGATTGTTTAATGTTACTGTTGACCTGTTAAAATTTTATTTCTTTGTGAGATTCTTTAGTGTTACTATCTTCCTGTTAAAGTTTATTTCTTCATGAGATTGTTTAGTGTTACTGTCATCATGTTAAAATGTATTTCTTCATGAGATTGTTTAGTGTTACTGTCATCATGTTGAAATGTATTTTTTCATGAGATTGTCATCACGTTGCAATTTATTTTGTTCATTAGATTGTTTAGTGTTGCTGTCATCTTGTTAAAATGTATTTCTTCATGAGATTCTTTAGTGTTGCTGTCATCCTGTTAAAATGTATTTCTTCATGAAATTGTTTTATATGGCTGTTGTCCTGTTAAAATTTATTTCTTTATGAGATTGTTTAGTGTTACTGTCATCTTGTTAAAGTTTATTTCTCTTTGAAATTGTTTAGTGCTACTGTCATCCTGTTAAAATGTATTTCTTATGAGGTTGTTTAGTGTTTATGTTATCTTGTTAAAGTTTGTTTCTTCATCACCATCTTCTTTTTTCCCGTCATCATCTCTCCCTTCCTGCTTCTACTTGTGTAACAAAAATGTTTTGTGTCACAGCTGGAGACTAACCTTTAGTGTCAGTCTTGTAGGGTTTAAACCATGTTTTCTTAACCTGTGGTCTACCTAAAATTTAAAATTTTGATTATACGTTTGTGTAAATTTTTCTGAGAACAAATGCACAAAATATTTATTTCATCAGGGTAAAGAAATAGGCATAATTGCCTTTTTACATTTCTGCCTTGCAATACAATTCTCAATGTGTTTACAAATTAAAATTAAAATATTAATAACTTCAATCACAATCAATATTATCATCACATTCAGTAATTGAGAAGGGTCTGTAAGCCTTCACCGGACAATCAAAGGGATCCATGGCACAAAATAGGTTAAGAAACTTTGTTTAAAGTTTTGCCTATTCTAGGATTTGAAGCTAGTGTTACTAACACGAGGCTGCTTTAAATAATCTGCTGATTCTGTTTCTTGCATTTCCCGAGACCAGCTTGGGCCAGAAAAAGGTGTTATGCATCTTGCTGTTGCTGCCATAATCAATGCAATCTGGGATTTGTGGGCTAAAAAGGAAGGAAAGGTCAGTGGGTACCCATCATTACGTTATGTATAAAATACATTGTTGTACTTATGCTTACACTGTTTATCTTAACTAGAGTTTCTTTTACTCATATTTGCTTATCTTAACTGAAGTTTCTTTTACTCATATTTGCTTATCTTAACTGAAGTTTCTTTTACTCATATTTGCTTATCTTAACTGAAGTTTCTTTTACTCATATTTGTTTATCTTAACTGAAGTTTCTTTTACTCATATTTGCTTATCTTAACTGAAGTTTTTTTGTACTCATGTTTGTTTATGTTAATTAACATTTTTTACTCATATTTGTTTATGTTAACTAAAGTTTTTTGATTTACTCATCTTTGTTTATCTTAACTAAAGTTTTATTTACTCCTATTTGTATGTCGCTTCTAAAGCTTTTTAACTCATTCTAACCCAGGCACTTTTTTGGTTTTACCCAGGACCAAATATGCAGACATTTTTTTTCTACAAGTGATGTTTTAAAAACGCAGTAGATACATATATTAATTTAGTAGATATATGTATTATGCATCAAACTTGAGGAAATTGGCTGCAGAATGTTGTGAAATAATGTTGAGTTCTTATGTGATGTTATAATTGTTTGTTATATCTTGTGAAGTGTAGAAACAATAAAAAATCAAAATAAAAAATGAATGAAAATTATGCACATACACGTAAATATTTCAGCTGTACTTAATCCCTTGTGTCACGAAATGGTTTTACGACTAGAGGCTGTCTACATATAGTGACAAGGCACTAGTGAGAAGAAAGACTGAAAGGATAGATTCAGATGAAAAATGACAGTGCAAATGTGAAAGTTGAGACCATTGGCTCCGAGGTCGAGAACCGAAGTTGACTCTTCCTCGCCACTCCGGACGTCTAAATTGCTATGGCCTCAACCACCTCTAACTACCCTAAGGGGATAAGGTTCAATTAAGATTCACATACACAACGATACAGACAACAGATAGCTACTGTACGTAATTGAAATGACTGATTCCAGCTATGATGTACAAGTTTTATTTACACATATAGAAAACTCAAAATACATGTCAAAAAAAATCAAGTGCGTGTGTGCACACCTGGAACAAAATCAAGCACAGTTAAAATGATGTATCATCAAACCCAACCCTTCTACCACAAGTTTCACCTGTATGGAGAAAAAAGGTAAGATTAAATTAAATAAACCACACTGCCCTTGGTGGGGTCTCAGATGTCGAGCCTCCACTCCACACTAGCTAGTTCTAAATTCTAACTCTAACTCTAAGTACACAGTCAGCTGGAACGACTCCGAAGTGTCTACACCAACTCTGCACAGACTTCGTTTCTACACAGCCTATCCTGAAATCTCCTGAACACTGCTACACAACTAACTCTTCTACAACTCTTCAGCAGCTGTCCTCTGTTATGATCTACACAAAACTATGTCTCAGTTCTGTCTTTCAGGTCTACCACCTGTAGACCAAACTTCAGCAGCTGTCCTCTGCTCTAAAATCTGTAGAGGGTATTGTAACCCTGTTTCCCTCCACAATTCTGAAATTGACGACTAAGTTTAAACACTCTGGAGTTACCTGCCCGCTCCCTCCTCTGGGTTCAGGCCTTCGGCGTTATTATGTCTGGGACAAAGTGAAATAAATACGACAACGCTGGCAGCATGCCAAATTTGCATGTGTAACAGAACGAGCTCAGTGCTCAGGATTTATCCACAAATCCTATTCACTGGAGAAAGGTCTTCCCTGCCTGGGAAAACGTATTTTCCCATTCTTTGTCCGCCTCTAGCAGTATCTCAAACCCTGTCTGAGATGCAAACTTTTGCCATGGGGAAAGTTATTGCCAACTTTCGCTCTATCCCACGGCCGCGATACCTGCTGTTTAGACAGAAAAAAATGCAACAACTAAACACACAGTAATAATACATTTCTAATAACATAACTCCCTGACTTTTACCCTTTAAGTCCCAAGTCTTCAACACATAACTCCCCTACTCTCGTCCCGTTATGCACCTCCATACAAAATAATCAGGCCAACAAAGTCCGCTCCTCCACTCAACTCCCTTCTCTACCTGAGCCCAAAGTAAACATTACCAACCCCCGATAATACAACACGCAGACCTAGGGTTCTGCATGACTGGTTACAATACCAACAGTTTTCTACTGAGGGCCTATCTACCTGTCCAAAAATACTTTGGCCCACTTCTTACGCTGACACTACATGCAGCAATGATTAACACAAAATAAAATATCTCTAGGAATCAGATTCCCGTTCAGTAAAATAGATCACATAAAATGTAATACAAAATAATTCCCTTAAAAATTACTTCTCCTGTCTTCTGAATACACAGAGCAACAAATGCCCAGCCACGTGCTCCTGCCTAAATATTCATTAAATGATAGCACCCACGTGCTCCACTCCTCCTCCTCCCTCTGAACATCGTCTTGAATAAATATTCAGTAACCAACGCACCCACGTGCTTACCAATCCCACCTATTCACTCCCGTCCACATATAGATGTGTAACTATATAACTCAGAATAACCTCTCAAATGAAAATACACATTACACGCGCTCCCGACTATTCTGTAAATTAACATAAATCAGAGATGCGGGTTCTCTACAGACCTACTTTGAAATAATCCAAAGCACGCCCGTAACATCTCACTGTTAAACCATCTAGACCCCGCTATTCCTTCAATAAGGAATTATTATGAACCTCTTAAGTTTCTCAAGTCTATCACTAAGATAGTATTTGATGGCTCTGGCAATAAGAATTAATTTAAAATTAACTTCCCAAGAAACTTACTGATTCGGCCTAGGACTCAATTAAAATCGATAAAGTACCACGCAAAAATTATGCTTACCAAATTCGAATGTCCCACTGAAAGGCAAATCGACTATTTGACTCTGGCACGCGGCTGGCAATTATCATTAGAGAGACCGAGCCATGAATTACGGGCCTTTTTATCATCATAGATTAGCACGCTGACCTCTTGACGTCATATGCGTGGCTTTGTTCTAAGCCCCAATGAACGCGCTGCCATTCAAAGCAGTTAAATCTCAGCCAACCAGAATTGTAAACAACTCTGGCTCATCCGGTTACTGCCAGCACGTGTTACGTGCATGGGTAACCCCCATCCCCCGTTTAGACAGAGACAAGATTAAAGTTCAGCCCTCTACTGTTAAATGAAGCAAAAATGGCCGAAAATAATTTAACTCCCGAAAATACGTCTATGGCCACGCAATATCTGTAAAAAGACTAAAACTGGTGCAAATCTGATCTAGGCTCTATCGTCCTCCCTATAGAAAAATACTGCAACAATTTCCTACACACCAACTCTAAACACGGCTACTAGTCACAGAGAAGAACATTAATGCAGATAATATAAAACTCCACCGTAATCTCTCTCTGAAAAACGTAAATAGTAAAAGAAGAAACATGGAGAGGGATTACCTGTAATCCCTTCTAGAAAAAAGTGAACAAAATGCAAGGAGAAAAGAAATGGGGCCTGTTGCAAATCCAATCACATTAACTCCTCACACCTTGGTAGTAAAACACCAGGAATTGAAACGTATATCCAGTTGACAACTAATTCAAGAAGTTTGATAAAAAAACAAATGAAAATTGTAATTTATATACATTTTTTTTTGGTGAAGTCACATATTGCTGAACTGGAATCTCACTTACACATTCCTGTCCCATGCAAATTAATTAATTTATTACTGAAAACTATCACGTTTGTTCAATGTCCTTATTGGAATCGAAAATAGGTTATTATTGCTACCGATATCGCTGAAGTTCATTTCAAAATTATACATTGAGGTTGATTCGTTAATAGTTTATGAGTGTTATGTATGTGACTACACTACATGTAAACAAATAACCCTATGACATCATTAATTGATAAAAGTATGCAAAAACTAAGCACCAATATAATTATTTCGCTACCAGTTCAAAATGCAATCTCCACAGGAAGTGTTTACACGATATGAACACTTTATGGCCACTTATTTTCTAATTTTTTTGTTCAATTTTCGGAATCTTATAAAGTGGGTGTACCACACAGCCTGCGGCTAGATCCAAAGCAACTCTAGCAATGGATGTAAAGCACATAATTTCAGCTTCAGTATTTTTTTTTTCACTCACAAACGTTCACACATGTGTGCTGGATGTAATGAAATGATTTTAAACTGGCTTATCGCCAGATATTCTATAATTTTCCTCTCAAATGCGGCATATATTACGCTGGCGCAGGATGCACCAATGGGTAAAAGTAAAGGCCAGTCTGGCGCACGATATGGCTCGCAGGTTAGAATGAGTTAAACTCATATTTGTTTATCTTAACTAACGTGTTACTCATATTTGTTTATCTTAACTAAACTTTTTTTCTCTTATTTGTTTATCTTAATTAAAGTTTTTTTACTCAAATTTATCTTAAACTAAAGTTTTATTTACTCAAATATTTTTAATCTTAGCTAAAGTTTTTTACTCATATTTATACCCAGTTTATTTTGAATTCGTTTCTCTGTTTTTATGCTCAAATGCATTCCTTGTTTATCTTAGATAAAGTTTTGCACTTAAATATATATTCTGTTTAGCATAAATAAAAGTTAGCTTTTATATGTACCTTGTTTATCTTAATTGAAGCTTTTTTTACTCAAATTTATCATATTTTTTTTTAATCGTAAGTAAAGTTTAATGCTTAGATTTATACCATTCATCTCCAATGGAGCATAGGCCTTCAGTCAGTTTCAGCAAAGCCATCCCATTGAATGACTATTTCTTGCATCCACAAAGATTTGTTGCATTAGATAGTTACTATTTTCTTGATGCTGCTTTTTACCTGAGCTACTGTTTTTTTTTTTTTTTTGACTTGCATCTTGCGTCTGATGTTGTTAGTATGGCCAGCTATTTAAATCTACAGGGTCTACCAAAAGTAGTGTAGGTATATGAATAACATTTTTTTTTTAAATTATTCAATACATCAATTTTAATATTAATATATATCTGACACAGAGATTTAACACATTAACTACCGCAAGCCGCTGTCAGCGGCTCACAAAATAATCACATTTGGACCGCAAGCCGCTCAGAGTGCCAATCTAATTTTAGTAATAAAACGAATGAAAAATGTACTGAAACACTCTCTGATCTGGTTCGAGATTTTAAGTTGCCACCGGAAAACAAATTCCCAAAGCATGGTTGCTGTAGAACACTGGAAAATTGATATTATGTTCATATTTTTCAGCGTTTTGGGTTAGTTACCAAATCGTGTAAAACTGTTTACCGTGGTAACTAGTGATAGGACTACACAAAATGCGTGTACATCTCGTCTAACTGCTGAATAGGATAGAAACATGTTTCAGCAATTGACTGATAGATCTAGCGACGAGGACAAGAGTGAAAACGGTGTGCATATTGATTGAAATTGTGATTTTGATAGAGATGGGGCGCAAGCAGTTTTAATGTGAAAATATTGCAAGGCCTCGGCCATCGGAGGCCCGTTAAATAACAACAACCTCTATTACAGTTACAACCGGGGTTTATTGTAATAGTATATTCATTTATCTTTAAAATGACGTGTAATTCATAAAAATCTGTAAACAATTACGAAAACTACAGCTTACTTTGTGCAAACACCTACAGGATGAAAATGGGAAAAAAATTTAATTCGGCCATAGTGTGTTTTTCAATTCGGTAGTTAATGTGTTAAGTACTTATGTATGAAAAACATTATCACTCAAGTGTTGACCCTTAGCAGTAATACATGAATGTGTTCTCAAAAGAATGTTGTCCTTAACAACACATAACATTTCTTGACTCATTCCATGAATGTCATCAGTTATGCATTCTTAATTGATGTAGACTCTTTCCTTCAAATACTTCCAGAGAAAAACATCTGGTGCAGTTAAATCAGGTGACCTTGATGGCTCGTTAATGTCACAACCATGCCAGATGATTTTGTTTCCAAATATTTGGTGTAAAATGTCTGTGGTTTGTCTTACAGTATGACAAGTGGCACCATCTTGTTGAAATCACAACAAATGGTGATTATCGGTAGCATTTACTGCTGGTCCAAGAAATGTACTGATCATGTAACAGACGTTTCACCATTAGCAGTTACTGCTTAGCCATTGTCATTTTCGAAAAAGTAAGGAACAGTCATTTTGACAGCTGTTAAATTATCCATCTTTCCATTTTAATTAAACCTCAGCGGTTATTTAAAAAAATGAGGAAAAAAAATTAATTAATAAAAATAAAACATTCCAGATTGAGTTAAAAGTTGTTTAAGCCTCACTGATGTGTTATAAGTCGCTCACAATTAATTAAAATTCCCACACTACTTTTGGTGGACCCTGTATTAACTCACTTTACTATGTCCCATTTAATTTGATGTTGCTCTGTGGACAATTTGGCTTCATATGCACGGAATTTAAAAAAAAGAATGTAATTGTTTGTGTGGAATTTTAATAATTTATGAAAATGAATTGGTTTTTGAAATTCACTCTTCCTGTCTTTACTTTCTTCAGCCTCTTTGGAAACTCCTGGTTGACATGGTAAGTATTCCCAGAGGAAAGTAAGATAATTTGTAGCTTAAGTATGTCACAGACTTAAGTAATATGATTACATACATAAATTACATAAATAACCTTATGTACAGAAATCTTGATTATAATAAGCTGTGAACAGAAATTACATACCGCAGATAAAGAGAAGAAAAACTTTGCAATTGAATTCTAATCATACTGAGGATTATGGAAATGCTTCCTGGAAAAGAAGGTTGAGGGAAAGAGGAGTAGAGAAAATCCTTTTTTGACAACGTTATAAAATGGACAGAGTTAAATTGCAAACAATGTTTTAATGAGCATAGTAATGGCCATTTATTCATTCAGGATGAGGCAGGTATAAAAGCCTTGACAAATAAACATGAGAGTGATCAGATGTTATAAAGCCTGGAGCCATCACTGCAACTGGTCCTTAGGACCTTTACACTAAAGCAACTGCTGTCGATCTACTTTTTATGATCATGCAGGGGTGCACAGCAATGAGAGGGCTGACAGACTAGCTTCGAGACCACCAGTATATGTGGATATGGATAATATGGATAAGGGAGAAACCCTTAAGACAATTAGTGATTGCCTGTTAGAGAACAACACTGCAATCAACGAATCAACAAGGCTAAGATTGCAGGAATTCGGCGTCAAATGTAAGACAAGCAGGGATAGATGTATGAGAGGATGCATCCATTGTGTATACAACCAGTGTGCTACAGGAACAGTTAGTATTCATACACTTCGACATTGGTTGAAGTAGACTGATCATCAATGGGTTTGCACGGAGTGCAGTGATGTCAATTCTGATCAACAATAACAATAACTGCACTAAAGTTGGGAGCCGCGCTGGTGTAATGGTTACCACACTGCGCTGGCCATTGGTGATCCGGGTTCAAGCCCAGGCGAGAACATTTGAAGGAGTGTCATCGAAGGGATTTGGACTGGATTAATTCAAGCCCTGGCAAGGACATTTGAAAGAGTGTCGTCGCCCAGGGACTGGAATAACCTGAACGGCTCCTGAGCCGACCCAGCTCTAAAGGGTACTCTCCGAAGACAGCGAGTATCTGCCTCAATGGCGAGAGGACACCTGTCAGCGTACAGGGAAAATAGGATACTCACATAAAATCAGTCTCAGGTTGGACATACTAACCTGAGATATTGCCTCGAGTAATAGCTGACGTACGTTAAAAAAAAACTGCTCTAAAGTATGTATGGGCTCTTAGTTGTGGTTTCTGTAGCAATTTGTTTGACATGTTGAGATTGCCAGCCCCCATAGATGTCATATTTGTCAGCTGTTATGACATGCCTGAGGAAGCACTAGTCCTGTTCTCTTTGTCTTCAAGGAGACCCCTAGGAACTGTACACAGGGCATCATCATCTTTGTCATCAATACCTGTCATCTCTAGATGGATTACAGGTCCAGTATAAAAACATGCCAGGCTTCTGCCCTATGCCAGGTCTTTCCACACTTTCTAATCCCTGTCATATCTGTCTTCATTTCTCTTTTCTTCATGTATTATGTAGTATTCCTCCATTTTTTCTTACCCTGGTGATTTTAGAACAGCGACTGCCTTGTAATACCATTAGCAAGTTTTACATAAAATATTATGTGTGCTCTTAATTATTATGTATGTGGAAATTATTATGTGAGAAATAGTAATTGAGGACCATGACAAATACAAAGAAGAGAGGAGCACATTTCATGTACAATAAAATACACACACACTAAAATGAGGTCAGGCAAACACTAAGAATGAGAAGATAGGCAATTAAAGAGGCCAAAATAAGACATAACATAGACACTAAACATGAGAATGGGCAACTTTTGGATATTCTTCGTTATTGTCTGTAAGGAAACATAGATACTGAGCATGTAGTGGTTAGAAAGAGCTGAGCACCTTGAAGTGGAGTGAAAAGATCACCTATGTTGAACTGATGACAAGAACCAGACAGACGCAGGCAAAGGATGTGTCACACATTGAGGAAAACCGTTGGTAACATTACAAGGCATTCCTTGTTCTTGATTTCTAAGGGTAATCAGTTCATTCATTCATAACCCTCCACTCCCAAAGGAGCAGAGGCCTTCAACAAACACATGCCAAGTCCTCCTGTCACGTGCCATCATCTCAAGTTCTTTCCATGTTCTCCTTATCATTTTCACCTCTGTTTCCAGCTCTCTTCTCCATGTGCTTCTTGGTCTACCTCTGCTTCTCTTGCCCTGGGGGTTCCAGAACAAGGACTGCCTTGTAATGCTATCAACAGGTTTCCTCAGTGTGTGTCCTATCCATCTCCATCATCTTCGTCTCATCTCTTGTTCCACTGGCATTTGTCTAGTTCTTGTCATCAGTTCCACGTTGGTAACCTTGTCATACCATTTTAATCCCTCTATTCTACGCAAGCACCCATTTATGACAGTCTGTAGCTTTTTGGTAGTTGTCTTTGTTGTTCTCCATGTCTCAGAGCCATACAATAGGACTGACTTCACATTTGAGTTGAAGATTCTTATTTTCGTGTTGGATCCGATTTCTCTTGATCTCCATATATTTCCCAATGCAATGAAAGCTCCTCATGCTTTTTGTATTCTTATTTTGATATCACTGTCTGTCCCTCCAACTTTGTCTATATTGCTACCAAGATATGTGTACGATTCTACATCTTGTATTGGTGTATCTTCAAGTTCAAACCTGTTATCATTACCTGCATTTATTCTCATTATCTTTTGTCTTTTCCCTGTGTATTTTCAGACCCAATTGCTGTGACCTCTCATCGAGTGTTTTCAATTTGTCCTGCATCTGATTACGGTTATGGGACAGAAAAGCCAAGTCATCAGCAAAATCCAGATCATCCAACTGGACTCTGAAGGGTAATCAGTAGGGGAAGATAAACACTTGGAGAAGAGAACTGAAGACAGAAATGAAAAGGATGAAGAAGACATGGAAAGACCTTGAGCAGACGGCACGGGACAGGAGAACTTGACATGAATTCACTGCAGGCCTATGCTCCTTGTGGAGCTGAAGGATAGTGAATGATGATGATGAAATGTTCATATGAAGAAGAGTAGCACACGTCATGTAACATGAAAAACACAAAGAAATGGACCCAGCAAGCGCTAGGAAGACAAGATCAGCAGTTAAAGAGGTCAAAATAAGACAAATAAAATGGTGTGACCATATGAGAAGAGATGAAAAGATTAATGTGTTTAATGAGATGAAATGCTTTAGTGAAAATTATAATGGAGAGGAAAAGTTGATGGCAAAGTGAAATAAGAATAAGACCTGTATAAGTTTGAAGGAAACATCAAGACATTTACAGTAAATTACGTGTTGTAGTGTACGTCAAGAGGAATGGAAAACATACTGACGATCAATATCAACCTGTTGTTGATGTGGAAATGGTGCTTGACCTGTTCTGATTCCTGAGAGTAAAAAAAGACTGAACATTTTGGTCAGTCTCCAGAGTATGTGGACACATGGTATTGATGAATTTTACGGAACTTTTGCTATAATTATTCAAGCTTTTTGCAACTTTTATACCCCTCTGTCACAGTGCTTTTGATTGCATTATTAATTTTACATGTTCTGTAAGAATTTTGAATAATTTATTAAAATATTTACTTCGACTACTACGTCATTCTTCTTCTACTCTGGGGTGTAGAGGTTTGCCACAGAGAGCACCATTAATAACATATTTACATTTCCTAATTTACTTTTTATTGCAGGAACCGGAACAACTGGTTTCAACTATTGACTTCCGATACCTGTATGTATTGTCAGCAAACCTTATTTTGTTTATTGTTAGCTTCTTAGCTGTTCTTGACTGCACAGTATCTGTAATTTGACTAACACTTTGAATTTGGTAGGCAACAGAATGTCTATTGCTGGAAACACAAAGTAGAAAGGCATTACCAGAGCTATTAATTTAATTTTTAAAAAAGGTAAATGATTAGAGCTCACTAAGAATAAGTCAGATAACTTCACATTGTTTTCAGATTGGTTAGACCTAGGAAAATGTGGAAAAGAACCGTATTGTGTGCGCATGCAGAAGCTTGAAGGAACTGGAAACAATACTCATCTGGCTTATTACACAAGACTGCTCTAAATTTTAAAAATATTCCATTGCTTAATAATTTAATAAGAATGTGCAGCAAAAGATGAGGGAAAATACCAGTGGCAGTATAATTCTAATTTCACATTTCTATAAGGCTGGTCACCCATGTATAACCTGGCCTTGGTAGTAGGGGAGCAGAGAATAGTAATACTGTAAATTGCTAGGCATGTCGTAGAAGGTCAATAAGGAGGGTTTGACATGAGGCTGCCTACTCCATGCTGAAGAAACCTAAGCCAATAAAACTTTAAAAAAATAGACAAGTCAACCAAAACGATCACCCATGTGGAACTAACTGATGAAAAGAACCAAACAGATATCAGTGGGTGGAACAGTCTTTGAGAAGATGATGCAGGCGTGGAACAGGACACAAATTGAAAAAAAACTAGTTGACAGCATTACAAGGTGGTCCCTGTTGTGGAACCTCAAGGGTAAGAGAGATAGAGTGAAACAAAAAAACGCATGGGAAACAATACTGGAGACAGACATGAAAGGGATATAGACGTGGAACGACCTGGAACGGATGGCACAGGGCACGAAGGTTTACAGGTATTTTTTTGATGACCTATGCTCCATGGTCAGCTGAAAGGTGATGATGATGATAAGGCTGGTGGAACCAAGTTGTCCTATTTTAAACTGTCATGGCTGTTGAGGTGGGTGCAAGAGGTCTCGCGGCTGCCTCAGTGTATGATCTACTGAAACGGTTGGGGTTGAGGGGACAGTCAAGAACAAGGGCATTTAAGAGGCTCAGCGAAACTGTGGAAAAGGCATCGTAACGGGCTATGGAACTCGAGACAGTAATTTGTTTTCAACATAGGGGTTACTTTCACAGTTGCCTCCAGCTTGCAGAAAATAGGAGTGAATTTGAAAGCTGCATCCAAAGTAGAGTGGGTTCAATTCTCTGCTCTAGACAACAGGAGACTGACACTTGGGAGTCATGACCTATGTGCCCCCCCCCCCCCTTTAGAGTGTAAAGGGGATTAAGGGGCCGAAACACTTGATCAACTGGGGGACTACTTCTGATGATCAGATTGCCTTCTGTTGTATCGCTGTGTATAGAGTTTCCTATCATAAACATATAGAGCCTCAGATGTCTTATCTCAGTTATAAATATATAAAGAATGTTTATGATGTGTCTACAGAGAAGATGCCCTAACGAAAGACGAAGCTATTGGTATGTAGAGCTCAGTAATATTTAATGTATGGCTCAGTTGAATGACTGCTGAGTAATATTGTATGCATGGCTTAATAATAATATATGTGTGGCTCAGTAATATTAATGTATCAGTCATATGAGTGGTTTAGTGTTATTGTGTGTGTGTGGCTTAGTAATACTGTTTGTATGTATCATCATCATCATTCCTTTCCATTCCCCATGGAACATAGGGCTGAAACAGTTGCTCTCCATCGATTTCTATTCTGGGCTGTCTTTTTCAGCTGTGCCAAAGTAATTCCAATTTCCTTAGCCTCCTCTTCCACAGTTCTTCTCCAAGTTCTTTTCCCTTGTGGGTTCGAGTCAAGGGCAACTCTGGCTATGCTTGATTGTTCTCTTCTGAGTGTATGTCCTATCCATCCCCACTTTCTTACCTTAATTTCCATTTGTATTGGCTGTTGCCCGCCTCTTTTCCTTAGCTCTACATTTGTTATTACATCTGGCCATCTTATGCGCAGGATCCGTCGGAGACATCTATTTACAAATATCTGTAGTTTGGAGGTGATACTCTTTGAGACATGGCATGTCTCTGAGCCATACAGCAAGACTGACTTTACATTTGAGTTAAAGATTCTGATTTTATTCTCTCTGGATATATCTGAGGAGTTCCATATTGGTCGAAGGGCATTAAAAGCGCATCTGGCTTTATTTATCTCAGAACAGATGTCACCATCGGTTCCCCCTCCTTTGTCAGTGTTACTTCCCAGATATGTAAAACTTTCTACTTCTTCAGTAACTTGACCATTGATCTACATAGAGTCCATCTGCCTATTAGTTATCCTCATTTCCTTTGTTTTATTGACATTTATGTGTAGTCCCATCTTTGCTGCTTCTGTCACTAATCTATTTGTTTTCTCATGCATATCTTGCTGTCTGTGTGATGGAAGGCACAAATCATCTGCAAAGTCAAGATCCTCCAGCTGTTTGTTGAATGTCCACTGTATTCCTGTCTTCTCTCCTTCTGTTGTTTGCCTCATAACCCAGTCTATGACCATGAGAAAAATTGTTGGTGATAGCAGGCACCCCTGTCTGACCCCGCTGTGTACTGTGAAGGGCTCTGATGGTTTTCCTTTGTGCACTACTTTACATGAGGCCTCCTGGTAGAAATCTTTGATGATTTTAATGAATTTCTCTGGGATTCCATAATGTTTCAGGATTTTCCATATCACATTATGGTCTATACTATCGAAAGCTTTTTTGAAGTCCACAAAATTTATACATAAGGGGGTCTGCCATTCATTTGATTGTTCTATGATGATTCTGAGTGTTGCTATCTGGTCTGTACATGATCTTCCTACATGAAATCCTGCCTGTTCTTCTCTGAGTTTGTAATCCACCGCCTTCTTAATACGGTCAAACAAAACTCTGGTCAAAATTTTTCCAGCCACTGCTAGCAGTGTTATACCCCTCCAGTTGCCACATGCAGTCAAGTTTCCTTTCTTTGGCAGCTTGATAATGTGGCCTTCCTTCCAGCTCTTTGGGATGGCCTATTTTTCCCAGATTTCCTTGAAGAGCTGGTGTAGCAACTCTGTAGTATATGGTATATCTGCCTTCAGGGCTTCTGGTGGTATTCCATCTGGTCCGGCAGCCTTCCAATTTTTAGCTGTTTTATTGCCCAAGAGATCTCTTATTTAGTGGGTGGGTTCATGTTGCACTGTAGTGTCTCTTCTGCTGGTTCTATGATGGATTGCTGTATTGGTTGGTTTCGGTTTAGGATTTCCTTAAAATATTCAGCACATCTGGCCCTTTGTTTCTCTTCATTGCTAATGCTTTGCCCTTCTCTGCTCTTCACTGTTGTATTGTGGTTTAGCTGTTTCTTAGATAAAATTTTAGTGATATTATATAATGTTTTAAAGTCTTTTTTTGTTGCAATCTCAGCTTCCTCTGTAAGTCTTTCAAAAAATTCTCTTTTATCTTGCCTGGCACTTTTTTTCACTTTCCTATCTAGCTCTCAATATATTGTGAGCAGTTGTGTTTTCTGTTCTGCATCTTTACAGTTGTTTACTTGTTGTTTGGTGTCTCTCCTTTCTCTTATAAGGTTCCATGTGTTTTCTGTGAGCCATTTTTTCTGTTGTTTATTTCTTTTGCTAAGAACTTCTTCACATGTATTCCTGTATGCTTCCTGAATTGTGCACCGATGATTATCTATACTTTCTTCTTCAAGGTTCTCCAGTGCTTCAAATCTATTTATCAACTTAAGGTTGAACTGAACTCTTGTATCTTTGTTCATAAGGTTCTGGGTATTATATTTCAGGCTTGCTCTGTCCTTGTGTGCCCTCAATTTTATCCTCAGTGATGCTAGGAGAAGGTGGTGGTCTGACACTACTTCAGTTCCTCTCTTTACTCTAACATTTTGTAGGCAGCGTCTCCATTTTCTTTCTATGGTTCTTCTTCTTCTTTGATCCTTAGCCGCCGACCGTCGAAGCAGTCAGTGGCCATCATGCCTAGTGGCGTCTTATAGGGCAACAACAAATTGATTCCACTTTGCTCGGTCGGTGGCCATCTTTCGTACAGTGCCCCAACTCTGGTTCATTCTTTGCATCTCAGCCTCCACAGTCCTCCGCCAGGTTGATTTTGGTCAGCCTCTCTTTCGTTTTCCAAAGCATAGCTGTTCTTGTGATGGCATCGGGGTCTCTTCTGAGGACATGGCCAACCCAGCTCCAGCGTCTGCCAGCTATGATGGTGTGCATGTCCTCTTGCTTGCTCCGAGTAAGCAGATCTTGGTTGGTGATGGTATTTGGCCAAAAGATTCGGTGAATTTTTCTTAGGCATGTTTTGTGAAAAGAGGACAATTTCGACATTTCCTTCTCTGTAACTCTCCAGCATTCCGCACCATAGAGAAGCACAGAAAGCACACAGCTCTGATATAATCTTAATTTTGTGCTTGTGCTGTATTGAGAGGACTTCCAGATGTTGTTTAGGCTAAAAAAGGCTGTTCTTGCCTTATTCATTCTGATGTTGATGTCTTTGCCTGCCCCGCCGTCTGGTGTTACTATGCATCCTAGGTATGTGAAGGTGTCTGTCTGTACCAGTTGCTGATTCCTTACTGATATGGGCTCAGGGTTGCTCACATTGAGCGTCATGACCTCTGACTTCTTTAAATTGATGTTCAAGCCCACCTGCTGGCTAAACTTATTAAGTCTATCCGTTTTTTCCTGGATGTGTTGATGTGAATGTGCTAGTAGTGCAATGTCATCTGCATATTCCAGATCTTCCAATGTAGAAAATGTAGTCCATCTTATTCCTCTTGGACTGCCCTCTGTTGTCTGGCGCATCACCCAGTCTATGACTGTTAAAAATAGAGTGGTTGATAAGGGGCATCCCTGTCGTACTCCTGTCTTCACCTCAAAGGTTAGGTTGCTCTGCCCAACACTACACGTAAAGTTGGCATAGAGGCTTTTTATGATTGACACTATGCAGCTTGGAATTCCATAAGCCCTCAGTATTTTCCATAAACTGTCCCTATGTATGCTGTCAAAAGCCTTTTCAAAATCAACGAAATTAATGTACAGCTGTCTTTGCCATTCTGAGCACTGCTCTATAATGTTCCTGAGAGTGAATATATGATCTACACATCTTCTGTTCTTTCTAAATCCTGCTTGTTCTTTCCTCAGTTTGTGGTCTACTGCTTTTGAAATTCTCTGTATAATTATCCTGCCTAGTATTTTGCTGGGAACTGAGAGAAGAGTGATTCCTCTCCAATTATTGCAGTCTGCAAGATCTCCCTTCTTGGGCAATTTGACAATTATTCCTTTGTTCCACTCTGATGGTGTTGTCCCCGTTTTCCAGACTTGTGCAAATAGTGGTTCTAATAGTTCTGCTGCTAGCTCAGGGTATGTCTTAAATAGCTCTGCATTTAAGTTATCATGGCCAGGAGCTTTTCCGTTCTTTAACCCTTTGATTGCTGTGATGATTTCTTCTTTTCGTGGAATGTCTGTACTTACATCTAATTCGTTTTCAGCCTCAGGAACATTCAGTTGTGTCTCTGGTGGTTCCTTGTTCAGAGTTTCTCTGAAGTGCTCTGTCCATCTTGTTTCCTGTCCCTCTGCTGTCGTGATGAGATTTCCTTGCTTATCTCTTACTAATGTAATATTGTTTGCACCTCGTCTTCCGCTGATGAATTTAGTTATTTTGTATACTGTGCTTTGTTCATTTCTCAGTGCTGCCTCTTCTGCCTGTCTTGCAAGATCGTCTAGGAAATTCCTTTTGTTGGCTCGGGTTTGGCGTTTAACTTCCTTGTCCAGCTGACTGTACTGTTCGCTATATAGTTGCTTTAACCTGGGGGACTTCGCTTCTGTTTTCTTTCTTTTCATTTCCTTTCTCAGTGTTATGGTGTTTAATGTTTCTGGTGTTATCCAGTCTTGCTTCTTCCTTTCCTGGAATCCCAAGCATGATTTGCTGCTTTCCTTATATATTGTTGAAATGGTGTTGAATTTCTGGTCTATATCATCAGTCAATGTCTTTTCCTGACTTTTGGCAAATTGATATCGTTTCTTTATGTCAGCCGCAAAAGCTTTTCTGGTAAGGGGGTCCTTCAATTTGCTGATGTCAAACCTTTTCTGTGTAGTTACAGTTGGTCCAGCCCTTCTTAGTTTCACTTTCAGTTTTGCTACTACTAAATGGTGATCACTTCCCACATCTGCACCTCTTCTTACCTTCACATCTTGTAATGCATGTCTCCATCTACCGTTAATCATGATGTGGTCTATCTGGTTTCTGTCCCGACCATTTGGTGATTCCCATGTTAATTTGTGAATTTCATTATGTGGGAAAAGTGTTCCTCCAATGACCAGGCTGTTAATACAGTAGACATTCAAAAATCCGGCAACCTCCGGACCTGAGGAGTGCCGGATTTTTGAAAATGCCGGATTTTTTATGGTTATATATTCTGTACATATTTAACAGAAAATGACTACCTGTACACTTTATCTGCGATCGACAATGCACGATGTTTACGTTTTACACCACTTCTTTTAGTTGCTGAATCCATAATGGGGCTAAACAGCAGCAAATAAATGATAAAATGAGAAGGAATGAGCAGGAATGCCTGTTAACACGTGCAAGCAAGACCCAACAGCTGCATCAAAACATAAACTGCTCCAGAAAACAGTGGCGCGCCAACGCGGTAAATTTAAAAATGCGCTCCGAAATCCATGCCGGAAATCTGAAGGAACCGGATTATCGATGGCCGGATTTTTGAATGTCAACTGTATGTCACGAAATGGATTTAGGACTAGAGACTGTCTACATATAGTGACAAGACAATAGTAAGAAGAAAGACTGAAATGATAGATTCAGATAGAAATATAGTGCAAAATGTGAAAGTTGAGACCATTGGCTCCGAGGTTGAGAACCGAGGTTGATTCTTTCCTCGCCACTTCGGACGTTTAAATTGCCATGGCCTCGAACCACCTCTAACTACCCTATGGGGATAAGGTTAAATTAAGATTCACAAACACCAAGGTACAGACAACATATAGCTACTGTACTAAAGGAAATGACTGATGCCAGCTACAATTTATACAAGTTTATTATACACCTATAAACAACTCATACATAAAGTGCGAGGATGCACACCTGAAACAAAATCAAGCACAGTTAAAAATGCATCAACCCCAACCCTTCTCCCACAATTGCAACCTGTATGGAGAAAGAAGGTAAGGTTAACTGAAATGAACTACACTGCACTTGATGTCGCCTACACTCCAAACTAGCTGTTCTAAATTCTAACTCTAACTCTAAGTCCACTGATAGCTGGAACGACGGCGAAGTGACTACACAATCTCTGCACAGACTTCGGTTCTACACAGCCTATCCTGGAATCTCCTGAACACAACTAACTGCACCTCTAAACTTCAGCAGCTGTCCTCTGCTATGATTCACCAAAACTAACAGTTCTGCCTATCTGTGCTGACTTCAGTAGAGAGAATGTTTACCCTCTCTCTCTCCACTAACTCTGGAATTGATGACTGAGGTTTAACAGAACCCCACTGGATTCTGGACTGGAACTGTAGCGGACTTCTACCACTCTGAAATTACCTGCCCGAGTACCTATAACTGGGCCGTCGGCTTTATTATGGCCGTGAAGAAGCGAACATAAAATTACCACAACGCGGCAGCCTGCCAAATCTGCGTGTGTAACGAGCGTTAGAGCTCAGGATTTATCCACGAAAATCCTATTCGCTGGAAAATGTCTTCCCCTGGCTGGGAAAACGTATTTTCTTCCTCTCCTTCCACCACTGGCAATTCATGCGAGACTTTGGGTGTCTGCGAACTGTGCCGTGGGAGAAATTTTGAGGTATCAAAAATTCTGCTCTTCCCCACAAAAAGCCGGTACCTGCTGTTCAGACGAAACAAAACAACAGCTAAACAAAACGTAATAAATCTATTTCTAATAACACCACCTCCCTTACTCTTCACCACGTAACTCCCCTCTCTACCTGAGCCTACAAAGTAAACATTGGCTAACCCAGATCGCTTGTTCTGCCTGACTAACTCCGAGCAACAACAATATTTTCACTGGCCCGTCTGGGCAGACGTACTGTGGCCTACTTCTTACGCTGACACTAATGCCGTAATGTTTAACACAACTAAAACTAGCCTTCTCTAGGAATTCCTAAAATTCCCGTCAATAATAGTAATCACATTCAAAATGTAATACAAAATAATTCCCTTTAAACTTACTTCTCCCATCTTCTGAATTCACAGAACAATAATGCACAATCAATAACATATAATCCTGTTTACGCTAGCATCTACCTGCCGTCAAAAGTTATACATAACCTGTTGCGTGATAAATTCTCGCAACATCATTTTATTACAATATCTATTTTATAACGCAAGGGCAACAACTGCTTGAAATTTATAGTCACTTTTCTCGGTAAGCATTTGTCTTCTCGCGTTGGTATCGAATGCAGTTAAGTTTGAGCTGTGGTCATTTTGCGCTGGACTGCGCATGACTTGTCTTGCTTTTTGGTCGATCGGTTTCCGCCCACCACTAGTGGAGTGAGCGATTTGGAATGGCGAAAGAGATGCCTCGTTGAAGAGGGGATCTCCGCTATTTTTTGTTCTGTCAGGGATGTGTAGTCCTCTTAATGGATATTTCGTTTATTCGAGATAATACCTCTAGTGTTTTCCCACATGCCGGGAGGCGTGATATTTCTGTGTATTTCATGAAAGCAAGGTAAATTGACTTTTTCATTAACTCTATCGATTTTGGGTCGTGAGCGATTTCGATTCATAGCCTGTCGCCGAAAGTCGTCGTCACGAGATGTTTTCCCAGCTCACATGTCGCTGCATTGTACTGCATCGGTTGATGCATGTACCAAGGACCATTACTTGCTACTTTGTTAAATGAACTAGGTTTGGAAAACCTTTATTATCTAGAGGATATTTTTGAGGACATTATTTATACTTCGGCAGACGTGTCTGTCTTGCTGAAGTCAAACTAAGGAGAGTGAACTGATCTCATACATCTGGTTATCTCCTGGCTGTTATAGAAAAGGATGGAGTTTTTCACCTGACTACATTTACAGCACTATGAAATATAACATGCATCTGACTCATCATTGTAATGCTGTCTACCGTCTATTGCTGTATTGAATGTTGCTGTGATAATGACTGTTTGATGTGCCTACATATTCGCGTAACCATTTTGTCACTGTGGCGTCCACAATAAATAATGAAGAAAAACGTCAACGGCTGTTTCAAGAATCATTGACTTTATACGTCGTGAGTTTACTGACGTCCTATGTGGATTGCCCTGTTATTTTTGTATGAACATTGTTTTGACTGAACACATCTGCACACTACACAAAACCAGACATGCGGATACCATCCATCATCATATGGCATCACGCATCATTTGGTGGCCATAAGCTGGTTTGATTCTGGTACCAGCAAACACGGGGTCCCTTACCCACTTCATTTTCAACAAGAATTCATCAGCATCCTTCAAGAAATTAACATTCTTCAATACAGTCAACATCTTCAAAATTTTCAAAGTACTCGGCGTTGCCCGGTAAAAGTCAAAATTTCAACTTTTTGACGGAAACAAGAATTTGACAGTACCCGGCGTTGTTACATGTTGCCGGATAACTCGGACTGCTGTTATCTTTTACGCAAGTCAAGCAAGTTGCTGCTGTCAAGGTTCCAGTGCTGTCGTTTTTGTGAAGGTCAAGTGCCGGTTGAAACGGGTTGTTTTCTGAAGAAGGCCAAGTACCGATTTCCATCAACTTACTTTTGGATTAGAAGGTCAAGTGCCGAAACAACTCAACACACAGTATTTCAGAAGCTCTTGTACCATCGTGTTAGCAGTGGAAGCAGTTCAGATGTGCCATCATCGTTGGAGCTTCGCTCTTTAGGACGTTGATTGACATCCGTTTTTTCTGCTGTTCTACGATTGGAAGCCTATAAGTTAAGTGGCCTGTTTGTATGTAAACTGTGCCCTTATACTTCTGCTGAGTCTTCTGTGTATCATCTCATTCTATATGTTATATGTTTATATGTTATTTGTATATTTATATGTTTATATTTCAGCGGGTTCTCGGTTGGGTGGTGTCTCCGTTAGATTATGCCACGTCATAGAGGTCGTCTATTGTGAGCGTTTTCTGTAGGGTTTGCAAATTTCTGATACTGGAATTTGCTAAGCGACTTCTGTTGCTATTTATGTTAGCTGTGATGACATGTTTTAATATTGTTTTCGTTATTATTTCGCATTCTTTAGTTTTGTTTTGATTTGTTTGTATTTGTTAGCCTACTCTTGTCTATAATTTAGTTTCATACAACATTTTTGTTTATACACTGTGGTGTCATGTATTTTGTTTAATTCTATCGCAGATATCGTCACATTTTTTGTGATATTTCATTAATTTCTGCTTTATTTTTAGTTGATTTCTGCGAACGTTTTTGTATTGTTGCTGATCTTTGTTATTGTTTACATTGTTATTGTTTACATTGTTTGTATTGTTTACATTTTCAATGTTTACATTCTGCATGTGTTTACATAGTCATTGTTTACAGTTATAGTAATTAGTTAATGGGCTATGCTAATGCACTGTTACTACTACACTGATGATAAATGAATGATGAATAGTGTCGTGCACTATTGAATGAGAAGTGCACTTATGATCAAGAATTGAGTGCTGATATTTCATATACAAGTTCTTTGATTGGAGACTTGTTTCCCACAGAGACTGGGATAATATAATGTGATGTGAATATACAAGTGCTTAATTAAGACTTGTTACACTTAGGTTTGAAATAAATTAGTTAATTATTTCAGGTTTTGGACTCATATGTTAGACAACATGTCTACATTTGAGCACTTTATTGAGCAGGGTAAATTGCTTGGGAAGACTGGTGATAAGTTAGAAGAATTTGCAACTGCTCGATATGATAAAGCAATGGAAGCTGAACAAAAGAAACTGCATATGGAAGCTGAACAAAAGAAACTGCAGATGCAGGTGGATGAAAAAAGATTCCAAATGGAAATGGAAAAACAAAAAAGGGAATCAGAAGCTGAGGAAAGAAAACTCCAGCTACAGCTAGAAGCTGAAAGACTTTAAAAAGAGGCTGAGAATAAAAGACTTGAAAAAGAGGCTGAAAATAAAAGACTTGAAAAAGAAGCTGAAAATAAAAGACTTGAAAAAGAGGCTGAGAATAAAAGACTTGAAAAAGAAGCTGAAAATGAAAGACTTCAAAAAGAGGCTCAGGCTGAGGAAAGAAGATTACAGAGAGAGTCTGATGAGAGGAAAGAGAAAGCAAAAATGGAACATGAAGAAAAGGTCTTAGCTTTAGAGTTGGAAAAATTGAAATTGACGAGCATGAGTAATGGTAATGATTCAAACAAGGGTTCATCTTCTGGTAAGGCTAATAATGATACTTTTAAGATTAAGTTACCAACATTTAGTCCTTCCAGTGATGACATAATGTTCTATCTGGACAGATTTGAACAAGCATGTACAGCTCATAACATAGACAAAGCAAAATATGTTTATCAGTTATCAGGGATACTGACAGGTAAAGCTCTAAGTATATTAAATATGGTGGATGAACCTGACAAGAACAATTATGAGGTTGTCAGGGCCGCTTTGTTAAAGAAATATCAGCTTAACGAAGACGGCTATCGTCTACAATTTAAAAACATGTTACCTGAAAATGGAGTTGAATTCTCCGAGTTTATTGCAAGAATACGCATTACTTTCTCACGATGGGTTGAACTATCTAAGACGGAAAAAACTTATGAAGGACTTATGGACTTAATACTTAGAGACAAAGTCATGTCGTCTGTCAATGAGTCTTTCCTTGCTTTCCTTCATGAACGTAAACCTAAAACAATAAAAGAAATGGAAGATTTCTGTTGCCAATACGTAACTGCGCACCCACACATAACCATGGGTAACTCTAAGGTGAAAGAAGGTTTACCAGTTGCTTCGGCAGCTCCGTATGGTCAAAACTTTGCTCGTAGATTCCAACAAAATTTTGATAGAAAGAGTAGCGGTAATTTCTGTCAAAATCATGGAAATCAATTTCATGGTGATTCTTCTTCGAAGAATTGGAGACAACCTGATAGTACTCGTTACTATCACCCTAATAATTATAAGCATTTCAAAAGAGGATATGGTAATAGAGGTTATTCCTGCCGAAGACCTCAGAACCAAACAAATAGATGTTCGCATCAATGTGAACATGATAGTAATCGTGGAAACTGGAATTCGAACCAGGATAACAATTACAATAGAGACAATAATAACTGCAGAGATAATAATAACTCTGATAACTTCAGAGGTAATAATAGTCGGGGTAGATCTCAACACAAAAAAAAGAGATATCAGCAGGCTAATGCTGTACAACAGGAAACTGAGGGAGCCTGTAATCATGTTGTTGATAGTAAAAACTTTGACGCTGTCACTGGTTCTGCTTTTGACTTTGAGAGAGCAAACAAATGCCCCCAATGCAGTACTTTATTCGAACCGGGTACCATAACTACTTTGAGTTGTGGTCACCCACTTCCCGCTCTTCCTGCTGCTGTTGCGCATGACGGGAGGGGTTCTTTAATTCTACATAAGGGTCTTGTTAATGATACTCCGGTCTCACTACTTTTCGATTCCGGATGCACCACTATTGGTGTTAGACAATCGCTTGTAGATCCATCTTGTGCTACAGGAAGGGTTATTAAATGTGTCACATTTGGCGGCACTCTAGAAAAATATCCTACTGCTGTAATTCGCATTGCCACTCCTTTCTTTACTGGAGATGTGCATGCTTGTCTCTTACCTAATCCTATTGCGGACCTTATTATTGGTCGTATTCACGGAGTTAGGGAGTGTACCCCACAGCAGATTGCTGCTTGGGAAGATAATAACATGCAAGCTACAAATGCAGTAGTTACAAGAGCACAAGCTCTACAAACACCCGAAACTTCACTGAATAGTGATAATGAAGTTGATAGCCAAGATAGTCACTTAGTAATCACTCGTGACTCTTTCATAAAATTGCAAGAAGAAGATCCTTCTTTAAAAAAATTCTTCGTTCTTGCGAAGAAAGGTGATCCGAATCAGGATACAAATAGAAAATCTTGGATTGCAATGAGAAACGGCGTACTTGTACGTATGGTACAAGATTCGACTACGTCGGCACATTCGCAAATTCTTGTTCCCAAGAGCATGAGAGTCCAAATATTACAACATGCTCATGACTCGCAATGTGCTGGACATATGGGTTTTGCCCGTACGAAGTCGAGAGTCCTTGCGGCTTTCTTTTGGCCTTTTGTCAATAAGGACATTCGTATTTACTGCCGATCATGCAAGGTATGTCAGGAGGTCAAATCTAGAGGACCACGACATGCTGCGCCTATCCAGGCTGCTGACATTCCTATTCGGCCGTTTCAGAAAATGGCCATAGATATTATTGGCCCTTTTAAGGTCAAGTCGGCCAGAGGACATCAGTTTATCCTTACATGTGTCGATATGTGCACACGTTGGCCAGAGGCTATTCCTCTTAAGAGCATATCTACTACAGATATCGCAGATGCTCTTTGGTTGATATTTTCTCGCTTGGGGTTCCCCAGAGAAATATTGTCAGACCATGGCACTCAACTCATATCTGACACTATGTCACAGGTAATGTCTACCTTACATATTGAACGATCTCTCAGTAGTATCTACCATCCTATGTCTAATGGGTTAGTTGAGCGTCTGAATAGAACGCTCAAGACTTTGCTTGGTAAGATAACTGAAGATCATCCTCAAGATTGGGACAGGGTTTTACCCGCGGCTCTCTTTGCCTATAGAGAAGTCCCTAATGAACACACAGGATTTTCTCCCTTCGAACTTGTCTTTGGCGCGCGTCCACGCGGCCCTATGTCTTTATTACACGATCTCATCACTGCCGATGATATTAGCGATGAAACTCAATCCTCATATGAGTATGTCATTGCTCTTAGACAAAAGATCATTGAGGCATGTAAGCTAGCAACTGCTTCATCAGAAATTGCTAAAGAGAAGGCAAGGCAGTTTGCTAACAAGAATAGATGTCTACGACAACTTTGTCCAGGTGACAAAGCATTCGTCCTACTCCCCAGTAGGGAAAATAGACTTCTTATTGCATGGAAAGGTCCGTATGCAATAGTCTCTCGGATTTCCGATGTTGACTATGTGGTCGATATTGATGGAAAGCA
This sequence comes from Oreohelix idahoensis, assembly GCA_024509875.1. Classification (NCBI taxonomy): domain Eukaryota; kingdom Metazoa; phylum Mollusca; class Gastropoda; order Stylommatophora; family Oreohelicidae; genus Oreohelix; species Oreohelix idahoensis. The sequence continues at coordinate 774,252 of JAMPIV010005215.1, read as the reverse complement.
TAAAACTTTCCACATAAACATGCTTTCGGAATTTCACGAACGTCCGGACTATTTGCTGCCTATTTTCCAGGCAACGGATGATGCTCCTGCACCTCACGGTCATTATTCATCCCTGTCTGTCATTCAGGATGAGGAAGCTACCTTCTCTGATGTCAACCTTCCCCTTCCAGTGGTTCCATTACATTCCACGGAATCTTGGAAAAACGTTTCTGTTTCTCCTAATCTTTCTGGTGACGAACATCGACAAGTCTCGTCGATGTTACAAACATTTCAGGATGTTCTCACTGACATTCCTGGACACACAGATGTCATAGAACATGACATAATTCTTACCGACAATAATCCAATTAGGGTTAGGCCGTATCCTATTCCTATACACTTTCAGTCGCAAGTGGAAAAGGAATTGGATGAAATGATTCAATTAAATATAATTGAACCATCGACTTCACCATATTCTTCTTCCATGGTTATTGTCCGGAAGAAGGATAAGAACATACGAATTTGCGTTGATTATCGCAAATTGAATCAGGTCACAAAGTTCGACGCTGAACCGATGCCTTTGTTAGAAGATCTACTGATTAGACTTTCTAATTCTAGATTCTTCACTAAACTTGACTTGTCTAAAGGTTATTGGCAAGTGCCTTTAGCAGAGCATGCCAAACCTCTTACTGCTTTTTCTACACCTAGGGGTCTATTTCAATGGAATGTTATGCCTTTTGGTCTCATGAACGCCCCTGCCACTTTCGTTCGCATGATGCGTCGAATTCTGTCACATCGTTCGGATGTCATCGCATACTTAGATGACATCTGTCTCTTCAGTGATACCTGGGAAGATCACTATTTAGGGTTATATGACTTACTGTCCACTCTACGTGAGAATAATTTGACAGCAAAACCTTCTAAAGCTTTTGTTGGTTTTGGTGAAATCTCTTTCCTGGGTCATCGTGTTGGTCATGGTCTCTTGAAGACAGAAGACCACAATACTTCCAAAATACTGAACATCTCTGTTCCTAAAACGAAGAAACAAGTTAGGAGTCTCTTAGGTTTAATTCAATTTTATGGGAGATTTATTCCAAATTTATCTTCGATCATGGCACCTCTCTCAACATTGTTGAAGAAAGGTTCGCCTAATCTGGTCCGTTGGTCTGAAGAATGCCAATCTTCACTAGACCAAATCAAGAATATATTTTCTTCTCCTCCCATCTTAAGATTACCTACTCTTGATAGGACTTTTGTTCTTCGGAGTGATGCTTCATCCACTGGGATTGGAGCAGCACTGATGCAAGAATATGCAAATACTCTGCATCCTGTTATGTACATTTCTAGAAAACTAAATGCGGCAGAGAGGAACTACTCGGTTTTAGACCGTGAGTTGTTAGCGATGGTTTGGTCAATTCTAAAGCTACAAAGATTCCTCCTGGGCGCACATTTCATTCTAGAGACTGATCAGAAAGCTCTTACAGCTATTCAGACTAAGAATTTGAAGAGTTCGAGATCCACTCGATATGCTATAGCTCTTCAACCTTTTCACTTCACGGTACGAGCTATCCGTGGTGCGGATAATGTGATGGCTGACATTTTGTCTAGATGCCCACATGACTCCAACTAATACTTCTGTCCTATATTTCCATATATTACAGAGTCATAACACACCTATATTTCTACAATAGATTAGCACATCTGTACTTACTTTATATGTACACACTATCGTGCTTTGTTGTCATCTTCTTCTGTTCGTTTTTTAAGATGATAGAGGAGGACTGAGTAGTTAATATAAGGGCCGTTAGTTTACTAAACAGCCACAATTATTAATAATGTATTGTACCTTATGAAGCATATTAGTTATTAATTAGCATTATATTGCTTGTACTTTCTCAGAATGTCATTGTTGAGCTGAGGACTTACCTTACTAGTATCAAGCATGACGAGTTCTAGATTGTGTACTTACCCTCGGAATACCAGAGCATATGTCCTGGATCGTCATGTAGTTTAACTTTACTATGTACTTATGTCATTACATGTCAAATAATGTACTATTTAAATTTTCCTATCAGATTTGTACATCCATTTTTAAAGACAATATTAGAGTATGCTGTTTAATGATGATTATAGTAACTTGCATACGTATATTGTGTTTACATGCTAACGTGATGTGTGTTGGTGACACCTCCCCGATGTGAATATTTTTTGAGACATATTTATTTTTCTGTTGAGGTATATCCTCACCAGACACTCTATAATTAGCCTATTGTTTGGCAATTTAATTAATTATCAGCGCATAATTCGTGCGTTTTGAGCCGCTTATCGCATGCTCTTTGATATTTAAAAAAAAAATATGTTCCACATTTTTTTTTTATCGGGAGGAGGTGGTGATATGTTGCGTGATAAATTCTCGCAACATCGTTTTATTTCAATATCTATTTTATAACGCAAGGGCAACAACTGCTTGAAATTTATAGTTACTTTTCTCGGTAAGCATTTGTCTTCTCGCGTTGGTATCGAATGCAGTTAAGTTTGAGCTGTGGTCATTTTGCGCTGGACTGCGCATGACTTGTCTTGCTTTTTGGTCGATCGGTTTCCGCCCACCACTAGTGGAGTGAGCGATTTGGAATGGCGAAAGAGATGCCTCGTTGAAGAGGGGATCTCCGCTATTTTTTGTTCTGTCAGGGATGTGTAGTCCTCTTAATGGATATTTAGTTTATTCGAGATAATACCTCTAGTGTTTCCCACATGTCGGGAGGCGTGATATTTCTGTGTATCTCATGAAAGCAAGGTAAATTGACTTTTTCATTAACTCTATCGATTTTGGGTCGTGAGCGATTTCGATTCATAGCCTGTCTTCGAAAGTCGTCGTCACGAGATGTTTTCCCAGCTCACATGTCGCTGTATTGTACTGCATCGGTTGATGCAGGTACCAAGGACCATTACTTGCTACTTTGTTAAATGAACTAGGTTTGAAAAACCTTTATTATCTAGAGGATATTTTTGAGGACATTATTTATACTTCGGCAGACGTGTCTGTCTTGCTGAAGTCAAACTAAGGAGAGTGAACTGATCTCATACATCTGGTTATCTCCTGGCTGTTATAGAAAAGGATGGAGTTTTTCACCTGACTACATTTACAGCACTATGAAATATAACATGCATCTGACTCATCATTGTAATGCTGTCTACCGTCTATTGCTGTATTGAATGTTGCTGTGATAATGACTGTTTGATGTGTCTACATATTCGCGTAACCATTTTGTCACTGTGGCGTCCACAATAAATAATGAAGAAAAACGTCAACGGCTGTTTCAAGAATCATTGACTTTATACGTCGTGAGTTTACTGACGTCCTATGTGGATTGCCCTGTTATTTTTGTATGAACATTGTTTTGACTGAACACATCTGCACACTACACAAAACCAGACATGCGGATACCATCCATCATCATATGGCATCACGCATCAAACCCCCGATTATCAAATTGAAAACCCCATAGTTCAGCCACGTGGTGCCGCAGTTTTTCAACCACGCGCTCCTGCATACATTCATTACTGATAGCACACACGTGCTCCAATTAATACCTCTATCACTTCCGTCCACAGGTATATGCGTAACTATATAAATAGCGAGCATCAATACTCTCACTAAAATCACAAATGAAAATACACATTACACGCTCCCGACTATTCTGTAAATAAATAAAATTCGCAGATGCGAGTTTCTCTCCCGACCGACTTTGCAATAATACAAAGCGGTGATATCTCAACTTTTAAACCATGCCGCTATTCCTTCAACAAGGAATTAAATGGACCTATAAAGTTTCTCAAGTCTATCACTAAGATCGAATTGATGGCTCTGGAGTTAAGAATTAAATTAAACTAAAACATCCCAAGAAACTTAAATGATCGGCTAGGACTAGAAAAATTAAATAAAGTCCTCACGCAAAAATTCATGCTTACCAAATCTCGAATGTCCAACTGAAGGGCAATCGACTTGACTCTGGCAACCCGGCTTTGGCAATTTTTCATTAAAAGAGAAAGAGGCTATGAAATATAGGCCTTTTTATAATCAAGACCCCCACGCGCCGACTTCATGACGTCATATGCGCGGCGTGGTTCTAAAGCCAATGAGAGCTCTGCATTTCAACTGCAGTTAGCTCTCAGCCAATCAGAACCTTAGATCGTTCTGATGTAACCAGTTTCTGCTAGACAAAGAACCGGGAATTGGTCCTAGCCCTATACTGCGGAAATGAAGCAAAAATGGCCGCAAATAATTTAACTCCCGAAAAATGCGTATATGGCCACGCACTATCTTTAAAAAAAAAGGACACTGGTGCAAATCCTGATCTAGCCTCTATAATCTTAATCTAGAATAATACTGTCTAATTCCCTACACCCCCATTCTAAACACATAGATCAAACTCCATCGTGATCTCATCTTGAAAAAAAAACGTAAATAATAGAAGGAGAAGAAACATGGAGAAGGATTTTTCTGTAATCCCTCCAAAAATAGTGAACTAAATGCAAGGAGAAAAAGACATGGGCCATTTGAAAGACAGAATCTCAGTACTCTCGTCACACTGTACTACAGAAACTTATTAATTTATCCCCATTTTCGTTTGCTGTTCCGCTGCCGCATTTACCCATTACTCTTTCATTATATGTATTGTGTCTTCCAACTTTCGCATTGAGGTCTCCCATTACTATAATAAGATCATATCTTTCTATGGTGAAGTGGTCTATCTGATTTTGCGTGTACCCATCTGGGGAGTTCCATGTGGTCTTGTGTATGTCTTTGTGTGGGAAGATAGTCACTCCGATGACCAGGTCATTCAAATCACAAAAGTTTACAAAGAGTTCTCCGTTTTCATTTGTGTTTCCTATGCCATTCTTTCCCATGATCAGTTCACAGTATTTGTTGTCTACTCCAAATTTGGCATTTAAATCTCCCATTACTATCTTAATGCCTCTCCTGTTTGTTTTGTCCAATGTTCCTTGGAGTTCTTCATAGAAATCTTGCTTCGTATCTTCATCTGCATTGTTTGTAGGGGCATAACATTGAATGATGGTGATTTTTCTTCCTTTTCCCTGGAATCTTGCTGTTATTATCCTGGGTGATATTGATTCACATTCTATTAGTGCTTTCCTAGCTTCCTGGGACATCATAATAGCAACCCTTTCTGTGTGTGTGTGTGGTCTTCAACCTCATGTCCTGAATATATGACATTTTCCCCTGTTTTGGTTATGAATTCACCAGTTCCATTTATTCTCGTTTCTGCTAGTCCTAAGAGTTTTATTCCATATCGTCTCATCTCTCCAGCTACCTGTGCTGTCCTTCCGGCCTCCTGCATTGTCCATATGTTCCAGGTGCCTATTCTAATTTTTGCCTTCATTGTTAGAAGAGTTGTCGGCAGCCTGACTTCCATTGACTGGCTTTCATCAGGTCTCTGCATCATACGTCCCTCTTGCGATGGTTCTTCCTGATTCGGGCTTTTATTTCTTTCCACATTTCAGTTTCTGTGATAAATAGGTTTTTCCCTGCAGGGTTGTCAGCCCTGTTCTCCAACTTCCTTTAACCTGGAGGAAAGGGGTGTGCCCACTTTGTCTGTCCCTTCCATTTTGACCAGCTCAGAATGGTTGAACCTACCAGGAGCAAAAGCTCCCGCTGATGTAGCTCACAATATTATCAAGGCACTCAAGCCGACCCACCACTTCAATGTATGTATCAGTAATATTAAATTCATGGCTCAGCTGTATTGTTTTCATGGCTCAGTAATAACATGGCTTAATAATATTATATGTATAGCTCACTTATATGAATATGTCAGTCCTATGATTGGTTAAGTGTTGATGTGTGGCTTAGTACTAATATTTGTATGTTTGATTAATATTAAATTAAAGGCTCGGCAATATTATATTACAACCACCTTGCCAATAACTTGCGATGAATTCACGCTGGACGAGATCAAACAAGCCGTTAAAAGATTGAAAAATTTTAAAGCTGCTGGAGTTGACGAAATTTCAGGGGAAATGATTAAAGCAGTTAATGACAACAACCTCTTGAGAATTTTAGATATTATAAATGAAGTATGGAGAGAAGAACAACCACCACAACAATGGAAAGACAGTATTATTGTAAAGTTACCGAAGAAAGGTGATCTATCAGACTGTAATAACTGGCGTGGTATATCTCTATTATCAGTACCTGGAAAATTATTATGTTGCATGATGTTAGAAAGACTTAAATTGCATGCTGACGAAAAGATCAGAGAAGAACAAGCGGGTTTCAGGCCGAAACGATCATGTATTGATCAAATATTCACACTAAGAACAATTATAGAAGAATCAGTGGAAAGGCAATCGCCACTTATTATCACCTTCGTCGATTTTCAAAAAGCCTTTGATAGTCTACACCGCCCATCATTGTGGAAGATACTTACAATCTATGGTTTTCCAACAAAATATGTGAATATAATCAAAGCGCTATATGACAATGCAAGATGTTGTGTTAGAACAAATAAAGGGAATACAGAATGGTTTACAGTAGAAACAGGGGTGAAACAAGGCTGTATTATGTCACCACTACTTTTTGGAATAGCTATTGATTGGGTTATGAGAAACTATACCCACAATGAACAATTAGGTATAAAATGGACAAATGGAAAATTCCTGGGGGACCTGGATTTCGCAGATGATGTAGCATTCTTAAGTTCAACACCAAGACAATCCCAAGAAGCAATAAATAATTTGTGTCATCTCTCGGTTAAAATAGGTCTCCAAATAAATGCCTCTAAAACTAAAGCTATGAACTTTTCTAACGAGACCTTTGATATCATCTTGAACGGGGAAAAACTACAGAAAGTTGAAAGTTTCAATTATTTAGGCAGTAAAATGACTCAGGATGGTGACACAACAAGAGAAATCTATACTAGAATTGCTTTGGCAGCTAGCGCCTTCAATAGATTATCTAACATTTGGAAATTACGATAATTGAATATACATACCAAGCTTCATCTCTTTAATTCAAATGTTATCTCAGTGTTAACATACGGCTGTGAGAGTTGGAAAATAACAAAATCATTGGAGAACAAGCTGAATACATTCGAGAACAAATGTCTTAGAAAACTCATGAACATCAGTTGGAAAGAATTCAAGACTAATCGACAAATAAGAGAAGACTCTAGGCAGAAATATGTCTCCGACTATATAAGGAAAAGACGATGGTCATATATCGGTCATGTCCAACGAATGCAAAACAACAGAATACCACTACAGGCGCTCACTTGGGTTCCTGAGGGTAAGAGGAAAAAAGGAAGACCAAAAGAAACACTCAGAAGAACAATAATAAGAGAAGGAAGAACGTTGGGACTAAATAATGTGCAAGAGCTAAGAGGAGTGGCGTCACAACGAACAACCTGGAGAGCACTGGTTTCTGCCTTATGCGCCGTGTTTGGTGCTTAAAAAATTTATTATTATAATATTATATTTATGGCTCAGTAATATGCATGACTTAGTTATGTTGAATAAATAGCTTGGTAATATATGCTTACCATACTTATACAATGTGTGTGGCTGAGAAATATTATATACATGACATTAATATATATATGTGACAGATTTTCACTAAATCAGTTAACATTTTGGCATTTTTAGATGAAGGTAAATCAGAGGTTCTGTGTGTGGAGAAAAAAAATGATTAACATTAAAAAAGATTCAAATCTATGAACCTGTTGAAAACTACTATTTACAATGATTGTGCAATTTAAAAATAAACCTAACTTAGAAGACACCTTGGTGGACAGAGGAAGTTAAAGAGAAAATCAAGGAGAAGAAAAAGGCATGTAAACAATACTTAGGAGCTAAAAACACAGCTGGAAAAGCAGAACAATATAGAGAATATGTGATACTCAGAACAGAAGCAAAGAACAAGGTGCTTGCAGCAAAACAGAAATCCTGGGAAAAATTTGGAGAAAAGATAGATGCTCAAGAAAACCAGAAATTGTTCTTCAAAACCCTAAAGAACATGAGGAAGGAAAAACAGTGCCCTCTTACATTTTTAAAGGATAAGCAAGGCAAATTGCTTACTGCCCCAAAGGAAGTAATGGAAAGAATATTTCTCAGAACTCCTTGGTGGTGAGCAAGGTCAAGCATCAGAAATGATAACCACTAGCACAGAGGAGGAAACCAATGGTGGCGAAGATGGCATCAGGATGGAAGAACTGAAGGCAGCACTGGAGAAAATCAAGATGGACAAAGCAGCAGGGCATGATGGTATAACACCAGAGATGGTTAAGTACATGGGAGCAGCAGGCGACCTATTACTCCTGAGGGTCTACAGGCAGCTGGGTGCCACAAGGCCATACCAAAGGATTGGGAGATTACCCATTTTCAAAAAGGGTGACAATTGACAGTGTGGAAATCATAGAGGCAATACTGTCATCATAACACCCATTTTCAAAAAGGGTGACAACCGACAGTGTGAAAATCATAGAGGCATATCCCTTCTCCGTGTTCCCAGTAAAATCTACTCTAGAATCCTGGAGCAGAGACACAAGACGCCTAGCTGAGCTACAAATCCACAAGTGGGTGAGGTCCAATGGGGCTTCAGAGCAAACTGAAGCACTCAAGACCTGATCTTCACACTCACAGCTGAGTGAAAAGGCCCTTGAGTAAAAAGGTGGGATGCATCTTTGTTTCTTGGATCTGGAAAAGGCCTTTAACAAGGTCCCCTGGAGCAAACTTTGGAACTGCTTGGCAAGGAAGAACATTCCAGCATCTCTGATTCAGGCTTCTAAAAGTCTTGCAGAAATTATGTGAGGATAGCAAACCATAAGTCTGAAGAGTTCAAAACCACCAATGGTGTAAGACTAGGTGATATCCTGTCACCTTATCTTTTCATACTCCTCATGGATGATGTCATCAAAGCATGTAAGGAGAGTTCAAGAAAGTATTCAGTGGGGTACTGGAAGATGAGACAGGTTGTATTTCAGAGCTGGCATTTGCCGATGATGTTGCCCTCATTGCTAAATCAGGGGCACATCTTCAATCCAACCTGAAAGTTTGGAAGAAAGAGCTGGAGAAGAGAAGGATGGTCATCAGCAGCTCTGAAACAAAAACCATGGTGATATCATGAGAGGAAAGAAGGCAGCAGATTAAGCTGGGAGAACAGGTCCTGGAGCAGGTCAATCACTATAAATACCTTGGAGCTGTCATTGACTGGAAGGGAGGCATCGAAGAAGATTTGGCTACCCGAAGAGCAGCAGCTAGGAGACTGCTTCAGGCCATAAATCAAGGATTCCTCAGCAAAAGAGAAGTTTGCAAGAAGATGAAGATGGCTGTATACCTCTCCACCTATGTCCCAGTCTTGACCTATGGATGCGAGTCATGGGTAATGACTACAACCCACAAAAGCCAGATCCAAACCTCAGAAATGAGGTATCTGAGGAAGGTGGCTGAAGTAACTAGAAGAGACATGGTCTGCAACCAGATGATGCATCATGGCCTAAAGGCCCAGCACCTGCAGAACCAAGTGGAGCAGTCCCAACTGAGATGGTTTGGCCGTGTCTGCAGAGTGGGAGAGGATCAGCTGCCACAACAGTGAGGCAAACTGGGAGCAGGGGATCCATGCCTCAAGGATGACCCAGAGTCCACTGGGAGGACAACATTGGACAATCTCTGAGGGACCGGGAACTAGAGTGGAACCGAGCTGGGAGGGAGACCACCGATGGGATAGTATGGCGCTCTCTCATCCAGACCTGTACACCTCCATGGTAGAAGGGGAATGACTAAGTAAGTAAGTAACTTAGTGGGTGACAAGCCTTGTTTATTTGTTGCATTTCTATTTTATTTTAGCTATCCTGGAAAGCATGAAAGAAGGAAAAGATAAACGAGGTAGGATTATGTCCAAAATGTGATTATTTTAGTTATCATTACAAAAATTAAATGGACAAAAATAATAGTAAAATAAAGGTGTTAACTGTGGTGTTGAGAACATCAAGATGTATTGTATTTTGTTTTTTAAATGTAAAAATAGAAAAACATTTTATCTGGTTTGGTTTGGTTTTTGGTCTATGCACAGAAAAACTGGTGATTGCCTTATGCATGGGATACCCAGTTCAACCCTATGTGAGTTATAATTTGGGTATATAGCGTTCTCTATCCTGTATAGCATATTACATTGGATACTTTTTCTGCGTTAGTTCTTCCAGACTGCAATTTGTCTGCCATATGCTGTGGCGTTGCCTAATGTCTGTAGTATTTATGGTGTATCCCTTTCCGTGTTCCTAGGCTCATTTTATCTGGCACTTATTAAATGTCAACCCTTTTAAACCTTGTGAGGAATAAGTCAGCCACAAGACTGTTCTGTCTGATATGATTTGGAAAAGGAGTACTTTCTGAGAACAGCACCTTTCTGAGAATGTGCCTTAGGCAACTCCATTTTGTACTTCTGCACTTTCATCAGTTCTTGACCTGCTGTTCTGCATAGTTGATCTTTTATGGTATTATTAAATACACCACTACCAAATTGAGCTACTGAACAACACACCAACCTCAATAATAACTCAAACTAAAGCATACAAACTTCATCGTAAGGAATAATATAGTAAAGTACATACAGCATATTCAGTATATTCATGCTAACCTTATTCTTGTCTTGTGCTATTCATACCATGTTTGTTCATGTCTTCCTTATCCTTTTCATTCCTATCTTCAATTCCCATCTCCCTGTGTATGTTATTTTTTGTTTGTCTCCCTCTACTTTTTCTTACAGTGGGGATTCCAGAACATGGATTGCCTTGTAAAGCTATCAACATGTTTTCTCAGTGTTGTTGTTGCTTTAACTAGGGCTGCTGAGCTTCTCACTCTTTTGCTGCCAATACTGAGTTGAAGAATCCTTGGTATTACCTATACTGTAAACCTAGGTTTTTTTCCGTAGCTTTTCTGCCATTCCAAATCTTGCTGAGTTGAAGTCATGAGCCCTAGTTTCTCCAGCTTAGCTTGCATTTAAAGGATCGTCACATCTGGTCCCAAGCTAGGAGTAAGAAGCGCGTGGCATACTGTACATTATCCGCCATCCAAGGGGGCTTCTCCTACTATGCAGAGCTAAAATACTGTGCTCTGGTTGTGGGCTCTCCCACGGAATTGTCACATCCTGCACAGAGCCACTTCTCTGCTCCCCCTGAATATCACTGGTTCCATAGTGAGATCCTCCTGCATGCAGTCAATCAGGTCAAAGCCAAAAAATCATGTCTGGGACTCAAAGTGACTTCTCCAAGCTTAGTGTACAATGCTCAAGCTTCACCACATGGGGAATCCATGGGAGTGTGTGGATGATTTCAAGAGTCAATGAGGGTGTAATTAGCCTCACAGACATAGGTTCACTTCCACACAGACATATATATATATTGTAGCATTGTGCATAGCTGGTGATCATATAAAGATGACTCTAGATATGCCTCCATGAATATTTTCTCAGTGTATGTCCTGTCCAGTGCTAGCATCGTCTCACCATTTGTCCCACTGGCACTTGCCTGTTGTCTATATTGTTATAGAAATTTTTTTTTTTTGGGCTTAAAGTTACTGCAAGATGGGGTTGCCAGCCTTGGTTGATACCCTACCCTCCTTGGTTAGTTGGCAGAAAGCAACCTTTCAGTCTGAATGCTTGTCTAGCATCAGAGTAAACTAGTATCAGAATCTCAAACTTTAGTTATATAGTTCACAGTCTTCTTAGATGTATCTGAAATGCGATTAACCAGTGACTAATGTGAAGAGCACTTAACTTTAATCTGTGTCTGGTTTGAAGTACAGTTATCTTTATTGAGATCTATAACAAAGGTAACCTGATACTTTAGAAACATTGTTTTTTCAAACACAACTACATTTCACTAAAGTTTCCAGCTCAGAATAGGAACAGCCAGAGTCCGCTGTGAGGACAACATTAGGCAGTCTCTGAAGGACCGAGGACTAGATTGGAACCAGGCCAGCAGGAAGACAGCCAATAGGATAGTAAGGCACTCCCTCCTCCAAACCTCTACACCTCACAGTAGAAGAGGGATGACTAAGTAAGCAAGTATAGGAACAGGCTGAAAATGAGGAAAGTCCGGGATTGATGGTAATGAGGTGATGTCAGTCTCTCATTCAATCTTCAGCTCGCCAAGAAGCGTACAAATTAATGCCAAGTCCTCCTGTCCTGTGCCATCTATTATTTTCCATACCTTCTTTATCTCTTTCCCTCCTGTCTTCAGTTCTCCTCACCATCTGTCTTCCAGTCTCCCCTCTACCTCTCTAACTGTGGGTGTTCCAGAACCCTGCAATGCTGCCAGCAGGTTACCACAATGAATGCGCTATCCAGTGCCAGCATCTTCTTCTCATCTCTTGTTTCACCATTCATGGAAAAGCTCTACGGAGATTCAAATAGCCTCAAACAAACTGACTACTGCTTTCTTTGAAAACATTCAAGTGGACGTGTGAGAGTGTACGACGAAGAACAAGAAGTAGTTTCACTGGCATCTGTCTGGTTCTTGCCATCAATTCCACATTGGTGATCTTGTCATACCATTTCAATCCTTCTGTTCTATGTAAGCATCCACCCATAAAAGTCTGTAACTGCCTGGTTATGGTTTTTATTGTTCTCCATGTTTTAGAGAATGATGGGATGGCAGACACGTTAAAGAAGTAAATCAATAATAAATCTTTTCTGTTACACTTCTTTATGTAAGCTATAAAGGTGGTTCCCATTGCAGATACTGCCCTAGGGGAGTGAAGTGTTAGAGACTTCATCTTACTAGGTCCAGCTTGTTTATGAGGGGGTGGCCAGTTCACTTGTTAGCTGCCTTTTGGCTTCCCTAACTAAAGAACAGAGTCAAGTATCCATTTACAGCTAGGTAGAGCTCAGTAGATTGGAGTTTACTGCTACAAGGTTTTGATTCCAAAACTCTGTAACTTTGATGCTAGAGGAAAGTGCTGTAATCACTGAGCCAATAGGACGAAGAAAGGAAGAAGGGAATAAAAGGTCCAGTTTGAGTAGTTTTGCTGTAATCACAGTAGTCTTTGAAAAGTCTGTTTGTGATGTTAACATTAATCAGCTGTGAGTATCTGCTGCATTTTATGTCCAGAGCAAGAAATGAGAGAGAATGGATACCCCACATATACCACATCATGTGCATGGCTGGGCTACTCGGATGAGAAGATTACCAAAGTGAGTGGAAATATGTTTAGTGTGGTTGTAATTCTGTCCCATTCTCTCTTTCTGTCTCCCCCATGCACACACACATGTGCATGTACACATATGCACAACCGATTGCTGGGAGCAAAAACTCTTTGACCTACCAGGCATATTGAAAGAGATGACCAAGGATAGGTGAAGATGGGGCTGGCTACAGTTCTAACAGTTACCTTTAAAAAAAAAATGTGTAAGATACTTTAATGATCTGGTCACTTCTGAATATAATCTTACAAATATTGTTGTTAAATCCTGTTATTGTTTATTTTTTAACCCCTCATCTGTCCAATCTACTCTGACTCTGAACAGTAATTCCATTTATCTCTATAAAAACATTAGAAAACTTCCATGTGTTTTAATTTGAGACACCATTGTTCCCGCCGTGTTTGCCTTTAAATTTTGTGTCTTCTTGTTGAGACAGACAGTACTTGCTGAGATTTGTCTAACCTATCATTATATGAAATACAGCAAGTTATGCGACTGCCCCTAGCAGAAGAGGTGGTCAAACCCAGCCAGGCATTTCCACAGGTGGCGGACAGTGGGACGATCACCATAAATGGTGAGTTAGCTGCGAACTAAGCCAGGTAATTAATGGAATAATAAGCACCAACAGACTAAACAGAAATGTTTCCCAGCAGGATGAGGCAAGGCAACAGATGGCACTGCTACCCCCACTGAAATACCCCATATGTCCTAGTGTATCAAGCCAGCAAGAGCTGCTATAAGGCTCCGGCCACAGGGAAGGGAAACCTGGATTTAAAAAAACCAATCTGCTGCCTTGCAGTCACCATCAGGAGATGGAAGACTATGGGAGGCAACCAAGAAAATAAACAACCCAGTCTCCTGAAGATGAGAGTTTCAGCTATGGTGCAGGCACCAGGAAAAACTAGGGCACAAACACATTTACAGTGGGGGGTCAATCATGGGGCTGCCAAGATGACAACTTTAATTGTGCGCAAAATTTGCTTGAGCAGTTTTATTTAGTATAAAAACAACTACTCACATAATCATGCATCCAGCTTTGTTTCACAAGTTGTGAAAAATATGAAATGAAAAAACAAATATGTTACATTTTCCTTGTATCCTGAGTCAGAATAAGATCCTTATCATATCATTACTTTTTGCCAATCGAAAAAACATCTGGAAATCTTCCCAGTACAGCACAAACACTAAATTAGAAATATGCGACAGCTGCATAATTTCTGTACTTCTGTATGGTGCAGAATGCTGGAGAGTAACAGAAAAGGAAATGTCCAAACTGTTCTCTTTCCACACAACCTGCCTAAGGAAAATTCTTTGAATTTTCGGGCCAAACACTATCACCAACAAAGAACTGCTGACTAACAGCCACTGAGAAGAGATCCGCACCATCATAGTGTGTAGATGCTGAATTGGGTTGGCCACATCCTCAGAAGAGACCCTGACACCAATTAAGAACTGCCATGCTATGGACTCCAGAAGGAAAATGAAAGCAAGGCCTGCCAAAAGCTGCCTAGTGGAGAACTGTGGTGGCAAAGATGCTAAGCATGAACCAGAGCTGGGGCACCACATGAACGATGTCTGTTGACCGAGCAAAGTGGAGGCAGTTTATTGCTGCCCTACAAGATGCCACCAGGCGTGATGGTCACTGATTGTTATGTCACTCAGCGGCCAAGGACCTAAGTGGAGACAGTTTGTTGCTGCCCTGCAAGACGCCACCAGGAATGATGGTCAAGTCACTGATTGTTTTGTCAGTCAGCGGCCAAGGACCAAAGAAGAAGATATCATTACTTTAGGAAAGCTATTTATAACTTGGCATATGTTTCTTGCAAAGTTTATTCAAATTTATCTGCTTGCGGGGAGCCGCGCTGGTGTAATGGTCACCACACTGCGCTGGCGATCGGGTGATCCAGGTTCGAGTTTTGGCAAGTACATTTGAAGGAGTGTCGTCGACCGGGACTTGGGACTGGAATGATTCGAGCCCTGGCGAGAACATTTGAGGGAGTGTCATCGACCAGGGACTGGATTAACCTGAACGGCTCCTGAGCTGTCCCAGCTCTAATGGGTACCTCCGAAATTGGCGAGTATCTGCCTGAATGGCGAGAGGACACCTGTCATTGTACAGGGAAAAAGGGATACTCACGTAAAATCAGTCTCAGGTTAGACATATTAACCAGAGATTTCGCCTCGAGTAATAGCGGGCGTACAAACAAAACAAAACAAAAAAATCTGCTTAAAAATCTTTTTGTCAGAAATTTGATTCCAATGGAAATTAATATCCCACCTTCAGAATTAATAAATAATTGAATAAATGCATATCCCTTGTAGTTCCTGGAGGTCTCTGAGAAGACAAAGAAATAATAGGACTACATCTCCCTCAGGCATGTCATAAGAGGCTACTTATATGAGGTTATGCATGTGGCTAGCAACCTCATCAGGTAAAACATATTGTTACAGAAACCACCACTGTAAGAGTACATGAATGCTTTGCTGGAGGCAAGGGGGATAATTCGCAGGGGTGGCCCCGTGCTCCACAAGGAGTGAACAGAGAAATGAATGAAATATAATCATCCTATATATAAAATCCCAGCTTTTTCTGTCAGTGCGAAATACTAAGGGATGCAACTTTGGTTGACGGTTAGACATTAATTGTATTGTTTCCCTTATATGTACTCTCCGAAAATAGTAACACTTACCAAAGAAGAATGAGCAAAGGACGGTGTGCACAGAAATATATTTATAGAATGTGTGATCCTGTATACACACATTTGGATCCTCGCTGCTGCTACGTAGTTCGTGTACTGTGGTGATGCACAGTGGTTTTTAAAAAATACTTTTGAATAAGTAAAATTGCCGTTAGGAATTGGTGCTTTTGAATTTAATTCAAGTCTTATGATGGGCTTTTACACTAGTATATAATATGAACTGAATTGACATATAGATTTTGACACTTAATATAAGGCTGTTTTCTTTATTACAGCTATGCAAAGAGGCAATGGCTCAGGGCTTTACAAGGTCTGTAAGAATTCTGTTTGTTGTGTAAAATGTTTTTGAGATTTGTATCCATGTGTTATTCATAAAAAACAGCAGGCTGAGTGCTGCTAGCATGATATAGTTAGATAATATTTTAACAACAGCTAACGTATCCTGTGGAAATTTTTTATTCTGGGCGTATAGCTATTCTCAATGTAGATAACACTATAATTTATATCTTAACTTGGGCCTGAAATGGAGAGTGTCAGATTTGCTAAGCAGTTAGAGAGCTTGCCTCTCACTGCAAAGTTGAGGGTTGTGGGGATTGAAACTTCTTAGCACCGCACTCCATTCTATCCACCTGTTTATGGGTACCTGACTGTTCTCCTGAGTTAGGGAGAGCAAGGGCAGTAAATAAGGGACCTGGTCACCCCACCTCATGAAGCTGGATATAATATGGTGACATCTCTAGCACTTAACTCCCTTATGGCAGTTTCTGCTATGAGACTGCCTTTATTTCTTAGCTGAAATGGAACCATACAGGAAATAAAAAGCATTAGATGGCCGATGGCAATAAAGAGAAGTACCAAAGGTTGAAAACTAACAAAAGTAGGACAGACCTGAAATTCACTTATTGGGTTGCACGAGCCAAGTATTATATAGGGAAGGTTTTTCCTTATATTTTTTCAAGATTTATGAGAAAAGGAACAAAATAGTTTATGCTACTGTTTAGTTTACGGGAATGAAAAATGATAGACTATACTGGAGTGAAAATTGACAAACTGTACAGGAATGAAAAATGACAAACTATACAGGAGTTAAAAATGATAAAAGAGTTTTATTAAAAAATTAACAAATGCTTCCAATAACTCCTTACGAATTTTCAACATTTATCTGTGGTTGTCTGGTGTTGATGCAGTTCTCTTTGTATTTTTCCTATCCGGGTTATTAAAAAAATTTAATCTGGCCAGTGAATGTTATGTGAAATTCTCAGCCCTGCTTATATTAACTGACATGAATGATATGAGATAAATAATCTTTAGGTTCCCCTCGAGAAGTCTATGTGATTATGACCTCCATATAATGGTATGCATTTAAGATATTTAATTAATTAATAAATTACCTCTGGTATCAATTTCCTCAAGTGTGGATGCTTTTTTTAAATGCCTGTCACAGAGCCAAATATAATTATAATCTAATGAAAATCCAAACAAAGATACACAGTACAAAGTAATTATATTTTAAAAAAATTAGCATTGTGATTATTCGGAATGCTTTTTAAATGATTTAGATTGTACCAATTTTACGTATAATAATCATCTGAGTTTTGCAGCAGTGCTGCTAACGGATCGCAATGGGAAGGCAAACCCGATCCCTAAAAAATGCTGTGCTGAAGTCGGATGTGTCGACCGAAAGGTGCAGATATCACAGCTTAGGAGTAAACAGACACAACGCAACCACCGTCCTTTTCAGGGTGAACGAGGGAAGAAGAAGAAGAAGGAAATGATTTAGATTGTACCAATTTTACGTATAATAATCATCTGAGTTTTCCTGTTAAGGCTCAGACACTTGACCTTGCTTTTATTACCTCAGCATCAGGGTTAAGGTCACTGAATTAAAGTAGCACTTCGGTATAAGGGAAGAACAGCCGTGAATGGCCAAAATGTCATTTTACCGTGTTTTCATACTTTCAAGATTCAAAATGAAAGTTGGCTCTGACCTTCAAGATGACAAGAGGAGAGCCCAGATATTACGACAGACTATGCAACCTGAACATTTGCTGGTAAATCTTTCTTCTAAGGAATTATGTAACTTTGTAAATAGACATGCACTGTTGATTTGTGTTAAATGGCTTCTCACTCATTTTTTTTTTTTTTACATACAACAGCATTGTAAGAGAGTGTTCCTGTTTGTGATTGTTAGACGCTTACATAACTTTTTATAGTCTCGGATCGAGGGGCGTTTGTATCAAATATTTGTACATAGGCTATAATATGAATGACAGATCTTATGTCTAAGTTGAATGGGATGTTGCTAAAATGAGAAAACTCAGGAAGTTTCACTTGGTTGCCTACCAGTCTTTTTATTTTTCACTGCCCTTGTCTACCCCTAGATGGTTGATGCCAATCAAAAATGGGAGGTTCAGGAAGCCATTGATTGGATGAGAGAGCTGGTGCACTTCAACATTACCTGGATAGAGGAACCCACTTCCCCTGATGATGTTTTGGGCCATGCTGAGATATCAAAGGTCGTTTGTTAGAATTTGTCATGCTTTAATTGTCCTTTGTCAGAATAACTAAAATAATTAATTTCATTACTGTTATGATTAAAATTCATAACGATTATGTCGGTATAATAGGCAGCTCAACAGGGCTCCTTTTTTGTTTATTTTATACGGAGTCACTTATTAATAAAGGAAGTGACGTCATGCCGATATGGTTGTCGGGCAGACGTGAACAAATTTGAAGCAGAAGTGAGTTGAGCGTTTGCAAGAGGGATGCAGCTTGTGTTAGGAAGTGAGCGGACGTATGTGTTTTGAGCTCCTGCAGTATTCTGTGTTTTTCATGAATTATTCCATCACCAGGACATCAATATACTTGGTTGAGGTGTCCCTGGCTTGTTCTAGTAAGGAAATGTGTGCCTATTCATAAAAATGTCCAAAGGACGATATTAAATAAAGTTTGAATGATTGCCAATGACCAGCATTTGATAGGGAACGGACTGGACATACATACTACTGCATTTGCCTTTAAGGCTATATATCTCTTACCATGGAGCTGTGTGTCAAACCTAATAAAGTGCATGTTTGTAAAATTGTGAAGGAGGTGTTGGTCCGCTCAGTACAGTTATGCTGATTTCGTGTCGTGTGACTGCCCCTAGAGTCAATCTTGGCTACGGAGAATATCTCCGGAATATTGAACAATAACGACACGTAACAATTACCTTTTTTCATTCTCTAAAGCAGGGGTTCTCCCTCATAGTCGCTGTTAGCTGGAAAAAAGTACTTTACAAGAAAAATAGCATTTATTGTGGCCCCCTAGGAATATTCCATGGCTCCCTTGGGGCTCACGTTGACAATCACTGCTCTAAAGATTATGACACTACCACTACAGCTATAGTCTGCTGACATTTTTGTATACGGTATACATCCTACACAGAAATATGAGTTTTCACACATTTTTATCAAGTCAGTCTTATTGCATGGTTCAGAAACATGGAGAATAATTGAGGTACTGAGGTCATCATCATCATCATCATTACACTTCAGCTCCCATAGGAGCATAGACTTTCAGCACATTCATACCATTCCTCCTGTCCTGTATTTAAAGTCTTCTTTCTGTGTCTTCTTTATATCTTACATTGTCTCCAGTTCTTTTCTCCATGAGTTTTTTGGTCTCCCTACCTCTCTTACTCTGAGGATTCCAGATTAAGGACTACCATATGATGCTATTAACAGGTTTCAGTAAAGTTTAACATTTATGCTACGGGTATAGTTTACAGGAATGACAAATTGTACAGGAATGACAAAATTGGCAAACTGTACAGGAATGAAAAATGACAAACTGTATGGGAATGAAAAATGACAAACTGTACAGAAATGAAAATTGACAAACTGGAGTGAAAATTGGCAAACTGTACAGGAGTGAAAAATGACAAACTGTATGGGAGTGAGAAATTACAAACTGTACGGGAGTGAAAAATGACAAACTATACAGGAGTATAACACATTGGTGATCTTTTTATACCAATAGGTACTTAAATGGTAATACAAAACTGAGTGGAACTGATGGATAGCACCACACAAATGCTGTGGAACAGGAGATGAGGAGAAGATGATTTTACAAGTAGATATGACACTCATTGAGGAAGTCATTCACTAGTGTCACAAGATAGCCCTTATTCTCAAGCCCATGGGTTGAAGGAATTGTATGATTTAAAAAAAAACCACGGAGAAGATAATGAGGAAACAGACAAAGACATAAAAGAGGAGAAAAACTCAAAAAGAATGGTACAGAAAAACCAAAGACAAAAAGGCTTGAGGGGGCTAGTCGATAACTTATACTGTTAGTGAAGCTGGCAGGCGAGGAAGAAGCAAATATGGAAGAATGATTGTCAATGGGAACTTGCCTAGTTGGCATTTGTTTTTTGTGTTATTTTTGCCTATCTCATTTTTCCAGTTTTGTGCTTGGTGCACATTACTGTCATTGTTATGTTTAATTTATTTTGTAGCAAAAAATATAATCTGCACATTATTTAATGAATGTTCTCAATAGGCATTGAAGCCTCTTGGGATAGGTGTGGCTACTGGAGAGCAGTGTCAAAACAGGGTCATATTTAAGCAGTTCCTGAAAATTGGAGCAATACAGTTTTGCCAGATTGACAGCTGTCGACTTGGTGGCGTAAATGAGAATTTGGCCGTCATTCTGATGGCCAAAAAATATGGAGGTAAATATATACATAATAAGGTAGTGAAAGATTCCATCTTAAGGTTCATTTTCATTGAATTATGAATTAACACAATAGTAACACTAACCTACCAGGCAATGTCGTAAAAGGCAACTAAGGATGGTTGAGCATGGGGCTGACTATCCTGTACTGAAGTGACTTTGCATAAGTCTATTGTAGGCTTATGCCGCATGGTGAGCTGAAGGGTCATGATGACGATATGTGTGACCTTTGTCTAATACATGGGCCCCATGTGTTGCAAATATCTTAGTTCTTGGAGGGAAGTGGATTAAAGACTACTGTCACACAGACAACAGTTTTGAAACTGGAGAATGAAGCATCAAGAATCAGTTGGAAGCAGTGAACTATCAAGGCAAGAGATGAAAGATCTTGCAGATTTGTTGCACTTATCTGAAATATGGAGATGACACTTGAACTGCTGGTAAAGGTCACTGAAAAGCAAACTCACTTCTTGTAGTTCCTGGGGGGGTCTCAGAAGAGACTAAGAATGAACAGGACCACTACACCCTCAGGCGTGTTGTACAAGGGGACTAATTTGAGGTTTTGCATAGGGTTGGCGATAGAAACTGCCACTGCAAGAACATGTGACTTCTTGGCTTATTATGAAAATACTAGTTTCTTGATATTGATGAGTTCTTTAGGTTGTTAGTAATTGAGCCAGCCTGTCATCTGAAACACAAGTCATTTAAATAGATTTATGCATTTTTAAAATGTTTATAAATTAACTGGCATGTTCCCTAAAAGATATTATTAGTTTCATTATGCAAGCATAACATTTCGAGGAAGCAAAGAGTTTTATTAGAATCAAATACAGAAACAAATGGGATGCAGAGCATCCAGGTCACACAAAATGATGCATACTACCAGCTCAACAGAAGAGAGCATGTAGTAATCTTCAGACTCCGCATGGGGCACAACAGATTGGGATACCATCTATTCTACAAGTTAAAGATAAGAACTACTGACATATAACTGTGGCACTGATGATCTGTTTCAAAGATGCCCGACATATGTGGAACAGAGACACCTGTACCATTTGTGGAAAAGCTCTACAGAGATGCAAATAGCCTCAAGCTGACTACTGCTTTCTTTGAAAACATTCAAGTAGACATCTTTGAGTGTACGAAGAAGAAGAAGTTTCAATACATTTCTGAATTTTATAAAGATTTTAGAATTTTTTTAAAAATTAACTAATCAATAAAGTTTTATGGTTACAGTTCCTGTTTGTCCTCATGGAGGAGGAGTGGGGCTTTGTGAATACATCCAGCACTTGTCCATCTTTGATTACATCGCTGTGTCAGGGTCGTTAGATAAAAGGTTAATTTTATATTCAACTGTTTACATTATTGTCTCAGTTACTGCTGGCTTGACCTGACATCCACCACTGTAGATCAAGCATTGTATTTTATGTTGTAAATTAAGGAATGTGGATGTTTTATGTGGATCTTCATGTTTTTATGTTTTACATTTATGCTTAATGTTTTATGTCACACATGTGCTTTGTGTCACATATTTATGTTTGATGTCTCATGCCACACATTTATGGATCTTAATGTTTTGTCACACATTTATATATATTTATGTTGCATATTTATGGGTCTTAGTGTTAGCATATTTAGGCTTAATAATTTATATCACACAGTTATTGATGTTAGTGTTTTATGTTGCATATTTATGCTTAATGTTTTATGTTACACATATAGATTATAATGTTCTATCACACATTTATATATATTTATGTTGCATATTTATGAGTCTTAGTGTTAGCATATTTAGGCTTAATGTTTTATGTTACACATATAGATCATAATGTTCTGTCACACATTTGTGGAGCTTAATATTTTTATGTCACATTTTTAAAAGAGTCAGTTGTAGATCTATATGCGTAAAGTACAGTTGTGTGGTTCGAAGCAAGTATAGGTAAAATGAACACACAGTGTAGTAAACTTTCATGGGGTCAACAGTGACCAACAACTCCTTCACGTATAATGCAAATCTCATTTGAAAGATCCAACATACTTTTATTACATGTAATACTTCACAATATGCTTTGTCAGCAGTAACATATACCATATACAGGCAGTATCCTTTGGCAACAGTTAGTATACTGGATCAGAAATTACTGAGTAATCATTGTGACAATTCATGTCATCAACAGTAGATAAAAGAAGGAAAGAATGTTCTGTTTCATAATATTTCATCTTGAATTCTTTGTCAGTGGTTCTTTTTTTTCCGCTAAGTTGTTCCTACATCTAGATTTCTAATGTAATTTTATTTTCTGCAGGATGGTTGAATACACAGATCACCTCCATGAACACTTTGAGGACCCTTGCAGAGTGAAAAATGGATGCTATGTTGTTCCTGAGGTCAGTGGTCTATTGAGATAAATGCTGAAATTTTTATAATAAGTGAAATGCTTATGTGCTACCAGGGCCCAAAATAGGAGCAAAGAATAGAAACAGTGCAACCTACCATGCATTGTCGTGAAAGGCAACTAAGGAGGGTTGGGCATGGGGTTTGCTACCCCATCCTACAAAAACTTTGAGCCACAGAAACTTCAAATAGTCAATTCAAATGTCAAGTCAGTTCTATTGTATGGCTCTGAAACATGGAGAACAACAAAAACAACAACTAAGAATCTATATTTCATAAATGGGTGCTAGCTTGGAAGAGAAGGACTGAAATAGTTTGACAAGGTCACCAATGTGGAACTGATGACAAAAACCAGACAAGTGCCAGCGGAACAAGAGATGAGAGGATGATGCTGGTAAAGGATAGGATTCACACAGAAGAAACATGCTGATAGCATTACAAGACAGTCCTTTTTCAGGATCACAAAGGTTAGAGAGGTAGAGGGACAGGGAGACTGAAGAACTGGAGACAGAAATAACAGAGATGAGGAAGTCATGAAAATACTTTAAGCTGATGGCATGGGGCAGGAGACTGGAAGCTGATGGCATGGGGCCAGGAGACTTTGGAAGCTGATGGCATGGGGCCAGGAGACTTTTGAAGCTGATGGCATGGGGCCAGGAGACTTTGGAAGCTGATGGCATGGGGCCAGGAGACTTTGGAAGCTGATGGCATGGGGCCAGGAGACTTTGGAAGCTGATGGCATGGGGCAGGAGACTTTGGAAGCTGATGGTATGGGGCCAGGAGACTTTGGAAGCTGATGGCATGGGGCAGGAGACTTTGGAAGCTGATGGCATGGGGCCAGGAGACTTTGGAAGCTGATGGCATGGGGCAGGAGACTTTGGAAGCTGATGGCATGGGGCCAGGAGACTGGAAGCTGATGGCATGGGGCCAGGAGACTGGAAGCTGATGGCATGGGGCCAGGAGACTGGAAGCTGATGGCATGGGGCAGGAGACTTTGGAAGCTGATGGCATGGGGCCAGGACTGGAAGCTGATGGCATGGGGCCAGGAGACTGGAAGCTGATGGCATGGGGCCAGGAGACTGGAAGCTGATGGCATGGGGCAGGAGACTTTGGAAGCCGATGGCATGGGGCCAGGAGACTTTGGAAGCTGATGGCATGGGGCAGGAGACTTTGGAAGCTGATGGCATGGGGCCAGGAGACTGGAAGCTGATGGCATGGGGCCAGGAGACTTTGGAAGCTGATGGCATGGGGCCAGGAGACTTTGGAAGCTGATGGCATGGGGCCAGGAGACTTTGGAAGCTGATAGCATTGGGGCAGGAGACTTGGAAGCATTAGCTTTCTGAAGACCCGTGCTCCTTGGTGAGCTGAAGGGTAACAAAATTCTCTGTGAGAGGTATATTGTTGGTAATTACTGAACCCCATGCTCTATAAGGAGCAAGAAAAGGAAATAATAATGATGATGAAAATCAGATTTATGTGTAACATTAAAAATGTTCAAGTGGCATCAAGCAAAAACAACAATAGACATGCCACCAGGAGAAATTTATTAACTCTTAAAGGACATGGTTTTCCCATGTTTGACTCAAGAAAATTTCTGACGCTATGAGTTTTCATGTAGTGTTAAATTTGAAGGGTTGGTTCTTTCCAATTTTTTTTAAAGTATGGTAATGTTATATATCGTTGTAATGGATACTGAGTGAGGATTAATAAAATATATAATTGTGACAACAACAAAACAAAAACTTAGTTCAAATATACCGCCCACGAAAACTAGCCATCCGTCACGAGCTGCTGGGAAAAAGTGACCCTGAATACTGGTCTCTCATTCTTTAAGAGTTAAGCATGTCAGAACAGAATAAAGCAAGGCCTCATACCCAACCCCCATCTGAATGGGTTACCACAACAAATATAGGAAACTAAGAGCCAGGGAGCCAGACCTCCAGGGTGGCCCAGAGTTCGCTGGGAGGACAATATTAGACAGGCTCTGAAGGACCGAGGACTAGATTGGAACCAGGCCAGGAGGAAGACAGCTGATAGGATAGTATGGCACTCTCTCTAGCAGGCAAACCTGTGCACCCAAGGATAGAAGAGTTCATATTTAAGATTCCTTCCATTAAGACACCCACTTTGTCTTGAAGTAGCTGTGATATCAAGTCATTAGACTTCTCCCATGATGAGAATCCCATTTCATTCATTACCCTGCTGCTTCCTGTGGAGCATCCTCCTGCCTGTCTTGCGCTATTCATTCATTTTCTTTGTATCCTTTTTAAGATTGTCTAACATTTTCCTACTCCATGTGTATTTTTTAGGTCTCCCTCTTTATTTTTTACCTTGGGGGCTCCAGAATGTGGATTGTCTTGTAATGCTATCATTTAGTTTCCTTAATGTGTGTCCTATTCAGTGCCAGTGACGCTTCCTCAGCCATCTTTTCCTCCTGTATTTGTCTGATTCTTTCAGTCAGTTTTATACTAGCGGTCTAGTCGTACTGTTTTAATCATTCTGTTTTGTGCAAGCCCCCATTTATGAAAGTCTGTAACTTTCTTGTCTTTGTTGCATTTCATGTTTCTCAGCCATATCTTAGGACTGCCTTGATATATGAGCTGAAAATTACCACTTTTGTTTAGGATTTGATTTGGGTTTTTTTCTTCTGTATTTTTCCAAAATGCAGTAAAAAATCTGTCTTTTGTAACCTTTCTTTGATATCTGTCTCCATTTTTTCAGCTTTGTCAATGTTGCCACTAAAATATATACAGTTTGTCCTTGACTTGATTTAATTTTAAGGACTATCTTCATTGCATATGGACAACTCCATCAGTGCTCTGATCTCCTCCCTTAGATCACACAAGGGGGATCTCAGCACAGTGCATGAAATCTATAGCACCTGCAAGAATCCCAATGTATATATATATATATATAGGAATCACACATTCTATAAAAATTTTTGTGGTGGGTAGGTTTCTAATTTTTAAATTTTGCCAGGGTAGCGGCGTCATGGCCTACTCTTTCAATTTCCAACTGCCGTAGGATTTTTAACATGCGCACGGGACCTGCAATTTTGTTACCCTTATCCGAGAAGGCTAGGCATCCAATCTCACTACCCAGGAGACCAGGGGGAAGTATAACATCATTAGGACCACTGGTTCTGAAAAGAAACTTCCATAAACATTCCCTGCACTGGGAATCAAACCCAGTACCTCTAGAATTTGAGGCGGACGCCATACCTCTTAGCCACTCCAAACCCCTGTCCTTGACTTATGCCCAATTGTACTTACGACAGTCATCCCAGGAGTACACACCTTATTGTTTCATTACTTATTACAGTACAGGACTGAACAGTACATTAAAGTTTATGTTATAATGTGTACACTGTATTATATCACTGTAAAGGGACCGAAGACGCAGCAAAAGTGATGAATGCAGTCAGTGACCCATAGCTTGACTGCTTGCGTCAGCGAACCAGAGCTGACCAAGACCCTACTCCACCTCCAAGTGGTGGTCCTGGAAACAGGCTGCATCACTGCAGTCTGGCTGAGAGAGTAGGGATCGAAGAGGGAAGGCAAACCAGGTCCCAAATAATGCCGTGCTGAAGTCGGATGTGTCGGCCGAAAGGCGTAAATATCGCAGCTTTGCTACAATCGGACACAACGCAACGAACATCCTTTTCAGGGCGAACGAAGAAGATATCACTGTAAACAAAGAGTAAAATTTGTTTAAATATACAACAAAACATTTTTTAGCATTCAGAAATGCTACATGTTAATACATCCTTATGGTTCATGTCCCAACGGGCTGATCACCCGTTTGCCAGTCACTTTGATTACGGAAACAACAGCAAACAGATTGATTTGTCGTTGCCCTAAAGACGCCATTAGGCGTGATGGGAACAACGGCAAAGAAAATCTATTCGCTGTTGCCCTTAAGACGCCACTAGGCGTAATGGCCACTGCTGACTGCTTTGCCGGTCGTTGGCTAAGGACGGAAGAAGAAGAAGAAGATGGTTCATGTAGTATATAGTGATGTGACGAAATGGACGACTTCTTCACGATCTTTGTTTCTCTCCAGCAGTATCAATACATTTGTGGTACTGATGTTTATTATGTGCTCTCAAGTATTGCACTTTTCTTTCTTTCTTTCTTTCGTCGTTATTTTTCTGCTAAGTAGCAAATATTTGATTTTTTCAAATCATTCGACACTCCTCTCTGTGATGTCACCTGTTTGGCTTGCAGTGAGCATCTGAGATAAGATAGTCGCCGGCGTGTTTAGATTGAACACTGATAAGACGACTTGGTTGGTAACCCAGATGGGCAGACACAGTTTTGCATACTCATACGACAGATAACGAGATTACTGTCTGTGTGACACATGTGGGCAGACAAGTGTGGCATAATCGCTCCGGGCCGACTTGTTATGACAACATTACTTTCTAATAAAGTAATAAGTATTACAGCTTACACATGTTGTCATGTGAGTTCCCTGATCTGTCTTAAGTTTGTACACCAGGGCATCGGACATCATATTACCATATATGGGAGACATCATATGTACAGATATTTTGTTTTCCGTGCACCCGCTATTACTCGAGGCGAAATCTCAGGTTAGTATGTCTAACCTGAGACTGATTTTTACATTAGTATCCCTTTTTTTCATGTACAGAGACAGGTGTCCCTTGCCATTCAGGCAGATATTCGCCAATTCCCAATACAGATATAATATGTTTTACTGTCGGAAATATTTTTCACGCTGAATAAGGTAAGACAACATCAGACCTCGCCAGAGTGAAGACTAGGTTCATAATTCCAATTTTTAACCGGACCTTTTATTGGCGAACAAAATAAGACTTACAAAGCACAGGAAATCTCTACATTTTAATAAGGAACACCGGGATTAGGAAACTGAAGAAAGACACAGAGTCAGAGGGAATTGAAGTTAAAATTACCGACCCCCAGTACACGTGAAAGAAGGCAGCTGCCAGTGCCTTTTTTTAAAGTCCTCTGAGCAAAAACGTCTGTGAGCCAAGATTGGTGTAAGTAGTGCATTTTTCATTCTATATTTTATTACTAACATGTGAACTAACATATATATATCCTACCATGTGAATTTTAATGTGTGAAAATTGCTACAGGACGCCCAAGTCATTTGAGGCTGGCAACCTCAGTATCTAGAATGATGATTCATGAATCACCACTGCATGAGCTGGTGATTGCTTTAT
This sequence comes from Oreohelix idahoensis, assembly GCA_024509875.1. Taxonomy (NCBI): domain Eukaryota; kingdom Metazoa; phylum Mollusca; class Gastropoda; order Stylommatophora; family Oreohelicidae; genus Oreohelix; species Oreohelix idahoensis. Next base: position 746,041 of record JAMPIV010005215.1, on the reverse strand, counting down.
TGATAGTTTCGTAAAGAGAACTAAAAGCATAAAGTAGTTCCAGGTTCCCTATGGAGCAGGGAGGGAAAGATGAAAGAAATGATGCACATTCTAAGAATAATACTTACAGTTTCAAAGCTTTTCACTCAGTGTAAATGTAAACGAAAAAACATATTCATGTTAAAATTAAAAATAAGTTTCAAACTTTTCAACAAGTGTAAATATAAAAGAAACATAAATGAATTTATATTGTGAACATTTTTCAAACAGTGGAGATGTAAATGTAAAACATATTATATCTGTACGTTTAATCTTTTCATTTAAATGTAATGTAAAGCTAAAGCTAGGGTCTACCATCAATGACAAACTCTCACTGGATACAGAAATCGACAGCCGCATTGGCAAAGCTGCAGCTACCTTTGCCCGCCTCACATTTGCGTGTTTGGGGAAACTCTAAACTCACAATGAAGACCAAAGCTGCGGTATATAATGCCTGCATCACCAGCACACTCCTATATGGCAGCGAGACCTGGACGACCTATGCTAAGCAAGAAAGAAGGCTCAATACCTTCCATTTGCGGTGTCTACGCCGCATCCTCGGCATCTCATGGAAAGATAAAGTGACAAATGTCGAGGTGTTGTCACGTGCTGGCCTTCAAAGTATGTATACGCTTCTTAGACAGCGCAGACTTCGCTGGCTTGGCCATGTTCGCCGCATGGATGATGGTCGCATCCCAAAAGATATCTTCTACGGACAATTAGCAGATGGCAAGAGAACAGTTGGGCGACCACAGCTGAGGTTCAAAGATGTGTGCAAGAGAGATATGAGGGCATTGGACATGGATCCAGCAACATGGGAGGATGAAGCTGCCAATCGCACTAAGTGGCGATGCTATTTACAGCGCCACCTCAGATTGGGCGAAGAGAGGCTCACACAAGAAGCAGAGGTGAGGAGAAAACGTCGAAAGGAGCACCAGGAAAATAAGCAGCTGAGGGCTGTCACCTCAGGGGCGCATTCCCATAGTCAGTTATGACTGAAGGGGCTATTATTATTATTATAAAGCTAAAGCTATTCAGTTTAAATGTAAAGAAAGTTTTATCCCGAGGGATTAAATTTAATTCTCATCGAGGGTAAATTCTGACATGGGATGGTAGAATGGAAAAAGGGGGCACATAACTATGTGTCGGAAAATGCCATACAGGGTTCGTTTCTATTTCTATTACCAGTTATTGGTGGTACCAGCAAAAAGGACCATTTCTGGGACAAGAAGGGATGAGTGGTTACGCTTTAAGACGGAAGACCAGCTTTGAAGACTCTCCTAGACTTTCCTGGGAAACGAGCTTCACCCTACGAACCTTGACCAGAGAAGAGTGTACACAGTGTACAGAAAACCATCTCATCAGGAGGAGGAGGATCAGAATCGTCACTGGCAGCTAAGTTAACCCATATGCTGCCACTTGGACCTCTTATCAAAAACCATCACACGAGTGATGAAAACTTTATTTTGTAATTAACTATTATTCCTTTCTTTTAAACTGTTAAACTTAAAGTGATTATTAAATTTTGTTATATGTAATTATACCAACTTAACTTCGATTCAATCATTTTAAATGTACAACATGTTTGTCTCAGTCAAAATTACTATACACACTCTAAACAGAGCTATATTATAATAATAATTCCACTGATTAACTCAGAGGTGGGGGCTTAACGAGCTAGAATAAACCAGTGCTTAAATTCTTCACAAAAGTTGTCAGCAGATTCCAGAATTAACGTGCTCAGCTAATGCCAGCATTGTTTTCGCTTATCTGAATATCTTGTGAAGACTCCTTTGTGGTAGAAGTGTAATTAACCTTCTATCTACAGATCTGCCAAGAGTAATCTTGTGCGCAGGTAGATACCTTAGAAGCCACTGTTAGATACTCTTGAGTTTTGGCCACTACTGCAAAGCAGGGGAGGCAATACTATCACAAGTGATTTCCGACTTAAAACAATTTTGAATTATGATGGAGTCATCTGAACAGAACCCCATCATAAGTCTAGGACAGTCTGTATGTGAGTCCACATTAGGAAGTGATGTATCTCAAGTGCAATCTGGCATGTCATTTGCTGCTTGTATTCTCACAATCTTTGTCTTTTCTGTGGTAGTGTTCAGATCTAATTGCTCAGACAAGTATTCTTATTTTGGCATATATATGGTTTCAATTATGAGATACCTTATGTAACATGGCTTATAAGGCACTACCAATTAATGGTAAATCATCATTCCTATTTTTCTTCATGAAACATTCAGGCTCCTGGCTACTCCATTGACATGAAGAGCACGTCTCTGGCTGACTATGAGTGGCCAACTGGAAAAGTCTGGCAGAAGCTGTTTGCAGAAGGCATTTACAGACAAGATTAGTGGAAAGCTTCTTTCTGCTGAAACATCTGTTATATAGTGTTGGAAGATGGAAGCCAGAATAGTTATGTGTGTTTTGTGGATAAAACCTTCTGCTAGAAACAGAGGACATGTGTCACACTTTCCAAGAGCTTGTAATATCTTTTTATGTGATTTGTTATTACAAAATCAGATTTAAACAATTGTTGGTGTTTTAGATATTAAATCACGTGCAAGATTGTTCTAAAATTTTCTTAGGGTGAAAAGTTGATTAAAATTTGATAATTTTATATTTAGCTAAAAGGAACATGACTGGAAAGTTCTGAAAAAATCTGATGTGAAGTTTCATGCTTTAGTAATGTTTCAGAACAAGCCACCATTTTCAAATGCATTTTAAAGTTGATTAAAATCTGATAATTTGATGAAGGGGATATTCAGTTGAAGAGAACATGATTGGAAAGTTCTGAGAAAACCTGATGTGAAGTCTTACTTATTAAGCGATGTGTCAGAACAAGTCACCATTTTCAAATGCATTTTAAAATGTTTTGAAGGTCATTTATGACACTTCTGATTCATAAAAAATTGATAGCTGAGAATCTAAGATTTTTCTATTTAAATATTATAATCCCAGATGATAAATTTTCAGTTCCAGTCAAATTTGTTTGTGTTTTTGTGCAAGTTTTTTTTATTTTAAGTTTTCTTTTGTATTGACATGTTCTCGATCTGCGGGATGGTTCTGTAATTAACTAAGATTCTACAGGATGAGGTTGCTGGTATCTTACCCAACCCTACTTAGTCACCTTTTACAACTGGTGGCTGACAGTGACGCTGTTCTTTCAGGTTTCAGTATCAACATGGATAGGGTTGTTAGCATGTGAAAGTAATAAATGACTTTTTTTTTTTTTAGAAAAGGACAAGAAGACGTGAGTTTCATTTTGTCTTGATACTTTTTTCCGTAAAACTAGAAAATGTATAACTGAATTACTAAGACAAAATTTAAAGTTATTATGTAGGCACCATTCCTTTTGGTAAACATGGAGAACAATAAAGACAATAACCAAGAAATTACATACTTTTATAAATCTGGACTTGCATAGAATAGACAAGATTGAAATGGGTTCACAAGATCACTAATGTGGAAGGCAAGAGTTTTATCAAGCGCAGATACAGGCACAAGTGGGGAGCAGAGCATCCAGGCCATTAAAAAAAATGATCCATATTACCAGCTCAGCAGAAGTGAACAAATGGTAATCTTCAGACTTCGCACGGGCCATAACAGATTGAGATACCATCTATTCAACAAGCTAAAGATAGGAATTACTGATGAGAGTGACTGTGGCATCGATAAAATGACTGCCGAACATCTGCTTCAAAGGTGCCCAACATATGAGGAACAGAGAAAACGCATATGGCCATCACAGTAACATTCCTGGAGAAAATCTACGGAGATATCAACAGCCTCAGGCTGACCACTGCTTTCTTTGAACTTATTCAAGTTGACATCTGAGGGTGAACGAAGAAGAAGAAAAAGACTAATGTGGAACTGATGACAAGAACCAAACAAGTACCAGTGGAACACGAGATCAGAAGATGACGCTGGCAATGGATTGGACACACACTGAGGAAATGTGTTGATAGTATTACCAGGTAGTCCTTATTCTGGAATTGTCTAGGGTAAGAGAGGTAGAGGAAGACCAAATAACATATGGAGAAGGGAGCTGTGGACATAAATGAAAAAGTTGAGGAAAACATGGGAAGACCTTAGCTGATGGCATGTGACAGGAGGACTTAGTATGTGTTTGTTGAAGGCTTATGCTCCTTGGGGAGCTAGTGGTTGATTTCCTTTTGGTGCAGATGTTTGTTTTATAATCAAAACTTTCACCAATTGTGAAACCCTGAAAATCTGAGAAAAATAGAATTTGCTTTCAAGATCAGGAAAGAAAAATGTTGGTATAATTTGTTCATCAGAAAGGAAAATAAACAAAAAGAAGTATGCCTGTTCAGTAACAGCAGTGGTAATGGGGGAAAGCAGTGACCTACAACTTTATTGAACAGTAATCTATTTTATCTCCTGAATCACACTTAGCCACTCTTGGCTGCTGAAAAATTTCAGGGCTGTATCAACGATTTATGAGAATTCAGTATCTAAAATATAGGTAGAGTCGGTAAAATAAAAACACCCTTTAAGTATTATTGAAAGTATTTTCATATAAATGAAAATAGTGGGACATTATATTCTTAGAGTCTGTGAAAATATAATGTTATTTTTAGTACAGCATTGCTCAAATAGTGTTATTTATCTGGTTGTGATTTTATTAACTCAGGTACAGTTATTTTTTTTAAACATGTTTTTTATTTAAACTGTGACAAAGGATGAGCCTGATATAGTTATAATTCTTATTTCTGGAAACTATTATAATTATTGATCTTCTGTGTTGTCTTAAAGCTATATGATATATGTTAAACATCAACTTCTCAAAACAGTATAATGTTGAACAGCTACATTCATTGCCTTAGTTTCACTGTCATGCTTGCCTTTCAAATTTATTAGTCAAGCTAGCAGTAAGGATCCAAGCAGACAAGGATGCACAGAGAAGGAAGAAAGGCTTGGAAAGATCTGACTGAATATCTATGTGTCACAGGGAGATGAAGGGCAAAGAAGAAGGGAAAAAAAACAACCATTTTTTGTTTTTGGTCAAACTTACATTCATACGTTGAGGAAACCAGTTGATTGCATTACAAGGCAGTCCTTGCTCTAGAATCCCCAGGGTAAGGGAGGTACAGATAGATGAAGGAACACATAGAGAAGAGATCTGGAGACAGACATGAAGAGGATGAAAAATAATGGAAAGACCTGGAGTTGGTGGCATGGGACAGAAACACTTGCCATAAGTTTGTTGAAGGTCAATTCTCCATGAGGTGGGTAATTGTAAAAGATGACTCATGTTGGTTCATCTGTAATTTTTTTTTTTTTTTGGCTAGAATGTTTAGTTTTCACTTGTACTTACATTCTTGTGTGGAAATTTTCACAAAATATGTTGCCAGAGGGAATTTTATATTTTATTTCTCAATATATTCCTGTCATGTGACATATACCACCTCTTATTTAATCTTTTATCATTATTGTTAAAAGGAGTATCTAACAGTAAAGGTCTATTTGGGAACATCCTTTTTTTTAAATTTTGTTGTTGTTTATGTCCTATCAAGGTGTTGCAGTTTCATATTATCAGTATTTTTCAAAATTGGTATTTTAAGGGGCCAAAAAAGAAGCTTGTTAGCTAAGTCTCCACATTTGTGGCGAAATGAAGTGTAAAAAAAAATGAAATCACATTTGTTTAAAATGGTTTAGAAATAACTTTTACAGCACAACGAGTCAAATTACTAAAACACTGAATTTCTTTTACATTTTAACTTTTTTTAAAAACAGAAATTCAAATTACTTTTTAAAATATATACTATGGTCTGTTGCACAAGAAGTTTAAGTCTGAAAGTATTGTCTCAAGAAATTAAAGAGAAGCAGTGAACCCAAAGAAATTGTAGATTGCATGATTTTGGTTGATTTGAAAACTCAAATGTCTCCACTGTAAACTGGTAAAGTTTCACACGTGCACAAAACATCTATGAACTATATTTGAGAATGGGGTTGTTTTTTTTTTGTGTAAATAGACTTGCCAAATTGTTCTTTGATTTTCTCAGAACTTGAAATTCCAACTGGATTTGTTTCATTTATGTATCATCATCATTTTTCTTAACAGTCTTTATGTAGCATGGAGCCACCATGGCAGCTGGCCTCCTACAAAGAAGCCTGTACCAGTCACATGCACTTACAGCGGTGGTTTCTATGGCAATTATTTTTTACATGATGAGGTTGCCAGCCCAATGCACAACCTCATATAAGTTGCTTTGTACAACATGCATGACACGCATGAGGGTGCAGTAGACCTTTTTTTTTGTCTCTTCAGAGACCCTGAGAACTGCTTGGGGCTTCATTTGTGTATTACTTGACCATATTGTCGGCTGTAAATAAAGTTGCTACCATCGCTGGGATCCTTTAGTGCTTTTCACATTTTTATGTGAAATTAATATATCTTACTTACTTAGTCGTTCCTCTTCTACCGTGAGGTGTAGAGGTTTTTAAGAGAGAGCACCATACTATTCTATCAGCTGTCTTCCTCCTGGCTTGGTTCTATTCTAGTCCTCGGTTCTTCAAAGATTGTCTAATGTTGTCCTCCCAGCGGACTTTGGGTCGTCCTGGATCTCTCGCTCTTAGTTTCCCATGCTTGCCATGGTAGCCGATCTTGATATTAATATATCACTGCCTCAAAACATCTACTTGCTTTTAGAAACCTAAGATGTTAATTAATTTTCTTACATCATCAAAAATGTTTTGTATTATTTACACAAAGACTGAGGTCTATATGATGTTTTTAGAACTGAAAAACACTATATACCCAATGCAACCTGGCTAAATATAATATGTGATTGCTTATTCCTCATTCAAAGGTTGGACCCCAATTTTGCCAATTTCCCCCTTTTCACTTGCATACATTTTTGTCATTTAGCAATAACTCCACAAAACATTTGAGTGAAACCTTTATTTTCAGTATCCAAAATAAAGGATGTTCATGATTAATATATTTTTTTACTTATTTTGCTCATTTACGTGTGACGATGGTTGTTTTTACTTATGCCAAATGTCCTTCAGGTTGCTGATTTCTGTTTAAACTTTATAAATTTATGTTAAAATAAGAATTTTTCTAGACAACGCGGACTCACTTGTAATGCAGTGCCAAAGTTTGGATCACACCATCAGCGTTATACCAAGTCTATTGTGTATCAAGACTGAATTGTCATATTTGTCTGTAGTTTTTTTAGGGTTGGAAAACTTTATCAGCATGAATAATTGATTATTGATGAGAAAGTCATGAAGAATATTGTGTTTCTTGAATGAATGGCTTGGATAAAGGTGCCAGACATATAATCTGATACTGCCAGAGATAAAGAAAAATGGAAAGAGATTACAAAGGATTAAGGGTAATGTAGAAAGACTGTCTACAGCAGAGAACCTGAATAATGTGAAACTGTAATGGTGAGCTGATTTAAATCTTCTAGTCATGAAATATGTAGAATCTGTTGGGAAGTTATTGGAATTGCAGACTACAGTATTAATGTATGAAGTTTGAGACTTTATTTTTTTTTTTTTTTTTTTTTTTCTTAACCAGCGGCACTTGGGCTTTCAACCCTTCGGCCCAATGACATATCATTGCGAGGCTGGGGAACCTGAGGACTTTCCTTCCAACCCGGTCAGGAGCTTCGCTCCTTCCCATCCACAGAGGGTTTATCACAGGAGCCGTTCAGGCTATTCAGTCAAATTTCCGGCCGTAAACATTTCTTCAAACGCCGACGCCCGGGTTTGAACCATGAACACCTGATCGCCAGTACAACGCCGAAGCCATTACACCAGCGCGGCTCCCTTGAGACGTTATATAAGGCTGTTATATATTAATTTTTTTTTGGTGAGACATTGTATTAGGTTGTAATGTGAGAATTTTGCTGGTAGGTTATTGCAGTAAATTAATGCAGTAGTGTATAGAGTTTGTTAATAAGTTACTGGAGTAGGCTGCCAGAAATGTGACAATAATTATAATAAATAACTGCTTCTTTAAGATATATCATCACTACAGAGAAGAAAGCCGGTCCATCAATGCAACTATGGAATCTTTTGTTAGAAAATATTTTAATTTACATTCTGAGTTTGCATTTAAACTTCTTTCTACTTAAAAAAAAAATGATGTGCTTTATTTCTTTTTCTGATAAGTGTTTATTTTTTAATGGCTGCATTGTTTGTTGTCATTTTTGTTAAATTTGTGACTGGTAAATATGAACCTAATTTACAACATTAATCAGAATTTATTTTTACAAAACTTAAATGTAAAAGAATGTTAGAACTAATGAGAATATTGTAGTAATAAGTCAGTTTAAGTTTTTTATTTTTTGCAGTGTTTCAGTTTACTTAATTAATTAATTTACTTACTTACTTACTTAGTCGTTCCCCTTCTACCGTGAGGTGTAGAGGTTTGTAAGAGAGAGCGCCAGACTATCCTATCGGCTGTCTTCCTCCTGGCCTGGTTCCATTCTAGTCCTCGGTCCTTCAAAGATTGTCTAATGTTGTCCTCCCAGCGGACTCTGGGTCGTCCTGGGGGTCTGGATCCTTGGCTCTTTGTTTCCCATGCTTGTCATGGTAGCCGATCTTCTCCCATTCTGCAGACATGGCCAAACCATCTTAGTTGGGACTGTTCTACTTGGGTCTGCAGGGGGTGCGATTTAAGGCCTTGACGTATCGTCTGGTTGTGGACCATGTCTCTTCTTGTTACTTCAACCACCTTCCTCAGATACCTCATTTCTGAGGTTTGGATCTGGTTTTTGTGGGTTGTAGTCATTGCCCATGACTCGCATCCATATGTCAAGACTGGGACATAGGTGGAGTGGTATACAGCCATCTTCGTTTTCTTACCAACCTCTCTCTTGCTGAGGAATCCTCGATTTATGGCCTGAAAAAGTCTCCCAGCTGCTGCTTTTCGAGTGGCCAACTCTTCTTTGATGCCTCCCTTTCGGTCAATAATAGCTCCGAGGTATTTAAAGTTGTCTACCTGCTCCAGGACCTGTTCTCCCAGCTTAATCTGATGTCTTCTTTCTGATGTCTTCTTTCTTTTCGTGATTAATTAATTAATTACTAAACATAATTTACAGCATTAATCAGAATTTAGAAACAAACATTTACATTGATGTTAGAATTGGAGAGAATGTTGAAGTAGTAAGTCAATTAAATTTGTGTGCATACATGCATTATTCATAAAAGTATTTAAAAATTATGTTTGTTTGAGATCCTAAAGGGGTTTGATAACTGGTTTTATTGTTCTTCCGAGAACTATTTTCATTTGTTGGTTCACTAAGTTCCTTGGGAAGTGATAGTTGTCATGTATGTTTAATCAGAGTGTGCAATGCAGAAATGAGAAGGGCACAAGGTTTTTTTTTTTTTTTTACTAATAAAGAGAATAAATTTATTTAATTTTTTGACAACTTTGAGTCATTTTGAATGTGTATATATCTATCTCTTCTTGTATATATGAGTCTACAATATGTGTATGTTATGTATGCAGTTATTTAATTTAGTTATTAAACTAGCACACTGAGTAATTCTTTCTATTAAAAAAGAAAAAGGTAAAGGATCCTGTTACACACCCATTGAGGCATATTGGGAATATGGTGTTAGGCCCATATTTTCTTGACCATCGGCGCACTAGGGGTGATGTGGTCAGCATCACGCCGGCCACATTAACCTTCCCAGAAGTTGCTGTGGTACCCAATTCATGAGGCTGGGTCGACCCCGGAGCCGTTTAGCGGTAAAAGAATCCCACCTCATCTGGGGATCGAACCATGAACCACCGAGCTAGGAAGCCAGTGCACTAATTCTTTCTATAGGCTGGAAATAAACATCATTTTTCTTTCTTGCTCTTCTAGAGCCATTACTACAGTTGGCTCCCTTGCAGAAAGCATTCTCATGCTCTTGCAGTGGTGGTATCTTAGCAATGCATTTTACATGATAAGGTTGCCAGCCGCATGCTAAATATCATATTGGTCGCCTTGTATGACATGCCTGAGGGAGCAAAAGTCCAGTTCTTTCTTTGTCTCACTACAAGGTATGGAAACAAACTTTCTTCTTCTTCTTTGATCCTTAGCCGCCGACCGTCAAAGCAGTCAGTGGCCATCACGCCTAGTGGCGTCTTGTAGGGCAACAACAAATTGATCCACTTTGCTCGGTCGGTGGCCATCCTTCGTACAGTGCCCCAACTCTGGTTCATTCTTTGCATCTCAGCCTCCACAGTCCTCCGCCAGGTTGTTTTTGGTCGGCCTCTCTTTCGTTTTCCTTCAGGGGTCCAAAGCATAGCATGGAAACAAACAGGGTGTCCTAAAACACGTGACCCAGAAATGTACAGTTTAATAATCATTATTAAATTCACGTTGGTAGTTTATTGTCCGGTTTCGTTTTTTAGTTTCTTAGTATGCATTGTGTACATCCGGCGGCGGAAGTCACTTTCTGTTCAGCCACGCGCTCATCAACAGAAAGCGATTTTGATAGAATTTCAGTTCTTGCCTTCAGGGAAGTACCCAGTTTTTATTTTATTTAGTTTTTATGTGTCCTATCTAGCCTTCACTTTCTTTCCTTTCCTGACGAAGGCCTTGTGGCCGTAACGTAGACTATTTTCTTTGTCTTTTGTCCTCGTAAGACGAATCACCTTTTTTCGATTTTTTTTCAAACCCATCCATTGTATTCCACGTCTTACCGCAGTTCCCCTCCACTTCCTCGATTATTAAATTCAGAAGGTATCCCAGAAGTTGTGCTGTGCCTCATAGTGTTTAAGAGCCAAGTTTATATGAGCATCAACTTTAATACAATACTAACTCATTCTAACCCACGAGCCACTTCATGTTACAGGTTACCCTATAGATCTACTCGCAGGCCACTTAATGCTTGATACGGTTCAAAATTAGAATGAAAAATTATAAAATAAGTGACCATTAGCGTGTTTAAATCATGTAAACAATTACTGTGGACCATGTGTTTTAAACTGGTAGCTAGAAAAGTATTCTGCTGCATAATTTGTGCATACTTTGATCAGTTGGTAAGTCATTAGGCCATTTGTTTACAAACAGTGTAGTCACAGACATCAGAGTGAAATACTGTCAATTGATCAACCGCAGTAGATTATTTCTAAATAAATTTTAATGACATTGATAGCAATAATAACCTGTTTTCATTTCAGAGAAGGGCGTTTACTGTTCTCTTGGAATGACATTTGTAAGTAATAAATTAATTAAATGGTGTGGGGCAGGACCTAGTAGGTGAGATAAACCTTGATTCTTTCAATGAGTTAACAGGGTCGTTCCAATCACAACATGAAGAATTTCTCATATTCAGATCAAGGGCAGGCAGGTACTTATTTTGTCTGCTTCTTCTCTGTTTATTGTCTTGTGTTATTTTCCCACCCCAGTCTGTCCGTCACTGTTCATTCATTTCTTTTTTCAAAAGTCTTGTTAGTCCTTGTGATAGCAGTCTCTTCTTCTTCTTCCTCGTTCGCCCTCAGACTTCCACATTAATGACTCTAATAAAGGCAGTAGTCAGCTCAAGGTTCCTGATATCTCCACAGAGTTTTTCGTGAAGATAAGTGGGTTGTTGCCATATACTACTCCATTCACTGCTGTGTATTGGGCAGGACTGCAGCAAATGTTCGGTTGTCATGGGATTGATGCCACAGATGCAGAGATCTGTTGTACTAATCAAGTACTTGTGGTATAGATGGTACCTCAATCTGTTGTGTCTAGTGTGTTGCGGAAGATGATGACCTGGTCTCACCTAGATAGCTGATGATAGGCATCATTGTCAGCAGTTTTATTTCTGTGATTCTTAAATGTTTAACAACAAAAATGGAGTGGAAGGAGAATAGCAAACCAAAATACAGATTAGTAACAGAGTCTATGCAAAACAAAATATTATAATAGAAGAATATATCGCATGTAATGAAAGTGGATATATGTAACAACAGTATAACAACCACTGCTGTATGACTGGACCTGAGTAGTTCCCAGGGGTCTCAGAGGCATACATGCCAATCCCCAGAGATGAAAAACCTGTACAAAAAAAACCATACAAAGACAGAAAAAAACCATACAAAGACAGACAAAAACCATACAAGACTAAAAAGAACATAAAATTAGTTTTAATTCATGTAAAAATATTTTTAATCAGAGTGGGCTGCGTTATAATTGAGAAATGTGCCCTTTGCCTTTTGAAATAAGTCTTCACTTGTTTTAAAACCCAAACAACAAGTGTCTTGAGATTGTTTAACACTGCAAAACACGAGCTCTAGCCACAATCGGAAAAGGCTGCTTCATTTTATTGCTTGATTTTTTATTCACGTGACCTATCATCTCACTGATTCTCACAATGTGAATATCGGCTAAGGTGTGGCGTGCGATGCAGTTGAATATATATATTGTGATGGTATTGTCTCCCCTGCTTTGCAGTAGTGGTCCAACAGTGGCCAAAACTCAAGAGTATCTATTATGGGCTTCAAAGGTATTTACCTTCGCACAAGATTACTCTTGGCAGAGAAGTAGATAGAAGGGTGATGACACTTCTATTACAATGGGAGTCTTCACAAGATATTCAGAATAAGCAAGAATAAAACTGCTTTGGCTGAGTATGTTAACTCTGTAATTCTGCCGAAGATTTTGTGAAGGATTTAAGCACTTATTACTTTCAGCTCGTTTAAGCCCCCCACCTCTGATTTACTCAGTGGAATTCTATTATTTTAGTATAGCTCTGTTTACAGTGTGTAGTAATTTGACTGAGACAAACATCCAGTAACTTTAAAATGATTAAATCGAAGTTAAATTTGTAACATTACAAATAACAAAATTTAATAATCACTTCAGGTTTTAACAGTTGGAAAATAATTTGAATAGTTATGGATCAAGAAAAGTTATCATCACAGTCTTTAGGGAATGTGAGATGTTACAAGAAGGTCAAGTGGCAGCAAAAATTTGAACTTTGCTGCCAATGATGGTTCTGTTCCTTCTTATGGGTTGGTTCTTTTCACTCTGCTCACGCTCGTCTCTGATCAAGGTTGTCGGGGGTAGCTCTTTCCCAGAAATGTCAAGGAGAGTCTACCACGTGGGTCCTTCATCTTAAAGCTTAGGCCACGGTTCCCTTCTTGTTCCAGAGATAGTACTTTCTGCTGGTACCACCAATAACTATGGTAAAAGAATAGTACGAAACGCTCTTCTGAGTATGGCGTTTTCCACCCCATAGTTATGGGTTCCTATCTTCCCATACCACCATCCCAATTACTCAGACTTTACCCTCGATGAGAATTAAATTTAATCCCTCAGGATAAAACTGTCTTTAAATTTAAATAGAATAGCTTTCATAGTAACTTTATATTCAAATGAAAAGGTTAATAATACAGATAGAGTCTGTTTCCATATACATCTCCACTGATTGAAAAGTGTTCACAATATAAATTGAATACGTTTTCATTTATGTTTTACACTGATTGAAAAGTTTGAAACTTCCATTACTTTAAAATGAATATTTTCACATAGACATTTACACTGGTTTAAGCTTGAAAACTTACATTAATTTTAAAGTGACTGTTTATAGGGACATTTACACTGCTTTGAAAATTTAAGTATTATACTTAGAATGTACATCATTTCTTTCATCTTTCCCTCCCTGCTCCATGGGGAACGTGGAACTACTTTATGCTTTTAGTTCTCTTTACGAAACTAGCAGTAAAGCAATCACCAGCTTGTGCAGTGGTGGTTCATGAATCATCATTCTATACGCTGAGGTTGCCAGCCTCAAATGACTTTGACATGCACAAGCGAGTTTCAATTATTAAAATTCAGATGGTTATATATATATATATATATATATATATATATATATATATATATATATATATATATATATATATATATATATATATATATATATATATATATATATAATGTTAGTTCACGTTAGTAATAAATATGAAATGTAAATCACAACTTACGCCAATCCTGACTCACAGACTTTTTGCTCAGATGAATAAAAGAGACTTGAATCGGCCTCTTACAAGTTCCCTCTCTGACGTCATGTGTGGTCCTTCAGTTTCCTCAATCCCGGTTTCCTTGTTTAAAATGTTAGAGATTTCCTTGGCTATATTGTAAGTCCTGATAAATACTCCAATAAAAGGTGTCCGGTACATTAAGAAGGAATTCTAATTCTTCACTGTAGCAGTCTGGTGTCTTGGTGAGCGATTTCTCAAGTGAAATAGCTTGAGAAAATGATCAGATTATATTCCCTGCCTTCCAACGCCTTTGTTTGTTATGAGCTATCAAAAAACTCCAATCATATTCAAACAGGCGGGTTATGGGATAATTTCAAAATATTCCGACATCGGATAATTTTGAATGTAAGGCAGAGGTCAACTCTCCCATATATGGTAATAAGATGTCCGATGCCCTTGTGTAAACACACCGGTACAAACACACCGGTAACCGCATATGACCATGTGTTAGAGATGTAAGAATCTTACTTTTACCTAAAGTAATCTTGTCATCCATGTCTTATCGGTGATTAAGCCGATAGTGCGGGCTGATGTACATGTTAATCTGCCGTGCCTATAGCCAACAAATCTGGGCAGCGCCAAGCAAATGGGATTATTATCACCTACAGGGAGTGTCAAATGATTTGATAAAATCAAATATCTGCTACTAAGCAGAAGAATAACGAAGAAAGAAAAGTGCGACCATTGAGAGAAAATAATAAAAATCAGTACTACGAGGGGCGTGGGTTGCATTGTGGCCCAAAATCAAAAAGATAGTATCAAGGAATGGAACTTTGTCTCGGAGCGCATTATGGTTGTAAAACTAAAAGAAGGAGAAACCATAGTCAACCTGGTCATAGTGTATGGGCCAAATGAGGATGAGAGAGCAGAGGTCAAGGAGGAATTCTTCGAGCTGCTTCAAAGAACAGTGGATGACTGCCTAGATGAAGTTATCATGCTCGGAGATTTTAATGCCAGAGTTGGAAATGACCATGCTAGATGGGGTGGAGTTATCGGAAGATATGGAGAAGATACTCTCAATGACAATGGAAAGCGACTCCTTAGATTCTGCAGTGAGCAGAATCTGATCATTACAAACACAAAGTTCCCCCATAAGCGCATACATGCATACACTAGATGTGAACCAACCAAGAATGAGAAGTCAGTGATCGACTATGCCATTGTTCGGAGAAGCTCATTCAGATATGTCCGAGATGCAAGAGTCTGGAGGGGGCCAGAGATTGGAAGTGATCACTACCTGCTAACAATCAAACGAACAACTGAAAGAGTTGCTCAGCCTAGGAACTGCCCAACATCACGCAAGAAACCAAGTAAACGAGCAGGAGAAATGAGCATTAGGACCTACAAGCAGAGAGAGCCAGAAATTAAGACCAGATATCAGGGGCTTATTGCTACAGCAGTGAGCAACACAGAAGAACGACCTGATGACTTGGAAACCCTCTGGAATAAATTCAAGGATATCATAAAGACAGCTGCTGCAGAAGCATGCGGTGAAGTCCGACTTGGGAACCAGAGAAAGAGGACACCTTGGTGGACAGAGGAAGTCAAAGAGAGAAGAAAATGGCATGGAAACAATACTTAGGAGCTAAAAACACAACAGGACAAATGGAAAAATATAGAGAATATGTGACACTCAGAACAGAAGCAAAGAACAAAGTGCTAGCAGCAAAACAGAAGTCCTGGGAAGAATTTGGAGAAAAGCTAGAAATGGAGCCGCGGTAGCATAGTGGTTAGTGCACTGGCTTCCTAGCGCAGTGGTCTATGGTTCGATCCCCAGATGAGGCGGAAAATTTTTAGGCCACAAACGGCTCCTGGGTCGACCCAGCCCCGAATGGGTACCAGAGCTACTCTGGGAAGGTTAAGGCGGCCGGCGTGATGCCGACCACATCACCCCTCGTGTGCCGACGGTCAAGATAATATGGGCCTAACACCATATTCCCAATATGCCTCAATGGGCGTGTAACGGGTTCCTTTTAGAAAAAGATGCACAAGAAAACCAGAAATTGTTCTATAAGACCCTAAAGAACATGAGGAAGGAAAAACAATGTCCTCTCAAATTTATAAAGGACAAGCAAGGCAAATTGCTTACTGCCCCAAAGGAAGTAATGGAAAGATGGAAAGAATATTTCTCAGAACTCCTGGATGGTGAGCAAGGGCAAACATCAGAAATGATAACCACTAGCACAGAAGAGGAAACCAATGGTGATGAAGATGACATAAAGATGGAAGAACTGAGAGCAGCACTAGAGAAAATCAAGATGGGCAAAGCAGCAGGGCATGATGGTATAACACCAGAAATGGTTAAGTACATGGGAGCATCAGGCGACCTATTACTCCTAAAGGTCCTACAGGCAGCATGGTGCAACAAGACCATACCAAAGGATTGGGAGATTGCCATCATAACACCAATTTTCAAAAAGGGTGACAATCGACAATGTGGAAACCATAGAGGCATATCCCTTCAAGTGTCCCTGGTAAAATCTACTCTAGAATCCTAGAGCAGAGACTCCGACGCCTAGCTGAGCCACAATTGGATGAGGTCCAGTGCGGATTCCGAGCAAACCGAAGTACTCAAGACCTAATCTTCACACTCAGACAGCTGAGTGAAAAGGCCCTTGAGTATAAGAGTGAGATCCATCTTTGTTTCATAGATCTGGAAAAGGCGTTTGACAGGGTCCCCTGGAGCAAACTTTGGGACTGTTTGGCAAGGAAGAATATTCCAGCACCTCTGATTCATGCTATACAGAGCTTCTACAAGTCTTGCAGAAATTATGTGAGGACAGCAAACCATAAGTCAGAAGAGTTCAGGACCACCACTGGTGTAGACAAGGTGATATCCTATCACCTTACCTCTTCATACTCCTTATGGACGATGTCATCAAGGCATGTAAGGAGAGAACAAGAAAGTATTCAGTGGGGTACTGGAAGATGAGACAGGTCTATATTTCGGAGCTGGCATTTGCTGATGATGTTGCCCTGATTGCTAAATCAGAGGCACATCTCCAATCCAACCTGCAAGTCTGGAAGGAAGAGCTGGAGAAGAGAGGGATGGTCATAAGCAGCTCTAAAACAAAATCCATGGTGATATCACGAGAAGAAAGAAAACATCAGATTAAGTTGGGAGAACAGGTCCTGGAACAGGTCGACCACTTTAAATATCTCGGAGCTATTATAGACCGAAAGGAAGGCATCAAAGAAGAGTTGGCCACTCGAAAAGCAGCGGCTGGGAGACTTTTTCAGGCCATAAATCGTGGATTCCTCAGCAAGAAAGAGGTTGGTAAGAAAACAAAGATGGCTGTATACCGCTCCACCTATGTCCCAGTCTTGACATATGGATGCGAGTCGTGGGCAATGACTACAACCCACAAAAGCCAGATCCAAACCTCAGAAATGAGGTATCTGAGGAAAGTGGTTGAAGTAACAAGAAGAGACATGGTCCGCAACCAGACGATCCGTCAAGGCCTAAAATCCCATCCGCTGCAGACCCAAATAGAACAGTCCCAACTAAGATGGTTTGGCCATGTCTGCAGAATGGGAGAAGATCGGCTACCACGACAAGCATGGGAAACAAAGAGCCAGGGATCCAGACCTCCAGAACGACCCAGAGTCCGCTGGGAGGACAACATTAGACAATCTTTGAAGGACCGAGGACTAGAATGGAACCAGGCCAGGAAGAAGACAGCTGATAGAATGGTCTGGCGCTCTCTCTTCCAAACCTCTACACCTCACGGTAGAAGGGGAACGACTAAGTAAGTAAGTACTACGAGGGACGATCAAAAAGTAATGCCTCGTAATTTTAAATTTCATTCAATAGGCAAGAAAACAGATAAAATTCACATTGAAATGTAGCCCCAAATCTGAACTTCAAAAATTTATTTCTCAATGTAGTCTCCGTTATTTGTTACAGTTTTTGTCCATCTTCTCACAATGGCATGTATCCCCGCACGGTAAAAATGTGTGTCCTTTTTCTTAAACCACTGGCGTACGGCGCGTTTAAGGATCTCGGTGTCCTCAAAGTGATGTCTGCGAAAATCTTCTTTCAGTGGTCCAAACAGATGGAAGTCAGAAGGTGCAAGATCGGGACTGTAAGGGGGATGTGGTAATAATGTCCAGCCAAATTCTGCAATCGCATCAATGGTGCGTTTAGCGGTGTGTGGCGTGGCATTATCGTGCAACAGTAGTGCAGTTCTCTGATCTTTTAATGGGTAAAGTCGCCGAAGACGACCTCTAAGCTTTTTCAAAGTTTCAATGTAACGGTCTGCATTCACCGTGTTTCCCTGTTCCAAGAAGACGAGAAGAATCACACCCTTCTCATCCCAAAACACGGAGGCCATAACTTTCCCTACAGATGGTGAACTTTTGAACTTCTTTCTTGTCGGCGATGTTGTGTGATACCATTCAATTGACTGCCTCTTGGATTCTGGTTCAAAAAAATGAACCCAAGTCTCATCACCTGTCACAATATTCGATAAAAACTCTTCTCCTTCAGTTTCGTAACGGTGCAGGAGGTTGAAGGCTATGGTTTTCCTTGTTTATTTATGTCTGTCTGTCAAAATTCTGGGTACCCACCGTGCACAAACTTTTGAATAACCCAGGTCTTTAATGATGTTCTGGACACTGCCTTAACTAATGGACAACATGGAAGAAAGTTCATCAAGTGTTACCCGACGGTCACCACGAATGATGCCATCAATCGATGAATGTTGTGTGGAGTCATTGCGGTAGACGGACGGCCAGTCCGCTTTGCGTCAGCCATTGAGGATTGACCTACTTCAGCTTCGTCACAACGATGTACCCAACGTCGGACAGTGCTAACATCCATTGTTGAATCTCCATAAACATTCTTCAAACGTTCGTGGATGCGAATTGGGGTCTCGCCTTTAGCATTGAGGAATTCTATGACATAGCGTTGTTTTAACCGAACGTCTTTGGCAGCCATTTTTAAAACTGTTACAGTGGTGCCACCTGTTACTGAAACAGGTTGGTAATGCTATACAGTGCAGAAGAGTGTTTGAGAAATCCTGCTAAATTTACAAATTGCACACCGATGCAGTATTTACATACATAAAAAATAGGAGGCATTACTTTTTGTCCTTCCCTCGTACAAATGTACCGATACTGCCGGAGAGAAACAAAGATCGATAGGGGCCGGCCCCGTTTTGTCATATATATATATATATATGTATATATAAATATATAGATATATATAGATATATATATATATATATATATATATATGTATATATGTATATATATATATATGTATGTACACTACAAATCTGAAAACCAAAAAAAAACCTGTACAAAATATGGGTAACCTGTACTAGTTGGCATGTATGCAGAAGATAAAAGAACGAATATGATTACTGTTCCATGAGGCACGTCGTAATAGGTGACTATTATAAGGTTGTGCATGTGGCTGACAACCTGCACTGCAGGAGCATGCACTTTGTAGTGCCTGTATTGTATGTAAGGAGTGAAAAAGGCACACAGTACACTCTTCTCAGTTTTCAAAACTCTGCAGTGATGCTGTATCTCTATTGGTTGTGCTGCAAGCCTCTGAACCAGAACAAACTGTAGTCATGATAAATATTTTATAGACTTATGACTCTTACTTTATGTAATGAAATGCATGCTTTATGCCGTTAAGTATAAAGGTCATGGTTTTATTCTTTAAGTACCATGCCTGGTGGTGTAGGTGATTATGTTACTATACAGCTTTCTGTCTCCAGTACTGTTTATCAACAGTATCTTCTCCCTTTGTCATTGTGTATTTCTCTTTCCCGCAAGCTTTCCTGTTGTCACAATATATTACATCTTCTTATTACATTCTCAAAGAAAAATGATTGCTACCTTCTAATGTGAGCCATAAGCTTTCTTTGCACACTGGCTTCTTTGAGGCCTTCCTCATTACTCTTTATAGTTGTCCATGGTATTGTTAACATTCATCTGTAAAAGCACATCTTTGACATCTCTAGTGCTTTTAAGTCCAGTTTTGAGAGGTGGTGTTCCCTACCTTGCTGACTATTCCTTCCCTCACTCAAGTGCAAAGGCTGGTACCTATTTACAGCTGGGTAGACAAGCATGTCAATACTATGAATTGAACTCAGCACCTTTGTTGCGAGAGACCATCACTGAAACCACTCCCATCAATCAAACTCTCTGACATGTATTACCAGCTTATAAACCTCCACATGAATGTTTTTCTTCCTTGTTTTTCTACTGCACAAAACATTAATTTGCTGTTCATTCTTGTCAGCAGAAGGTTTATTTCTGTTTCATTTCAACTTGCACTGGAAGATGGTATAGTTGGGGCAAGTGATCATCATATGATTTGTCTTGAATGTTTCAGATACATGCTCAAGCTGTATCTTCCTTGGACATTCTGTATGTATGTGTATGTGCACATGTGTCATTCATAACCCTCCACTCCCAAAGGAGCATAGGCCTTCAACAAACACATGCCAAGTCCTCCTGTCACGTGCCATCATCTCAAGTTCTTTCCACGTTTTCCTCATCATTTTCATCTCTGTTTCCAGCTCTCTTCTCCATGTGCTTCTTGGTCTACCTCTGCCTCTCTTTCCCTGGGAGTTCCAGAACAAGGACTGCCTTGTAATGCTATCAACAGGTTTCCTCAGTGTGTGTCCTATCCATCGCCATCGTCTTCTTCTCATCTCTTGTTCCACTGGCACTTGTCTGGTTCTTGTCCTCAGTTCCACGTTGGTTACCAACGTCATACCATTTTAATCCTTCTATTCTACGCAAGCACCCATTTATGAAAGTCTTTAGCTTTTTGGTTGTTGTCTTTGTTGTTCTCCATGTCTCAGAGCCATATAATAGTACTGACTTCACATTTGAGTTGAAGATTCTTATTTTTGTATTGGATCTGATGTCTCTTGATCTCCATATATTTCCCAATGCAATGAAAGCTCCTCTTGCTTTTTGTATTCTTATTGTCTGTCCCTCCAACTTTGTCTATCTTGCTGCCAACATATATGTACGAGTACGATTATACATCTTGTAGTGGTGTTTCTTCAAGTTCAACCCTGTTATCATTTCCTGCATTTATTCTCATTATTTTTGTCTTTTCCCTGTGTATTTTCAGGCCCAATTGCTGTGACCCCTCATCGAGTGTTTTCAACTTCTCCTGCATCTGATTACGGTTATGGGACAGAAGAGCCGTCATCAGCAAAATCCAGATCATCCAACTGCTTAGTTAGAGTCCACTGGATTCTATTTCTGTTGTGTGTTGTCGATGTTCTCATAACCCAATCTATTGCTAGTAAGAACAGAAATGGAGACAAGAGGCATCCCTGTCACAGTCCCGTTCTTATCCCAAACGGTTCTGTAAGCTGTCCTTTATGAAGAACTCTGCATGTCATGTCTTCATATGTTTTCTTTATTAAATTAATGATCTTCAGAGGAACTCCATAATGCATCATCAATTTCCAAAGTGATTCTCTGTCGACACTGTCAAATGCCTTTTCGTAGTCCACAAATCCGATGTATAGTGGTGAATTCCATTCCAGACTTTGTTCAACTATTATTCTCAAAGTGGCTATCTGGTCTGTACAGGATCTGTTTTGTCGAAAACCTGCTTGTTCATCTCTCAGTTTCTTGTCTATGGACTCTTAATCTCTCAAGGATAATCCTGTTTGATACTTTTCCTGGCACTGATAGTGACATTATTTCTCTATAATTTGTGCACTCTTGTAAATTTCCCTTCTTAGGCAACTTAATCAGATATCCTTCCTTCCATTCTGCTGGTATCTCTCTTTTCCCAGACTTTACCAAGTTATTTATATAACATCTCTGAAGCCATGTCGATATCTGCTTTGATGGCCTCTGCTGGAATGCCATCTGGTCCAGCCGCTATTCCATCTCTTAGAAGCTTTACGGCTTTCTTTATTTCTTCCTTTGTTGGTCTGTCACAGTTAATTTGTAGCTCTTCTTCTGCTTTCTGGATGTCCGGGGGGTTTTGTGGAGCTGGTCTATTGAGAAGGTCTTCAAAATTTTCCGTCCATCTCTTCATTTGCTCTTGTATATTGCTGAGCAGTTTTCCATTCTTGTCTTTTATGAGGCTACTTGTTTGCTTGTATTTCCCTGTTAGCTTCTTTGTGCTGCTATGCAGTTCTCTCATATTTCCTTTGGCTGCAGCATCTTCTGCCTCTCTTGCCAACTCCTCAATATACTTCCTGTTGTCTCTTTTGATACTTCTTTTTACTTCTTTGTTTGCTTCTGTGTACACTTCTTGAGCTTTGGCTTTGGAACTTCTGGTTTTGCTTGTGTTTAAATCTGCTTTCTTGTTTTTTGTCTTTTATCTTATTGATGGTTCCTGATGTTATCCATGCTTTTTGTTGTCGTTCCCTTTTCCCCAGTATTTCTTCACATGTCTCATTCCATACAGTTTTGATTTGCTGCCAATAGTCTTCAGTATTCTCTACATCCTCCAGCTGTTGGAGCACTTGGAATTTGTTGGATACTGTGACCTCAAATTTGTCTCTTGTTTCTTGATTTCTTAGATGTCCTACATTAAATTGTTGTCTATAACTTTGCATTGTTGCATATCTCTTGAGTTTCACTTTTTACTTTGGCTATCAGAAGGTGGTGATCGGATGCCACATCTGATCCTCTATATACCTTTACATCCTGCAATGATGATCTAAACCTCTTGTGCTTGTGCACATATGTGCATGGGTGTGTGCAAGCATGTTCTCCCATGTGCCTGCATGTATATATGTGAGCCTGGAACAGAAATCTTAGCAACAACTTGATCTTAAATGACTTTATACCAATTCTTCTGTAAAAGGTAAAGGTAGACGTATTCCCAGAGCAGATACTGCTGTAGGGGAGTGAAGTGTTAGAGACCACTATATTAGGGGCAGCTTTGAGAGGTGGTAGGACCAGTTCCCTTCCTTGCTGCCTTTTCCTTCCCTAATGCAAAGAGCGGAGTCAGGTACCCATTTACAGCTGGGTAGACTGGAGCATTTCATTACTGTGATTCGAACCTGGTACCTTTGCCTCAAGAGTCCAGCACTCTAACCACTCTGTCAGTCGTACGCTAATTCTTCTGTACTGCATGTATGTTCATCTCGCACAAACATTCGTTATAATCTTCACTGTTATCATAAAACCTTTCAATTAGAGATAACACCAGAGACTGATAGAATATCCCATTTGTTTTAATGAAAAGCCACAAATTGAGTTGATGTTTAACACATATTATAATAGAAGCATGAAAACGGACAACATATATAATGGTTAACAAATAAATGCATGAATTTACAGTAATTATGTGCTTCATACAGTTGTCTGAATTACTGTAAACGTAAAATATTCTTATTGGCACATTACGATGAAAAAAAAAATTTCAGTCCAAGAGCTTTTTATTATTATTTGCTGTAGTATTGCCATCATCATCATTACCTTTTAGCTTTCCACGGAGCGCATGCCCTCCTGTCCTGTGCTAGCCATTGAAAGGTCTTTTCATATTTTCATTAACTTTCTCACGGATGTCTCCAGTTCCTTTCTCCATGTGTTTTTTTTAATTAAAATCTCCAAACCCAGAAATTTTCCTAGAAGAAGAAAAAGTGAATCAGCAACCCGGATTTCTTTAGGTTTACGTGCCTCCTTATGAGAGGACCTTCTTCGGTCTTGGATGCCAGAGTTGGACTATTTAAATGAGCTTTGTTTCACGTGGGAGTCGCGGTAGCACAGTGGTTTCCTGACCAGTGCACTGGCTTCCTAGCTCGGTGGTCCATGGTTCGATTCCCAGCTGAGGTGTGATTTTTTTTTAACGGCTCCAGGGTCGACCCAGCCTCATGAATAGGGTACCAGAGTAACTCTGGGAAGGTTAAGGTGGCCGGCATCATGCTGACCACATCACCCCTCGTGTGGCGATGGTCAAGGAAAATATGGGCCTAACAACATATTCCCAATATGCCTCAATGAGCGTGTAACAGGATCCTTCACCATTTACCTTTTTTGGATGACGTGTCCATGTTTGTAGTCATGGAGACAGGAAATAACTGAGGCTAGCCTTGATCTGTGGAATGCAGGATAACTCCTGAACAATATTAGAGATTGCTGGAAAGCTTTAAATCACTCCATTCTTTGTGAAGTGAGAACAATGGATGGACACTAAGCACATCTGACACCACATACCTGCTCTGTCACCTTTACTGTTCAGTACTGTATGGACAGAAAACATCAATGCAAACCAACTTGTGAACAGTATTAGAGATTTGTTTACAGCTTTCCGTCACTTTACATGAATTGAGAGCACTGGATGCACAACGAACGTACTTGACACCACAGAAGTCCTCGGTTACCTCTACTGTTGTTCATTGTTGATATGGACAGAGTACATCAGTGCAAGAAAACTGCTCAACAATATTAGTTTTGTAAAAGTAGTCCCATAACATATACTGTGTAGGGGAGTGACATGTTAGAGACTTCACTATATTAGGTCTCAGTATTATGAGATGGGGTGACCAGTTCCCTTCCTCACTGCATTTGCCTTTCCTACTCAGGAGCAGAGTCATGTACCCATTTACATATAAGTAGACTGGAACATGATGCTACCAGGTTTGAATCAAATGCTCTAACCACCGTACAGAGCTTTAACTACAGGTCGGTATCTGTTTGGTCCGACATCTTCAGGGACAGCTTTGTTTTGGAAACCTGATTTTTTTCGTTTTTCAGATATTGCCCAAATCGCGTTTAAAAAGTTGCACAGTCACCCAAAATGTGTTCGAAAACATAGTCAGAAATTGGCTTTATTTGTGATTGAAAAGTAGCTCAAATAAGCTTTCGATTTTCGGAATATTTCTATTTTCCGATGTTCGGATAACAGGATATAGACCTGTACTTGAGTCTGTGGGAAGTGAGAACATTAGGTAGACACCACATGTGATACCACAAAAGTACTCTGCCACTTTACTGTTCAATACTGATATGGACAGAATAGTGTTAGTGCAATCCCAAAAAACACCTCAACTGATTCATTTTTGTTTCATATAAACAATGTTCTATAACATTCGGACAGGTTTTTTTTTAAATGCTCAAGAAAACACAAAAACATTTAATATTTACATGCAAGAGATACATAACAAAGATCAGCATGGCCAAAACAGAGACAACACAGATCAGCAGAACTGAAGACCACTTAACATCCATGTCAGTATACCTTGTTTAAGCAAGTCAATTACAATAGAACGTATTTAATCTGAATGTCAGTAATCTAACACGCCAATAATCTGAGCTAACCAGCATTTTTATAATGCTGGCACTAGAAAGTAAATAATGTGCCTGAGCTAAACCAGATGTGTCCTTGACAATAACAGCACTGGCAATAAGTATCTATTTTTAACTCCTACAAGCATTAACTCTTTGACTCCGGAACAACGCTCAGAGCGTTGGTCAGATTTGACACCCGTGTCAAAACAACGCTCTGAGCGTTGTTTTTAGTCTATCACGAATTAAAATTACGGCACAGGGTGGAAAATAATTCCGGAGTCAAAGAGTTAACAAAATTTCTTGTATTTTTGTTATTACTCAGAAAGATGTCAGTTTGCATTTCAATTAATAATAACATTTAAAATGTGATGTTATATAAATTATAGTACATTTTTTTGTTAAATTAATGATGAAAAATATCTCATTCAACATCTGAAGGGTTATAATGAGGATATGTAGTGTCTTCATGTCCATATAATATGTTCAACTGCCGATATGCGAGAGTAGCATCACATTTCATGTCATTACCAAATTGTGATTTTGTATGTTTACGTGTGCATGTATGTGTATGGGTCTTTTAATTATTCTAAAATAGTAATTCCAATACAACTGTCATGGTGTGGCACAATTACATCAAATGATATAAACCAAAACAAAAAGCAAAAAAAACAACAACCGAACAAAAATAAATTAGAGGGGTGTAAAAGCCTGACGTGTTTACTTTGATATTTAATGGACTTTCATTGGTCTACTGGTTCTGAGGAAAAAAAAAATTCCACAAAAATTTATCTGAGTATAGTGATTAAAATGAAGGTACGAGGTAATACTTTATCATCACCCACATAATAAAAAGTTTGACTAGTTATATTTTGGCAGAAATGAGGTATCTGAGGAAAGTGGTCGAAGTTACAAGACGGGACAATGGTCCACAACCAGAAGATAACATCATGGCCGCGAAACCTGGCCCCTGCAGACTCTAATTGAACAGTCCCAATTACGATGATTTGGCCACGTCTGCCGAACGTGAGTAAGATTGACTACCATGAAAAATATATATATCTAGACGTCTAGGACGGCCCAGAATTCGCTGGGAGGACAACATCAGACAATCTATAAGGACCGAGGACTGGATTGGAACCAGGTCAAAAGGAAGACATCTAATAGGATAACATTACGCAATCACTGGAAACGTCTTCACTCCAAGGTAGAAGAGTAAAACAAAAATTGCACATAAAGTATTTGATTCAGGCACTCGTACGAAATAAAGAACTAGAAAACTAGACAACATAAAAACAACAGAAGTGATTGGCTAACAGGATACTCGAACCCAGAACCTTACGAACGGTAACGCCGCCTAGCAACGGCAGCGAATCGCGACTATCTCCCCCCCCCCCCCCCCCCTCTTTGCCAACTAGGAACCACCAGGATCGACTAAGTAAGTAAGTATATTTTGACAACTAAAATTTAACGAAATGGCAATAAACTTTAGCGTTATATGTACACTTAAAAATGTATGCTATGTTTTATAAGAAGCAGTACACAGACATAATTATATTATCATCATCATCACATGAGTTCCCGATAGAGCACATGTCCTCAACAAAAGCATACCAAGCAATCTGCTCAATATCTTTCTATGTCTTCTTTCAGCAACTTATACTACTTTTGACTTTCTCTGAGTCGCCTCAAACGCCCCCTTACGAGAAGACCTACCGTCTTGGATAGCTGTATTCAATTATTTGCTTTAGTTAGAAACATTTTGTTTTTCATATTGTTACTGAGGTTGTTATAGCTTATATATGGACATAATAAACAAACGGCATATTATATATTAAAAGCACGAATACATATAGCTCATTATCATAACACAATCATGAAAATATGCAACTCACTATTATAATACAATCATGAAAACACAGCCAATTATAATACATTTATAAAAACATACAGTTCATTATTATAACACAATCAGGAAAATGTACAGCTCATTATTAGAATACAATCATAAAAACATACAGTTCATTATTATAACACAATCATGAAAATGTACAGTTCAATATTATAATACAATCATGAAAATATATACAGCTCATTATTATAATACAATCATGAAAACATACAGCTAGTAATTATAATAAAATCGTGACAACATACATCTCGTTATTGTAACCCAATCATGAAAACAGCTCACACAGTAAGCATGAGAACAGATAGCATGTTACAGTATTACAGAGGCACGAAAATGACTTTACATGTAGAGATATTTGGAAAACGTTTCCATGAATTTGACCAGTTAATGTTGCAGCTAATTTTAGATTCCTTCTGAAAGTGTAACAAAGAAGATATCTCTCTCTCTCTCTCTCTCTCTCTCTCTCTCTCTCTCTCTCTCTCTAAATCTATTTATAATCAAGAAATAAAATGTTCAAAAAGACAAAAATCATTGCCACCTACTTTATATGCTTTTGTAATTAGGTTCAGATGATGATTTTTTACCGTTTCTATATATTTTATTTCTGGAGTATAAGATGCTTCAGATACTTTATCTGTGATTATGTGGTAATTTTTACTTTCACAACGATGCATTTCTTGACATTTATATTTAACTTGCTTGAGGGAATAATGGATTGATTATAAATTTATAAATGGTGAGACAGGAGGCGGAAAACGTTAAACGAGCCTGGCGTGCCCAGTTATCATTCCTTTGAAAATAAAGTTCGTTCCTTCTCTCGAGGTATCTCTCTCTGTCTATCTGTCTCTCTCTCTCTTTTTGTGTGTGCGTAATAGTTCTAATAAAGTCTTCTAGGGCGTCAGTTCCCAAGTTCTTGTTACATTATCGTAAAAATAACTGTATCTCTCTCTGTTTCTGTCTGTCTGTCTGTCTCTCTTTCTCTTTTTTATCTCTGCAATAATTCTAACAGTCTTCTGGGGTTTCAGTTCTCAAGTTAATGTCTGAGCAGCCTTAAATGTTATGTTCTTGTAAATATAACTGTATCTCTCTGTCTCTCTCTCTGTGTGTATCTATCTGTCTGTCTGTCTGTCTCTCTCTCTCTCACTATGTAATAATTCTAACAAAGTCTTCTAGGGTGTCAGTTCTCAAGTTCTTGCCTGAACTTTGTTACATTATCGTAAAAATAACTGTATCTCCTCTGTTTCTGTCTCTCTCTCTCTCTCTCTCTCTCTCTCTCTCTCTCTCTCTCTCTCTCTGTGCAATAATTCTAACAAAGTCTTCTGGGGTTTCAGTTCTTAAGTTATTGTCTGAGCAGCCTTAAATGTTATGTTTTCGTAAATATAACTGTATCTCTCTGTTTCTGTCCCTCTCTCTCTCTCTCTGTAAAAATTATAATAAAGTCTTCTAGGGTATCAGTTCTCATGTTCTTATCTGAGCAGTCTGTATCGTAAATATAACTGTGTGTGAATATCTCTCTCTCTCTCTCTCTCTCTCTCTCTCTCTCTCTCTCTCTCTGTAATAATTTTAAAAAAGTCTTCTAGGGTATCAGTTCTCAAGTTATTATCTGAGCAGTCTTAAATGTTACTTTATTGTAAATGTAACTGTTTCAGTCTGTCCTCCAATATCTTTCTTGTTTTTTTTTTTTTTTAAATTAGGTTTCTTCTTGACTTGTTGTCCACTTATTTGATCCTATTGCCAGTTGTTTGATCCTATTGCCAGTTGTTTGATCCTATTGCCAGTTGTTTGTTCCTATTGCCAGTTATTTGATCCTATTGCAAATTATTTGATCCTATTGCCAGTTGTTTGATCCTGTTACCAGTTGTTTGATCCTATTGCCAGATGTTTGATCCTGTTACCAGTTGTTTGATCCTATTGCCAGATGTTTGATCCTATTGCCAGTTGCGTGTGGAAGGAGACAAAGAAAGAATATCCCTACTGCTCATGTTGACAACTAAGAGACAACTAATGTGAAGTTAGGCATGTCGTACAAGGTCACTAATATATGCGGCTGTGTATGAGGCTGAAACATCATTATGTAAAACTAATTGCCACAGAAACACCACCCACTGCAGGAGATCATGTGACTGATTGGAGCAGGCTTCCCGCAACGGGACCAGATGCAGTGGTAGTTCTATGATCTTTAAGAAGCACAGCAGAATATGATGATGACTGTGCTACTGTGTATGGGACTGGCATCCTCAACGTGTACAATAAATTGCTACATAAACCATCGCAGTAAGAACACAAGATTGCTTTGATATGAACCTCCTGTTCGGGGACATTCTTTCGTCTTTGATGGCTAGGTTAAATTATTTAAATTATTTGATATTTCCATGGTGTTAATATTTTTTTTTTTTTTTGCGTAAATGTTATACTGGATGGAGTACCCGGCCCCAGCCTCAAACCTCTTTAGTCAATTCCTACTAAATGCTTGGTAGGGCCATTATCACCAACCAACATCTCCGCAATGCAGGTCGGTTTTTTTCAATGGATCTTTCAACTTCTGTCTCTTGTCTTGATGGTGCACTCTGATAGACTCTTTCCTGTCCATCTCTTGATGTTATCTTCCCACTTATAGCGTTGTCTTCCTCGCCCATTTGCCTTCAACTCCTCCCTCCATTATGGTCTTCAGCAAGCTGTTATGTCTTTTTATACGGTCAAAATATTTTAGCTGTCTAATTTTGATCTTCATTATTTCTCGTTTAATTCCTTGGTTTTCTAGGACCTCTTTATTTGCTGCTTTCTCTTTCCATGAGATGCGCCTCAAGATGTGGTTCAGTGTTCCTATTCTGTGCTCCTCTTTGAGCCCCGGTATTACACGGGCAAAGTGTTACATCAAAACAATTATTATTGCATGGAAGTGAGTCATGGACAATGAGCAATAATAATGTTGCCGAAATTTTGGAGGCACAGAGATATAGTTTCTCAGTAGAGTGTTGAGAATCTCATGGACAGCTAGAATAACTGACAAAGAATACCCGAGAAGAGCTAATCAGCAGAGACATATAATAACAAATATAAGGAGAAAACAACCACCTTTCAAAGGACGTGTTGATAAGAGGGCAACTCGAAAACATCGTGACCACAGCACATGTTGAGAGAGAGAGAGACACAGAGAGAGAGAGTGAATATTGGATGGCTTGCCACTATTGCATGGGCAGAGATCAACAATTGAACTGATAGAGTGCTTTAAAAATCGAGATCTGTGGGGGTACATAATCGCCTACGCCTCGAGACACGGTTCCTGTCTTGACTTGACTTACTTGTATCATAACATGGACACAGCAATAAGGATGTCTGCGATTCCACTGAGTTTATACTTTAACTTACTTACTTAGTCGTTCCCCTTCTACCGTGAGGTGTAGAGGTTAAAGCAAAAGCAAAATGTTATCATCGTCACCCTTCAGTTGGCCAGGGAGCACAGGCCTTCAACACACTTAATGCTCAACTACAATCAATTCATGTTCAACGAAGCACATTCTGGAAAATACAGGCAAACTAACTGCTCAACAAAACTGAGCGGAATAAAGCAGGCCCAAACGCATATAGAGAGAAGAACTGAAGACAGGCATGCGAAGGATACAGAAAGCATGAAAATAACTTGATCGTAAGGTTAGGACATAGGATTTGGCTTTTGTCAGTTTCTATAAAGAGTATCAATTTCTAAAAGTACCGTAGTTTTAGTAGTCATCTGTGTTGTACAAGAGCCGATATTTTTGTAGAAATAACATCGAAAGTTTTTCAAATTGTGAAACTGAAAATGTCATAAGTCGTTGCGTCTTCAGTCACTGAGTTAAACATAATTGTAATATGGAAACAATGGCAAATATGGGCATGCAGTATGATACATAGGAGGTCCATATAATAAACACACAAAAAAAAAAAGGAATTTTTTTTTTAAAATGAATGAATGAAAAAAAATCATTTCTTGACCTTAGCTCTCATATGGTATGGTAGCCAATGACCAAATGTCATTTGTTATTTGGCGTTGTATTTGTTTCTTTATAACCTTTTCATCTTACACAGACAAGTAATTGGTGTTTCTTAGGAACGTAACTGAAAAGAAGACATTGAATTTTTTGTTTCTCCATTGACTGAAATTACGACCCCAAGGGGCCAGATAGATGACACAAAAAAGGAAATTTAAAAAAAGAAGCAATGGGAAAGTGAATTCTTTAAGTGAATAGACACAAACAAGAACAAAGAACACTTGCATGTACAATATTAGATACCTAAATGCTTAACGTAGACTGAAGCTAAGAAGACAAGCTAACCACAGATAACAATATGAGAATGACCAGAACTAAGCTATAAACAGAATCTTCCTGAAAAGTTCAGCTGAAAAGGTCAGAAATTTATACACCTGGTAGTTTCGGTTAAAAATACATGTACCTTGTTCTGAAAGCCATCAGTGATTTAAAAAATCTACTAATCACTTGTGCCAGAATATTTTCTACAGGATATAGCAGCAAGGCTTTGGGCTGTGTGCATGAACAGAGTTAATCAAATCACAATGTTCAGTTTCTGTAAGTAACTACAGAGCTACCGACGAACACATTAACTCATCCAGCCAAACAAAGTTATTTTTGTCCGAGACGCTCACACACTGCTGGCGTTACAATGCCCACACGTCGTAGCCTCAACGGATGTCAGCTCAAGATCCCCAAACTCCCTGATGTTGGTAGATCTGCTCTGCCAGGATGTTTGCCTTTGAAGCACTCGTGATCTCGTGGTATGCGAAGACTTCAAGCACGTGCACAGGGCGTGATAGAAGGTGCTGCGAAAGTGCTTGGACATAAACCCATAAATGAGCGGATTGATGCACGAGTTGGCGTAGGCTAGGAGATAAAAGGTAAGTCTCATGGGTTTCATGGGCCCGTAGTTTAGGTGGGGCAGATAGCCAAAAGCTGTGAGAGTGTTACTAATCAATATCGGAGCCCAGCACACCACAAACACGACAATTACCGCAACCAGCATTTTGATTACCTGGAAATGGAATATAAAAATGAAAATTTATTAGCATTTATGAACAATCAATCAACTGAGATAAATTCCACCCCGTATTTTTCCTCAGGTGAAAAAAAAAAAAACCACACACACACAATAGAAAAGGTGAATTTTTCATTCATTCATTTTATTCATAACCCTCCACTCCCAAAGGAGCATAAGCCTTCAACAAACACATGCCAAGTCCTCCTGACACGTGCCATCATCTCAAGTTCTTACCACGTTCTCCTTATCATTTTCACCTCTGTCTCCAGCTCTCTTCTCCATGTGCTTCTTGGTCTACCTCTGCCTCTCTTGCCCTGGGAATTTTTGTAGACATTATTTTTATCATCACCAACCTAGAACTGCTTTCTCTCAGCAATCAAGAAGATATGTACACCATATTGGTAGGTAGACGCTGGAATCGGGTTGGCAATGTTATCAGAAGAGATCCCAGATGAAAGCGAAAGAGAGGCTGACCAAAAAACAACTTGACGGTGAACTGAGAATGCCGAGATGAAAGCAGAAACCAGGGTTGAGGAATCGCACGAACAATGGCCACAGAGCGAGCAAAGTGAAGAGAATGTGTTGCTACTCTACAAGACGCCATTACGTGTGATGGTCACTGATTGCTGGCTCAGTCAGAGGCCAAAAAACCAAAAAGAATATATTATTTTTAAACATGGAAGGAAAATATCAGCCAACTAGGCCCCGGTCACACATAACTAAAACAATTAAACGAAATATTCAAGAAGGTATTTATTTTTATCGAATAACGGTTTGTATGTACGTAAGTACATTGTCTGAATAAGTTAAAATAGAGTCTCTCCTTATATGTTGTCTCGCGTGTGTACAAACTAATTTATCTACATTTTTCATATCAGCGGTGCCTGTTCTATTTAAATAATCGATTCCGTTCATATTTTTCATTTCAGCGTTATATTACAGAGCAGTATTCTATGTTGTTTTGTTAACCCCACTACTCCCAAGTCACTTTAATTTATTTGCAAGTTAGCACGTCATTACAACTTATTTTTGAGCATCTTGTCGGCACTTATATTCGAGTCTCATGTTGTTACTTATGTCTGAGCCTCGTGGTGTTATTTATGTTTGAGTCTCTTGTCGTTAGTTATGTCTGAGCCTCTTGCTGTTATTTATATCTGGGGATCTTGTTGTTATTTATGTTTGAGTCTCTTTTCGTTACTTGTGCCCGAGTCTTCTGTTGTTATTTATGCTTGAGTCTCCTGTTGTTACTTATGCTTGAGTCTCCTGTTGTTACTGATGCTTGAGTCTCTTGCTGTTATTTATGCTTGAGTCTCTTGTCGTTGGTTATGTCTGAGCCTCTTGCTGTTATTTATGTTTGAGTCTCTTGTCGTACGTTATGTCTGAAGTCTCTTGTTGTTATTTATGTTTGAGTCTCTTGACGTTAGTTGTGTCTGAGCCTCTTGTTGTTATTTATGTTTGAGTCTCTTGTCGTTAGTTATGGCTGAGCCTCTTGTTGTTATTTATGTTAGAGCATCTTATCGTTAGTTATGTCTGATCCTATTGTTGTTATTTGTGTTTTAGTCTCTTGTCGTTAGTTATGGCTGAGCCTCTTGTTGTTATTTATGTTTGAGTCTGTTGTTGTTAGTTGTGTCTGAGCCTCCTGTTGTTATTTATGTTAGAGCTTCTTATCGCTACTTTTATGTAAGCCTCTTACCGTTTGTTATGGCTGAGCCTCTTGTTGTTATTTATGTTAGAACATCTTATCGTTAGTTATGCCTGAATCCTCTTGTCGTTACTTACGACTGACTCTCTTGTTGTTATTTAAGTTTGAGTCTCTTGTCGTTACTCATGTCTCAGCCTCTTGTTGTTACAAATGGTTTAGTGTCTTGTTGTTACTTATGTCTGAGCCTCTTGTTGTTATTTATGTTTGAGTCTCATGTCGGTAGTTATGTTTGAGCCTCTTGCTGTTATGTATATTTGTCTCTTGTTGTCATTTATGTTTGAGTCTCTCGTCGTTAGTTATGCCTGAATCCTCTTGTCGTTACTTACGACTGGCTCTCTTGTTGTTATTTAAGTTTGAGTCTCTTGTCGTCACTTATGTCTGAGCCTTTTGTTGTTACAAATGGTTTAGTCTCGTGTCGTTACTTATGTCTGAGCCTCTTACTGTTATGTATGTTTGAGTCTCTTGTCGTCACTTATGTCTGAGCCTCTTGTTGTTATTTGTGTTTAAGTCTGTTGTCGTTAGTTATGTCTGAGCCTCTTGTTGTTTTTATGTTTGAGTCTCTTGTCGTTACTTTTATGTAAGCCTCTTGTCGCTAGTTATGTCTGAGCCTCTTGCTGTTATTTATGTTTGAGTTTCTTGTCGTTGGTTATGTCTTAGCCTCTTGCTGTTATTTATGTTCGATTCTCTTGTCGTTAGTTATGTCTGAACCTCTTATTGTTATTTATGTTTGAGTCTCTTGTTGTTATTTATGTTTGAGCCTCTTGTTGTTATTTATGTTTGAGCCTCTTGTTGTTATTTATGTTTGAGTCTCTCGTCGTTAGTTATGCCTGAACCTCTTGTTATTTATGTTTGAGTCTCTTTTCGTTACTTATGCCTGGGTTTCCTGTTGTTACTTATGCTTGAGTCTCTTGTTGTTACTTATATTTGAGCATCTTTTTGTTTCTTACGTTTGAGTCTCTTACCATTAATTTTGTTTGAGTCTTTCTCTTAACTTAAGTTTGAGTCTCTTGTCGCTACGTACGTTAAAGCCTCTTATGGCTACTTATGTTTAAGCCTTTTGTTGTTTTTTTATGTATGAGTCCTCTGTTTTTACTTGTGTTTGAGCCTTATTTCATAATATATGTTCGAGCCTCTCGTCATTACTTACGATTCAGCCTCTTGTCGTAACTTATGTTTGAGCCTCTTGTCGCAACTTATGTTTAAGCCTCTTGTCGCAACTTATGTTCGAGCCTCTTGCTGCCTCTCCTCCTCCCCCCCCCCCCGCCCCTCCCCCCCCCTCCCCCCCCCCCCCCCCCACCCCCCCCCCCCCCCCGCCGAAAAAAGAGAAAGATATGTTACCTGCTTTTTGGTCTTATCATCATCCCCATCACTGCTGCCAGTCTGAGCTCTCAGAACTGGAGATCGTTCACTATGGCGGCCTGGACTTGATAGAGTAGATGTGGAGTGTGCCGGGCTGCTCGCGGGAGCACAGTTCCTAGTAAACAGGAATGCAAAATACATGACAGATAACTGAATGGTTTTCTAAAAACTAGTCATGGCTGTAACATGGAAGTGAGTAATAACAGGCGAATGACTGATGTCATAGAGAGGTGACTTTAATGGCAGGCAAGTGACTGAAGTTACAGACAAGCAAATTATTTTTATTACAGAGAAGGGACTGACTTTGTAGATATGTGACTAATATTATAGACAAGTGACTGATATTATAGATATGTGACTGGTATTATAGATAAGTGACTGGTATAATAGGTAAGTGACGAATTTTATAGATAAGTGACTGATATTATAGATAAGTGACTAATATTATAGCTGTGACTGATATTATAGACAAGTGACTAATAATTATAGACAAATGACTGACTTTATGGACAAGTTACTGACATTATAGATAAGTGACTGCTATTATAGATAAGTGACTGATATTATAGATCTTCTTCTTCTTCTTCTTCTTCTTCTTCTTCCATCCTTAGCCACCAACCGGCAAAGCAGTATGTGGCCAGTACGCCTAGTGGCGTCTTAGGGCAACAACAAATTGATCAATCTATCGCTGTTTCCACCACGCCTAGTGGCGTCAGAAACAGACCAAACAATCTATCGTTGTTTCCGTAATCAGATTGGTTGGCAAGCAGGTGATCAGCCCACTGTGCGAAGTTTTTACGGGATGGGGTAAACAGCCCCATGCCCAACCCTCCTTAGTCGCTTTTTACGACATGCGTGGTAGGGTGCAGTGTTACTATTCTTTGCTCCCCTTTCGGGCCCCGGCAACACACGGGTGAATATTATAGATAGGCGACTGATATTATAGACTGACGTTTTAGACATGTGACTGACATTATAGACAAGTGACTGACATATAGACAAGTAACTGACTTTATAGACAAGTGACTGGCATATAGACAAAAGACTGACATATAGACAAGAGACTGACTTTATAGACAAGTGACTGACACATAGAAAAGACTGACTTTATAGACAGGAGACTGGCTCTATAGACAAAAGAATGGCTTTATAGACAAGTGACAAACATATAGAGAAGAGACTTACTTTATAAACAAGAGACTGACTTTATAGACAAGTGATTGACATATAGACAAGTGACTGACTTTATAGACAAGAGACTGACATATAGACACGAGACTGACATATAGACACGAGACTGACATATAGACAAGAGACTGACACATAGGCAAGAGACTGAAACATAGACAAATGACTGGCATTATAGACACGTGACTGACTTTAGAAAAATGACTGGCATTATAGACATGTGACTAACTATAGACAAATGACTGACATTATAGACAAGTAACTGACATTTCGAAAACCATAACATCACCCTGCGACGATTACTTTTTTAAAAGAATTATTCATTTTTAAACTGTTAACCATAATTAATTATTAAATTTGTTATTTATGTATATACAAATTTAACGTTGATTTAATCATTTTGAATGTACTGCACCCGTATGTCTCAGTCAATTTTTTAAATACACTTAAACAGAGCTGTAAAATAATAAGAAGAACTTCACCGAGTAATTCAGTTTGGGCGCTTGAACGAGCTAATTATAAGATAACCCATCTTCACAAAAGGCGGCGGGTCAGATACAAAGTTAACGTGCTCAGATTCATTCAGCATGGTTCTTGACTTCTGAAATATCTTGTGAAAACTCCCTCGAGGTCGAAGCATCATTATCCTTCGATCTCCTACTCTGCCATGAGTAATCTTGTGCGAAGGTAGACACTTTTGAAGACCCACATTATATACTCTAGGTTTTGGCCACTGTTGGACCACTACTACAGAGCATAGGGAACCCGTGACACTGAGTGAGCCATGGACAATTAGTAAACACCAGAGACCACAGAGATGTAGTTTTACAGAAGAATGTTAAAAATACCATGGACAACCAAAAAGAGTAATGAGGATGTCCTGAAAGAGGCCAATGCGCAAAGGAAACTTATTTCACAAGTTAGAAAGAAGCAATCCACTTTTTTGGGTATGTTATGAGAAGAAGAAAGCTGGAATATATCGTAACAACAGGTAAGATCGAAGGAAAAAGAGATAGTGGAAGACAAAGAGAGCAAACATGGGACAGTTTGACATCGTGAAATGGAAAGAAGTCAACAGCAGAATTGATAAATTGTACTGCAGACAGGAAGTTGGGAAGAGACACGATCTCCTCCGCCACTAGGCATGGTCCTTGAAGAAGAAAAGGAATACTTTTAACCCTCCAAAAAGAACTCTAACAAAAATAAATTATTTAATCAGATACTTCATCTTCCGCCACACAATACATAACATAAAACACAAAACATTAATGCATGATAAAATAAGAGGAGGTATATCCCTACAAGATAGTACTAAAATAGAAACTTTGAGAATCACATTTATAAGTAGCATTATAAATGATCCTCAATGATATCCTTTAGCACATTACTATGTCGGACTACGAGTAGCAAAATTATATCAATTTAACAACACAGTTCAGCGTCATTTTGGAATCTTACCAACAATACGTTAGAGACATACAAGAAAAAACGATAATTCACCGAACAACCAAAGATATATAAATATTTAATGCTAGCACAAGAACCTCCTTTGTATCAAAGAATAAAGAGAGGGTATAGATATGGTACCGTATATCAGATTACTCACAGGTGTTCACACATTTACATGAAATAAACATATCACTAAGAGTGAAAGAAATAACTTACAGATTATTATTTAACTCAACGCCGGTAATGCACAGAGAAAGAAATAAAATTACAATTTATCCAAATGAAAACTTCGTAGACTAAACGTCAAAGAGATAGACGAACACATTTTCTTTTATTGTAATACAGTAACACAAACTTTGAACACTTTGAAACAAACAAATATTTTAAAAAATACAACGACATAAGTAGATATGTATAAAGCAGTTATGCTCAACATCATTCCTACAATGACTCCATACATTGAAATTCAGTTACTTACACTGTTGGCAGAATATAGACATCTAGTATGGATTTGCAGAAATAAAGCTGTCAATGAACAAAGGATTTTTAACTCAAAACTTTTTAAAAAAAAAGACCGATATAAATTAGAGGATATCGTGGGAAAAAGATCCATGGACGATATTCCAGGGATCTGTCGCTAATAAAAAGACATAAGAGCCACGCATAAACAG
The DNA here is from genome assembly GCA_024509875.1 of Oreohelix idahoensis. Classification (NCBI taxonomy): domain Eukaryota; kingdom Metazoa; phylum Mollusca; class Gastropoda; order Stylommatophora; family Oreohelicidae; genus Oreohelix; species Oreohelix idahoensis. The sequence goes on along the minus strand of JAMPIV010005215.1, from coordinate 707,456 downwards.
TTGTCATAGATGAGAAAGACAATGAACGGCCTTGAGCTAATGGCATAGGACAAGAATACTTGGCCTACAATAGTGGAAATCCTATGCTCCTTGGGTAGCTGAAGGATGATGATGACGATGGATGTGAAAGCGGACTATGGATTACATTATTCCAGTTAAAAGAAAAGTAACTCGTGTACTGTTAGGCGTGTTACCAAGCGGTTGATACGGTAAAGGAGCGAGAGAGCAAGAAAATGAACGAACGAAATCTTTATTTCATCATAGAAGAGAATTATTGCCTTTGTACATTCCTGCCCTGCAAAAATACAATTCCCAAAATTTTTTTATTTGTTAAAATATTCTTTGCTTCAATAATATGTAATCAATATTACCATTCTATTCAGTAAATGAACACACACATGTACATTCACACATACATACATGCACACATAGATAGATAAATAGATCGATAGATAGGTATGTAAGTACCTCTGTAGGTAGGTAGGTAAGTAGCTAGGTAGGTAGGTAGGTAGGTAGGTAGATGGATAGATAGATAGATAGATAGATAGGTAGGTAGGTAGATAGACAGATAGATAGATAGATAGATAGATAGATAGATAGATAGATGGATGGATGGATGGATGGATGGATGGATAGATAGATAGATAGATAGATAGATAGATAGATAGATAGATAGATAGATAGATAGATAGATAGATAGATAGATAGATAGATAGATAGATAGATAGATAGATAGATAGATAGATAGATAGATAGATAGAGGAAGGGCAAAATGTTTGAAGTACGGAGCAGTAAGACAATGGGAGAAAGAATAGACAAATAAAGCAGCCAAAGGGACCATAAGCAGGGAGGGAGAGAAGAGGGGGGGGGGTGAGGTAACCGTATGTGGCAGGAAAGAAAACAGTCTTGAGAGTATTAGACGCAATCAGTGTCGCCGTACCCCCTACAGTTCTGGTGCTTTATATTTAACATCCTTCCACAAAGCTTCCAATGTAGCTAATTTTCTCAACCCGGCCGCTGTTAGGATGTTTGTTTTTCCATGTGTGTGTGTGTATTTTTTTTTTAAAGCTCAGACAGAAACAAAATTCTTTGAATAATTATCACGATGATTTGCTTGTGCACCATGACATATTGTGGTAGGTGTTGCTGTCATTTTCGACGGAGTCATCTGTCAAGTTATTTGCTTATGTTTGTATCATAAGTATAATTGTGTCTTTACCTGCGATGTCAGGTTGATTAGGGGTTGTCTTCCCTTGTTTATTCATTCATTGTGTTTGACCTGTAGGGTCAGAGGTTGACAGTTCGGCGTAGGCCTATGGGAAGGTTTTTTAAGCGGGAGTGAGATATACTTCCGGGAAGCCGGGAGGTCCTGTTTTTCTGAAGGGACCAAGAGTCCATTGTTTTTCGGGGAGAATCTTCGAAGTAACTGCTATGGCAGTTTTCCCCAGTGAATCTCTGTGCGTCGGGATGACGACAGAATTCCTTGTTTAGTTCTGAGGATTCATTTTCCAGGTAATACCGACCTTTATGCATTATTACGCTTTTCGGTGGCAGAACATGTAAAGGATTACCTAGGGTGAACAGCAGCTCACTGATCCGCCATTTCAGAACTTATATATTTGTGCTCGAGGTAGCCATCCAAGACTGTTAGTCTTATATTGTCCAGAAATCCAGTGACGAAGATATATTGTGGGAGCCGCAGATTGGCGGAACTTCATATCTACAATAAGTATTACTGCAGGGTTGATGATAACCTATTTAACAGAAGTACACGGCCGACGTCAGAACGAGGCCTGTGCTTTCGGCTATTATACTACAGCCTGATATGTGCAATTGGCGGGGAGTGCCAAGTTGCACCTGTGTGTCAAAGTAACTAAGGCATCTGACGCGTTTAGTCAGAGACGCCAAGGGCGACGCTACGAACTGTCATTATTGAAGAACTTTGCTATTGACCATGCACGTCTATTCTGATGTTTACCTTTTTGAATGCCAAATGTATACCTATCGATGTCAGGTCAGCATGACCTTGTTACACTGACTGTTCCTGTTGAGATTATGTGTGTTCCCGTCAATAAATGTCTTGAAACATGCCTGCAGTGTCAAAGCATCCTTGATTACTGCATGTGAGAGTATGGGTTGCAGGATCTACATCTATACGAGCCTAAACACATTCGCGCCTTCATTCGCACCCACACTCAATTCATCATACGCTCGCACTACACATCTAACAACATGTATACTGTCTTGGGCCAGTGATCACCTCAACAAGAAAAAAAAAGACAGTTACATTTCTGGTGGACCAGTTACGTGGGCTCTTATGATACATTTCTTGTCGCCAATGTGGCCTAGAAACTTACATTTCTGATGGACCAGATCTGTGGGTTTAAAAAGAACAGAGCGAGCATTTGACATTATTGTTGACATTTATGGATCCAGAAATTTACATTCCTGGTTGGCTGTTACATGTATGATGTCTCCAGTTTTTTCGAGAAAGTTACAAGAAGGACAAGTACACATTACACTTCTGATCTGTGGGTCTAAGCTACACACGGGACAGCCGTAACACACAGCGCTAATTCTACACTTGCAAGTTTTGGCTACAACAGGACAGATATAGGTCATCAACGGTTGACCCAAATAAACAGTACGAGCATTTATATTATAATGCTACATAAAGCATAACAAGACATGTACTGAAGTTAACTACTAGGCATTTGCTACGTGGACCATAACTGCATAGAAGGCGGGTTCCTATTGTAAACAGTACTGCTGGTTGTTACACGTTTCATTCAACAACAGACTTTTCTAGGTCAGAGCATTCAAGCTACATTGTTGGAGGTCAAGTGTCTGTAAACAGTACGTGGAAATAGTAAACATTCAATGTGCAAGCCCTAATTTGAGAAGGTCATAGTAACTTTGGTTCGTGAATACCACTTTATGTTACAGTGGATTTGACGTTCAGTGCGCGTTTGACATTTCGTTTCTGTGTTCGCAAGGAGCAAGGAATTTATTTTAGTTTCAGCTGTGACTGAACTTGTTCTGCAACACATTGAAATTGATTGCTATATGTTTATGTTATTTCTACTGTTTTGTGTATTTTTCTGCGGGTTTTTCGGTTGGTGGGTCTTACGGTAAATATGCCACTTGATCGAGGCTTACTGTAAGCGTTCTGTAGGTGCAAATTTTCTTAATTTGGAAATTTGCTAGTGACAATTGGTCGCTATTGATGTTAGCTGTGATGTAATTGTACTTAACGTTGTTTTTGTAATATTTTGTCTGTTTTTCAGTTTTGATTGTCGATTTGTTTTGTTTGTATTCTGTAGGTCTCTCCTTTCTTGTGTATTTCTCTACACATTTTTGGTTAAAACAGTGTTGCCATTTGTATTGTTTTGTATCTTTGTCTTTGTATTTTTTTTTTTTGTTTGTACTACATTACTGTCATACACAGTCTACATACACATACTTGGTCATGTTTTGATATTATTGATAAGATAGACTCTTCATATAGAGTTTCTTAATAAAAATATTATATAAGATATTTATACAAGTTCTTTGATAAAAGACTTGTTATCTACAAAGATTGAGACAAGGTGAAATACATATTCAAGTTCTTTATAAAAAAGACTTGTGCCCATAGTGAGTGGGATATAAGGGAATTTTTTTTTCCACAGGTACTCAGGTGATTTTTTGGGTACATTATAAACAAGACTAAGAGTGTGAAAGAAAGTGAAGTGAGTATACAAGTCTATCATTTCAGACTTGTCTCCCATTAAAGTGGGATAATTTAATATATTTGCTTCTGCAAGTTACTGATCTCAGTAGACAAGATGTCTACATTGGACTACTTTATTACACAAGGGAGAGCCCTTGATAAGACTGGTCAACAGTTAGAACAGTGGGCTGTTGCTCAGTATGACAAAGCATTAGCTGCTGAAGAGAGAAGGGCTGCTGCAGAGGAAAAAAAAAACTATGGCTGAAGAGAAGAGATTAGAAAGAGAAGCAGCTGCTGAACAAAAAAGGCTAGACAGAGAAGCTGATATTGCTGCTGAACAAAAGAAATTGCAGATGCAGGTGGAGGAAAGGAGATTTGAAGCTGAACAAAAGAGATTAGACAAAGAAGCTGAACAAAAGAGATTAGACAAAGAAGCTGAACAAAAGAGATTAGACAAAGAAGCTGAACAAAAAGAGATTAGACAAAGAAGCGGAACAAAAGAGATTAGACAAAGAGGCTGCTGCAGAGGAGAGGAAAGCTCAAGCTGAGGCTGAAATCAGAAAAATGGAACATGAGGAAAGAAAACAGAAGATGGAACTTGATGAAAAACTCGCAACTTTGGAGTTAGAGAAATTGAAATTGGCGAGTATGGGTGCTCAGCAAACAACTTCGAGTACGACAAGGGAGTTTGTTAGTAGGATTAAATTGCCTCATTTCAATCCTTTAAAGGATGACGTAGCAGATTATCTAGATAGATTCCAATTTTTGTGCGATACGCATAACATAAAAAAGGAAAAATATGTTGAACAACTGATGCCATTTTTTACAGGTGACACAGTGACTACTCTTATGACAATAGACGAACATGAGAGGACTAATTATGATGTTGTCAGGGCAGCACTGCTAAAAAAATATCAACTAAAACAAGAAGACTATCGTCTTCGTTTTAGGACAATGTTGCCAGAAAATGGAGTAGATTTCTCTGATTTTGTTACAAAGATACGTCGTACATTTACACGATGGGTTGAGTTGTCTCAGATTGAGAAAACATATGAAGGTCTAATGGACTTATTATTGCGAGATAAGGTTTTGTCATCTGTTAATGATTCTTTTCTTGCATTCCTTCATGAGCGTAAGCCTAAAAACTTAAAAGAAATGGAGGAATACTGTTGTCAGTATGCCACAGCACATCCCCATGCTACAGTTAGCAATTCTAAAGTGAAAGAAGGGTTGCCAGCTGCTTCGGCAACACCATATGGCCCTAATTTCAGAAAAAAAATTTCAGGGTGCTCAACAAAATTGGAATAGGGGAAGTAATAAAAATTACACTCAGAAGCGGAGTAATCCAACACATGATGGTTCTTCGTCTATGCAGTGGAGACAAGATGGTAGTTCTCGTAATTTTAGTGGTAATAAGTTGAGACACTTTCGCAAAGGCTATCCAAATAATAACTATTCAAATTTTCGAAGTAATCTTTCTCGACGTCAAGATTATGACGATGGTGAATTTAGAAACCGGGATTCAAACCGGAATGATGATTACAATAGGCAATATGATAACAATTACAGGGGAAATGATAGTCGAAATAATTACAGGGGAAATGATAATCGAGGTAGACCTAGGTTTAACAAGAAAAGACCTTACCAACAGGCAAACTCTGCACAACAAGAGTTTGATGGAGCCTGTAATACAGTAAATGATAGTGGTAACTCTAGGGCTATCACTGGTTGTGCTTTCGATTTTGGGAGAGCAACTGAATGCCCCCAATGCTTAACATTGTTTGACTCATCAACTGTATCTACGCTAAGTTGTGGTCACCCTCTTCCTGCTCTACCTGCTACAGTTGCGCATGATGGGAGAGGATCTCTCATCTTAGATAAAGGTCTAATAAATGATAGGCTAGTCTCAGTACTTTTCGATTCGGGATGTACTACCGTCGGGGTTAAGGAGTCTCTGATAGATCCTTGCTGTGCCACTGGAAAAACAATCAAATGTGTTACATTTGGTGGTACTATGGAAAGCTATCCTACTGCTATTATTAGGATTGACACTCCTTTCTTCACAGGAGATGTCCATGCATGTCTTCTTCCTAATCCTATTGCGGATCTTATAATCGGTCGTATTCATGGGGTTAAGGAATGCACCCCGCAACAAATTTCTAGTTGGGAAGAAGAAAAACATTCAAACGGTCAATGCAGTGGTGACAAGAGCTCAAGCTCTTAATCCCCCAACTTCATCTGATAATAGTAATGAAGTTGATAGCCAAGACGAGCACTTGGTGATTTCCCATGACTCGTTTGTTAAACGTCAAGAAGAGGATCCTTCTTTGAAGAAATACTTCCTTCTGGCAAAGAAAGGGGATCCCAATCAAAATACGAATCACAAATCGTATATTACTATGAAGAATGGTATATTGGTACGAATGGTACAACACTCGGACAAGTCTATGCATTCGCAAATTCTTGTGCCTAAGTGTATGAGAGCCTTAATTCTTCGGCATGCACACGATTCTCAGTGTGCGGGACACATGGGTTTTTCCAGAACTAAAACTAGAGTCCTTGCGTCATTCTTTTGGCCATTCGTGAATAAAGACATCCGAATTTATTGCCGATCTTGCAAAATTTGTCAAGAGGTCAAGTCTAGAGGTCCGAGACATGCTGCTCCTATTCAGGCTGCAGATATTCCGATTCGGCCGTTTCAGAAAATGGCTATAGACATCATTGGTCCGTTCAAAATTAAGTCAGCCAGAGGACACCAATTTATCCTCACTTGCGTGGACATGTGCACGCGTTGGCCAGAGGCTATTCCTCTGAAGAGCATATCAACTGTCGATATCGCTGATGCTCTTTGGCTCGTATTTTCTCGTCTGGGATTCCCCGGAGAAATACTGTCGGATCACGGCACTCAGTTAATTTCGGACGTTATGTCTCAGGTAATGGCTACGCTAGACATTAAAAGGTCTCTCAGTAGTATTTATCATCCAATGTCCAATGGATTGGTAGAACGTCTTAACAGGACACTAAAGAACTTACTTGGCAAGATAACGGAGGATCATCCTGAAGATTGGGACAGGGTTTTACCTGCAGTCCTCTTTGCCTATAGAGAGGTTCCCAACGAGCATACAGGGTTTTCTCCTTTCGAACTTGTCTTTGGCGCGCAACCGCGCGGGCCGATGTCCTTGTTACACGATTTGATAACTTCCGATAATATTGACGATGATACACAATCGTCATATGAATATGTTATAGCTCTTAGAGAAAAGATTATCGAATCGTGCAGGTTAGCAACTTCATCTTCCGAATTTGCGAAAGAAAAAGCTAGGCGATTTGCTAATAAGAAAAGACGCCTACGTCAACTTTGTCCTGGAGACAAAGCATATGTCTTACTGCCCTCAAGAGAGAATAGACTTCTCATTTCTTGGAAGGGTCCATACACTATAGTCTCGAAAATTTCTGATGTCGACTATATTGTCGATGTGGATGGAAGGCATAAAACCTTCCATATAAATATGCTAACAGAGTTTATTGAACGTCCAGACTATTTACAGCCTATTTTCCAGGCGACGGACGACTCTCCAGTTCAACATGGTCACATCTCATCCCTGTCCGTTATACAGGATGAGGAAACTATTTTTTCTGACGTGAACTTACCTCTTCCTGCGATTCCACTTACTTCAACGGAATCGTGGAGAGACGTTACAGTCTCTTCCAACTTGTCTTTTGAGGAACAGCGTCAAGTATCCTCTACGTTACAATCATATCAGGATGTCCTTACCGACATTCCTGGACACACAGATGTCATAGAACATGACATCATACTTACTGATCGTAATCCGATCAGAGTAAGACCATACCCAATACCTATTCATTTTCAAGCACAAGTCGAGAAAGAATTGGATGAAATGATTCAACTACAAATAATTGAACCATCCACTTCAGCTTATTCTTCGTCGATAGTTATTGTTCGAAAGAAAGACAATAACATACGTCTTTGCGTTGATTATCGCAAATTAAATCAAGTTACGAAGTTCGATGCTGAACCTATGCCGTTATTAGATGATCTACTTATTAGACTTTCTAAAGCTAAATTCTTTACTAAACTAGACTTGTCGAAAGGTTATTGGCAAGTCCCACTGACGGAACACGCCAAACCTCTCACTGCTTTTTCGACACCTAGGGGTCTGTTTCAATGGAATTTTATGCCTTTCGGGCTTATGAACGCCCCAGCGACTTTCGTGCGCATGATGCGTCGAATTCTATCAGATCGTGCAGATGTCATTGCATATTTAGACGACATCTGTCTTTTCAGTGATACTTGGGAAGAACACTATGTGGGTCTAAAGGAATTGCTATCTACTCTACGTGAGCATAGTTTGACTGCTAAACCCTCTAAAGCTTTTGTTGGGTTTAGTGAAATTTCCTTCCTAGGTCATCGAGTTGGTCATGGTCTGTTGAAGACAGAGGACCAAAACATTTCAAAGATATTAAATATCTCGGTTCCGAAGACAAAAAAGCAAGTGCGTAGTCTCTTGGGATTGATACAATTCTATGGAAGATTCATTGAGAATCTGTCCTCCATTATGGCACCACTTTCAACGTTATTGAAAAAAGGTTCTCCTAATATGGTGCGTTGGTCCCAAGAATGCCAATCTTCATTGGATCAGGTTAAGAATTTGTTCTCATCTCATCCTATCTTAAGACTACCGACGATTGATAAGACTTTTGTCCTTCGTAGTGATGCCTCTTCCACTGGCATTGGAGCGGCACTAATGCAGGAATATTCAGGAACTCTGCATCCTGTAATGTATATTTCTAGGAAGCTGAATGCGGCAGAAAGGAATTACTCGGTTTTGGACCGTGAATTGTTGGCTATGGTTTGGTCCATTCTTAAGCTACAAAGGTTCCTTCTGGGCGCGCATTTCTTTATGGAAACCGACCAAAAAGCTCTTACGGCTATGCAAAGTAAGGATTTGAAGAGCTCGAGATCTACTCGTTATGCTATTGCTCTTCAGCCTTTCCATTTCACGGTGCGAGCTATCCGTGGTTCGGATAATGTGATGGCGGACATATTGTCTAGATGCCCACATGATTCCAGTTAAATCTTGTGTCCTAGTTTTTCCTGATATATTTTCAGACTTAGGTCTGTCCTTAATATCATAATATGTTGTAATACAAATGTATTTGGATGATGTTTAGATAATTTAACAAATTTCATTTTGTCCATCCATCAGTGATATGTTGCTAAAATAGCATTGACATTTGTATATTGCTATGATTATATTATTTAGTAATGTTTGATATATGATTGGTATTGCCAGCAACTTAGGTTTCTTGAATGGTATCCCTTAGTTTGTTTGGCTTAAAGGAAATATTTTCTCCTATGTTGAGAGATGATTTGTACCCTCTTCCATTGTACCTGATATTAGGTTCATTGTTTGCATGAGCACAGAAGTGATACTGGTGCTATCTTGCTCATGAACATATTAAAAAAAAAAAAAAATTGCATTTTTTTTTTTACAGGGGGGTGGTAGTAATGTTGCTGTCATTTTCGACGGAGTCATCTGTCAAGTTATTTGCTTATGTTTGTATCATAAGTATAATTGTGTCTTTACCTGCGATGTCAGGTTGATTAGGGGTTGTCTTCCCTTGTTTATTCATTCATTGTGTTTGACCTGTAGGGTCAGAGGTTGACAGTTCGGCGTAGGCCTATGGGAAGGTTTTTTAAGCGGGAGTGAGATATACTTCCGGGAAGCCGGGAGGTCCTGTTTTTCTGAAGGGACCAAGAGTCCATTGTTTTTCGGGGAGAATCTTCGAAGTAACTGCTATGGCAGTTTTCCCCAGTGAATCTCTGTGCGTCGGGATGACGACAGAATTCCTTGTTTAGTTCTGAGGATTCATTTTCCAGGTAATACCGACCTTTATGCATTATTACGCTTTTCGGTGGCAGAACATGTAAAGGGTTACCTAGGGTGAACAGCAGCTCACTGATCCGCCATTTCAGAACTTATATATTTGTGCTCGAGGTAGCCATCCAAGACTGTTAGTCTTATATTGTCCAGAAATCCAGTGACGAAGATATATTGTGGAATTCCGCAGATTGGCGGAATTCATATCTACAATAAGTATTACTGCAGGGTTGATGATAACCTATTTAACAGAAGTACACGGCCGACGTCAGAACGAGGCCTGTGCTTTCGGCTATTATACTACAGCCTGATATGTGCAATTGGCGGGGAGTGCCAAGTTGCACCTGTGTGTCAAAGTAACTAAGGCATCTGACGCGTTTAGTCAGAGACGCCAAGGGCGACGCTACGAACTGTCATTATTGAAGAACTTTGCTATTGACCATGCACGTCTATTCTGATGTTTACCTTTTTGAATGCCAAATGTATACCTATCGATGTCAGGTCAGCATGACCTTGTTACACTGACTGTTCCTGTTGATACTATGTGTGTTCCCGTCAATAAATGTCTTGAAACATGCCTGCAGTGTCAAAGCATCCTTGATTACTGCATGTGAGAGTATGGGTTGCAGGATCTACATCTATACGAGCCTAAACACATTCGCGCCTTCATTCGCACCCACACTCAATTCATCATACGCTCGCACTACACATCTAACAACATGTATACTGTCTTGGGCCAGTGATCACCTCAACAAGAAAAAAAAAGACAGTTACAGTAGGCTAGTAAATAAATAATACACACATAAAGGTATGTTTCAGGTACTCGTGAGAAATAAAGAAGTAGAAAACTAGTGGTACTAGTAAAAGACTTTTCACAATCAATACAGTTTTTGTACAGAGATGAGTGCACTTCTGTAAGTTAATGACTCAGTCTCTATATGCTATTACTCTTGTGTAACGTTACGTTTATATAATGTCATCCGCGTGTCAAAAATGTTCAGGCACTTGTCTATTATGTCAGTCACTTGTCTATTATGTCAGTTACTTGTCTATGATGTTAGTCATTTGTCTATTATGTCAGTCGCTTGTTTATTATGTCAGTTACTTGTCTATTATGTTAGTCGCTTGTCTAATATGTCAGTCACTTATCTATACTTTCAGTTATTTGTTAGCAATGTTCAGGCACTTGTCTATAATGTCAGTCCCTTGTCTATTATGTCAGTCCCTTGTCTATTATGTCAGTCACTTGTCTATTATGTCAGTCCCTTGTCTATTATGTCAGTCCCTTGTCTATTATGTCAGTCACTTGTCTATTATGTCAGTGTCACAGGTTGCCTCCCTTTGCTCTGCAGTAGTGGTCCAACAGTGACCAAAACCTAGAGTATCTAATGTGGGTCTTCAAAGGTGTCTACCGTCGTACAAGATTACTCTTGGCAGAGTTGTAGATAGAAGGATAATGATGCTTCTACCTCGAGGTCTGCCATCACCGGTGTCAATACCTTGTCGAGGTATGGCGGCTTGCGTACCCTGATTACTCCCAGAGCTATGCCAGCTGGAGTTTTACTCCTGGAAGGTTCTACCAAGCTGGACAGGTTTGCGCGGGCAGGGGTCAGACTAAAGCAGACACCCTGGTCCTCCATGTTAGGGGTTTTAGCATAGGGCTGACACCCTTGTCTATGTAAAAAGAAATGAAGTTACGGAAATGACAACAAATGAACAAACTTTGCTGCGGGACGGACATCCGGAGTCTGAGGCTCGTATGACTGTCAGTGGTGAAAACCGAAAGGAAGCCACTGACACGAAAACGGACGTCCTGGTCACAAAACGTGAAACAAGAATAGGATTTTGGAATGTCAGGACAATGAACGAGACGGGTAAACTAAAACAGATCACAGCAGAAATTAGAAACTATAGATTACACATTCTAGGGAAAAGCGAGAGCAGATGGACAGAGGCAGGAAAAGTTAAAACAGCAACAGGAGAAACAGTACTTTACTCTGGCAGAGAGGATGGACAGCACAATGAAGGTGTAGCCATTATTCTACAGAAAGGAATAGAAAGGACATTACTGGAATGGAAACCCATCAACAACAGCTGATAAGAATAAGATTGAGAGGGAGATTCACCAACACTACAATAATACAGTGCTACGCACTGTAATGAGTTACTGTTATTTTTATTGTCAACTTGCCCCATTTTTTGTGTTCAATTTTATTATTTTGGTTCTTTATTTATTTTAGGCGTTCGAGTTCGTTATTTATTTATGCTGGGTTATTCTTTAGGGCGTTAGGATTACTCAGGCAACCTTCACCAACCCTTTTATTTGTGGGGATGGGAGAAATCCCCTACCCAGGTTGTAACGCGGAACCAGTGATTCATTCTGGTTGATAGGAGGTCAGAAGCGGTACAAAATATTACGTATAATTTCGGCGAGCGAGCAGAAATAATTTTGCGATTGCTCGGTCATTGATGAGTCAGAGGTTAAGATTATGTTATGATTTGTTGGGTTCGATTTTATTTATGTGCAGTTATGATATTAGGTCAAAAGTTGGGCAAAAACGGTTCCTGTGAGATGATGCCACACGCGATGACTCACCGCGTCTGTCTTGCATCAGGCTATTAGCAATATTTAGTGAGCGCCAAAGTTAGTTATCGCTCACAAGTCCAAGAATCTTGCGCCGTGAATAAGCGTCATTTCAGTCTGCCCGGTTCGTGGAAATTCTGTAAAGTTGGCAATTCACGGCGGGGAGGCTGTAGATAAACCTAAGCCTACAACGGACTTTGCCTTCTCGGGAGAGGGAGGCACGGGACATCAGTGTAATTGAAGAAAACTGGGTACGCGCTTTGTATCTGGCGCCCAGTTACGTGTACAACACTGAGAAGTTCTCTTGACGTGGGGAAACTTATACCTCCGTGGGGGACTTGCCTTTAAATCGGAGCTCTTAACTCGTAAAGGCCCAATACCAAAACAGGCTACGTTGCCTGGATTTGTTTACATACTGCCACAATAATGAAGTAGGCCTAAACCCGAAGCGGGTTAACTCGTCGCTTAGAAGAATTGAGTGTCATCAGCAGTGATAAAATCTACAGCCTTAGGCAAATATATAGATATATATATTCACAAAGGGCCCCTTCATCAGTATTCGGGAGAGGAGAGAGGGAAATCATACCTTTCTAAATGCTAACGGGAGGAGGTGCTTGACGAAAAGCAACTCATCGGAGTCTCAGACAAAGACGATAGCGTCAGAAAGGCACTGAACAGAAACAGAGGAGAGAGAGAGAGAGTTTAGCGGTTTCCTCAGGAACAATAGGGTTAGATAGAAATACTTAGAGGACAGCCTCTGAGGTAGTGCTGCAGAATCCATTAGCGTAGCATTTCTTTATGGTGTATTAGTTAGGTGTGCAGGACCGCCTAGCGCCATTGAGACAGTGTAGTCATTTAGTTTATAATCTTCAGCGGGACAGTGTGTTTCGTTAGTAACAATAGTGTAGTCAAGAGTGGTGGCTCTTACTTAGAGAACCCCGCCAAGTATATGTTTTTATCCTTAGTTGTTTTCGTGCAGGTGTGAAAGAGAGCGTGGTAATTTTTATATTGTGTCTTTCACTTGATTTGTTCTTTTTTCCAGGTTGTGCGAACTCGCACGTTATTGTTGTTTGCTGTGGTATTGATTTGTTGTTAATAAACTATAAAATGTACAATGGATCAGTTTATCTTTAACAATACTGTACTTGTATGCTTTGACTGTATAGTGGAGTCTGTGGATAACTTAGTGTAACCTTATCTCTTTTCTGGTAGTCAGAGGTGGTGAGACAGTAGCTAGTAAATAAGCCACAAGTGGCGAGGGAAAGTCAGTCTAGGTTCTCACACTTAAAGCTATAAGTCTCATCCTTCCACATTCACTGAAATTCTCATCTTAATCTATCTTCTCAGACTTTCCTCAAAACTGGTATCTTGTCTCTGTACTCAAACAGACTAATTAAGCCACTCTGTGGCACGCACCAAAAAATGACAGCAATGATGAGGTGAAAGATGAATTCTATCAACAAACTGCAGAAAGAAATGGAAGACACACCTAGATATGATCTTATCGTAGTAAAGGGAGACCTCAACGCGAAAGTTGGAATACACAATACATATAATGAAAGAGTAATGGGGAAATGCGGCACCGGAACAGCAAACGAAAATGGGGATAAATTAATAAGTTTCTGTAGCATTAAAAACCTGGTCATTGGAGGAACACTTTTCCCAAACAAAGAAATTCACAAATTAACATGGGAATCACCAAATGGTCGGGACAGAAACCAGATGGACCACATTATGATTAACGGTAGATGGAGACATGCATTACAAGATGTGAAGGCAAGAAGAGGTGCGGATGTGGGAAGTGATCATCATATAGTAGTAGCAAAACTGAAAGCGAAACTCAGAACGGCCGGATAACTGTAACTACACAGAAAAGGTTTGACATCAGCAAATTGAAGGACCCCCTTACCAGAAAAGCTTTTGCGGCTGATATAAAGAAGCGATATCAATTTGCCAAAAGTCAGGAAAAGACATTGACTGATGATATAGACCAGAAATTCAACACCATTTCAACAATATATAAGGAAAGCAGCAAATCATGCTTGGGATTCCAGGAAAGGAAGAAGGAAGACTGGATAACACCAGAAACATTAAACACCATAACGATGAGAAAGGTGTTGTTTGATCCTCAGCCGCTGACCGTCAAAGCAGTCAGTGGCCATCACGCCTGGTGGCGTCTTGTAGGGCAACAACAAATTGATTCCACTTTGCTCGGTCGGTGGCCATCCTTCGTACAATGCCCCAACTCTGGTTCATTCTTTGCATCTCAGCCTCCACAGTCCTCCGCCAAGTTGTCTTTGGTCGGCCTCTCTTTCGTTTTCCTTCAGGGGTCCATAGCATAACTGTTCTTGTGATGGCATCGGGGTCTCTTCTGAGGACATGGCTAACCCAGCTCCAGCGTCTGCCAGCTATGATGGTGTGCATGTCCTCTTGCTTGCTCCGAGTAAGCAGATCTTGGTTGGTGATGGTATACGGCCAAAAGATTCGGTGAATTTTTCTTAGGCATGTTGTGTGAAAAGATGACAATTTTGACATTTCCTTCTCTGTAACTCTCCAGCATTCCGCACCATAGAGAAGCACAGAAAGCACACAGCTCTGATATAATCTTAATTTTGTGCTTGTGCTGTACTGAGAGGACTTCCAGATGTTGTTTAGACTAAAAAAGGCTGTTCTTGCTTTGTTCATTCTGTTGTTGATGCTTGATCCGCCGTCTGGTGTTACTATGCATCCTAGGTATGTGAAGGTGTCTGTCTGTTCCAGTTGCTGATTCCTTACTGATATGGGCTCAGGGTTGCTGACTTCTTTAGATTGATGTTCAAGCCCACCTGCTGGCTATACTTATTAAGTCTATCCGTTTTTTCCTGAATGTGTTGATGTGAATGTGCTAGTAGTGCAATGTCATCTGCATATTTCAGATCTTCTAATTTAGAAAATGTAGTCCATCTTATTCCTCTTGGACTGCCCTCTGTTGTCTGGCGCATCACCCAGTCTATGACTGTTGAAAATAGAGTGGTTGATAAGGAGCATCCCTGTCGCACTCCTGTCTTCACCTCAGCAGCGTCAAAAGGACAACAGCCACAACAATAGTAACACTTAATAATAATTATTAGAATCGTATAGACACAATTGCCAACACTACCAACATTATAGCAACACCACAAAAAGAGTATAACTTAATAACAATAACTATTATTGTTACACAGACACATTTACCACCATCACAACAATATCAGAACAACAACAGCAAAACTGCCGTAGAGGAGTTAAGTGTCAGATTTCACTATAGTAGATTCAGCATCGAGAAGTGGGGGTAACCAGTTCTCTTCCTCGCTGCCTTTTCCTTCCCTAACTCAAGAGCAGAGTCAGGTACCCATTTACAGCTGGATAGACTGGAGCGTGTCGATACCGTGGGTCGAATCCGGTACTTTTGCAACGCTCTAACCACTGTGTCAATCAGACTCTCACACTTTACATCATACATAATATGAAATAACCGTTGGCAAACATTGTTCATAAGTTACATCACCTGTACCAAAATGTATGACAATCACCTACTAGTGATCAGTTCTACCTTCTCTACAACATACATACAGTACTTTCCTCGTCTATATAATACATCCATTATTTTTCTCATCCACATCATACATCCAGCACTTTCCTCATCTACCGCATACAACTAGCACTTTCCCCATCTACATCATACATCTATCACTTTCCGCATCTACCCCATACATCCATCAACTTTCTTCGTCTACATCATACGTCCATCTTCTTATTATTAATATTAGATAGACCTTAATTACCACTACTGCTAACATCACAACAATACAGCACCACTTAATAAATAATATTTACTGTTATGTTATAAATACTATAACTACTGCCAACATCAGAGCAACATTAACAACTAATCATAATAATTGTAACAGTAACAGCAAAAACAATAACGTAACCAAAAGTAATAGGTTATACAACAACATACTTGAATGCGAAACGAGTGATGCCACCAAGTCTCTGCGAGACCCTCAAATTACTGGCTCCATTTGTTACTCCACTACACGGGCCATTGTTTCCGTTCCCATCATTCCGTTTCGTAACGTAACCTCTGAAAAACAAGTTCATACGTTTGTATCTCCATTATTATTATTACATTCATCTAGTGATGATCTATTCTACCTCATTTACTTAATACGAAGCATAACATAACCTAAAAAAAAAATGTTCATACGTTTATATCTCCAGTATCAATTTTATATTCATCTTTTGAAGACCAATTCTACCTCATTTACTTAATACAAAACATTACATAACCTCTAAAAAAATGTTCATACGTTTGTATCTCCAGTATCATTATTACATTCATCTATTGATGATTGAATCTACCTCCTCTACATCATAACAAGGTAAAGGCAGTTCTATAGCAGATACTGCCGTAGAGGAGTTAAGTGTCAGATTTCACTATAGTAGATTCAGCATCGAGAAGTGGGGGTAACCAGTTCTCTTCCTCGCTGCCTTTTCCTTCCCTAACTCAAGAGCAGAGTCAGGTACCCATTTACAGCTGGATAGACTGGAGCGTGTCGATACCGTGGGTCGAATCCGGTACTTTTGCAACGCTCTAACCACTGTGTCAATCAGACTCTCACACTTTACATCATACATAATATGAAATAACCGTTGGCAAACATTGTTCATAAGTTACATCACCTGTACCAAAATGTATGACAATCACCTACTGGTGATCAGTTCTACCTTCTCTACAACATACATACAGTACTTTCCTCGTCTATATAATACATCCATTACTTTTCTCATCCACATCATACATCCAGCACTTTCCTCATCTACCGCATACAACTAGCACTTTCCCCATCTACATCATACATCTATCACTTTCCGCATCTACCCCATACATCCATCAACTTTCTTCGTCTACATCATACGTCCATCTTCTTCATCTACATCATACATCCATCACTTTCATCATCTACATCATACATCTATCAACTTTCTTCATCTACATCATACATCCATCACATTCCTCATCTACGTCATACATCCAGCACTTTTAACATCTACATCATACATCCATCACTTTCCTCATCTACATCATACATTCATAATTATCATCACCTAGATCTTACATACTTCACTTTCATCATCTACATCATACATCCATCACATTCCTCATCTACGTCATACATCCAGCACTTTTAACATCTACATCATACATCCATCACTTTCCTCATCTACATCATACATCCATCACTTTCCTCATCTACATCATACATTCGTCAACTTTCCTCATCTACATCATACATTCGTCAACTTTCCTCATCTACATCATACATCCATCAACTTTCCTCATCTACATCATACATCTATCACTTTCCTCATCATACATCCATCACTTTCATCATCTACATCATACATCCATCACTTTCATCATCTACATCATACATCCATCAACTTTCATCATCTACATCATACATTCATCAACTTTCTTCATCTACATCATACATTCAACACTTTCATAATCTACATCATACATTCATCAACTTTCATCATCTACATCATACATCCATCACTATCATCGTCTACATCATACATCAATCAACTTTCTACATCTACATCATACTTTCATCATTGTGGTGGGTTTAGATGTTAAGAAGAATGGTGTGCATATAATTGTACTTGAGTGAGATCAACTGTGAAGGTCTCTGAGGTAAACAATGGACAGCTGTGTTACAGAGTACCTTTCTTGTTACCACCCTACGATCTCACTCTAAGTTATATTTTTATTGACTAGCGTGACTGAAAGCTACGTAAAGTGTCTAGGGTATTGTAAGAGTGTAGTTAAAGAATCTCAATACAAAAACATATACAAACATATACTAAATACTATGAGAAACTCAACCAACTCCAGCTGTTAAATTTTATATTTAAAATTTCTTTTGTAAACTTTATTGGTCCTGAGCCTAAAGTTGTTTTGGTCAGGACTACAGTTCAATGATAATCAATTTAGATGGATAGATATATTTACAAATATATATAAAGATATTTACATACAACAGACAATATGTCCATAGTACATTGTTACAAATTTTCAAGTTGATATTAATTACTCTATTTAACTACTGGTACGGGGAAGCAGGTTGGGGATTTACATCATTCCAACGTTCTTTTGTTTCACTAGTATTGTTTATGTTAGTCTTTTGGAGGAACGTTTTAGTCTATACAGGAGATTTTTCTTTAGTCGTGATAAGTTGTCCCAGGCCAGATATTTCACTTATCTGGGTCCTGGAATCACAGCAGTTGCAGTTGGTTTGGCCAAACACTTCAGTCTCCTCTGGTCTTGAACTTTGTTAATACCAGCAGGTGCCAGAGACTCTTAGAAATAGTGCTGAATTTCTCTATCATCGAGTACCAGCACCAGACAAGTGCCAGCAGGAACCCCACATATCAAGGAAATATAAACAAGTAACGATGAATTAGGCAATAGAATATGGCACACTTTCATCACTGCCTCTGTTCAGACTGCTTTCTGTTGTTAGTTATTTTAAAACAAAGCACAAGTCTGCTCATCGCTTCTTGCTCTCTTGAATCTATTTTGAAAAAAAATGGCAGCGAGCAGCTTACTATTTCGTTAAAGTAAAAGGCTTTGGCCAATGAGACCAAGCATCTCTTTGTTTGAATGAAACTTTTTTTTAAAAATATCTCAAACCACTATGCGTTACTACTACCAACTAGATTTGTATATTTAGGTTAGCCAATAATATTTCGGCTTCCTTCAAATTTCATCCAATCCACTTCATCGTACTATCTTAGCCTTTCTTTCACCTAATTTTTTCCCCAAAAAATATGCTATCCAATCTAAGCAGATATGACTTGACCTGACAGTATCTCCGATTCTCTATGTATTATTATCAATATTTGATTATTTAATGGACTATTTAGATAACTAACTACATTTTCTTGCTCAGCAAGTCTTCAGGTACACGAATATATGATTTTTATGGGGCTAAGTGGCTTGGTTCAAAATTCTATCTTTTTTTCTATGTTAGTTGTTTATTTTTAAACTACCTCCTGTTCAATTCTTTTTCCATGTACTTTCAAGCTAATTACGTGAGTCTCTCGAACACGTCTAGAATTACGTCATTCGCAATAAGAGCTAAGCGTGTTTTCATGACCGTAGTGTCCACATTTTCTAACGTTTTCCTCGTATTCTGAAAACCGCCTAAGGGCAAGGCTAGCAAGTTGGTTTTATTTTTAGAAACAATGTGAGACGTGATTTGCGTTAGTTATCTATCCTTTCCCCTCCCCTCTACAATGTATTCTAGGCAAATACTTCATTCGAACTTGGAAAAGTGGTACGTTTATCTCAAGGTTGAATTTGAAAAATAGGGTACCCTTTTTGGTTCGGCCAATGCGTTATCAAATAATACGCTGAAGGCGTAGGCGACGACTAAGATTCTCGCCGAAATTTTTAGTACTATCCTATCTTTGACTTTATGCACTATATTGTTATATGTTAAATTAGATATTGTATTTAGAAGTTCACCACAATCATCTACATCATACATCCATCAACTTTCTTCATCTACATCATACATACAGCCTTTTCATCATCAACATCATACATCCATCACTTTCATCATCAACATCATACATCCGTAACTTTCATAATCGACATCATACATCCATCAACTTTATTCATCTACATCATACATCCATCAACTTTCATCATCTACATCATACATCCATCAACTTTCTTCATCTACATCATACATCCATCACGTTCATCATCTACATCATATATCCATCACGTTCATCGTCTACATCATACATCCATCACGTTCATCATCTACATCATATATCCATCACGTTCATCGTCTACATCATACATCCATCAACTTTCATCATCTACATCATACATCCATCATCTGTCATCATCTAGATCATACATCCATCACTTTCTTCATCTACCCCATACATCCAGCAGTTTCCTCATCTACATCAACATTCTTCATCTACATCACACATCCATCAAATTTCATCATCTAGATCATACATCCATCACTTTCTTCATCTACACCATACATCCAGCAGTTTCCTCATCTACATCATACATCCAGCACTTACCACATCTACATTATACATCCAGCACTTTCACTTTCACATCTACATCATACATCCATCAACTGTCCTCATCTACAACATACATCACGCACTTTCGTCATCTACATCATACATCCATCACCTGCCTTCATCTACATCATACATCCAGCACTTTCGCATTTACATCATACATCCATAATTTCCGCCATCTACATCATATATCCATGACTTATACATCTACATCATACATCCATCACCTTCCTCATCTACATCATACATCCATCACTTTCTGCATCTACATCATACCTCGAGCACTTTTAGGATCTACGACGTACACCCAGCAATTTAACCAGATGTATTTAAAGTCAGTTGTGTATAAGTAAAACCAATAATAGTGCAGAGCTGAAAGATGAATACATGGTACATGTCAGGTCAGCTATATAGTTGGGCAAGAAGAGAGAAAGCCCCATTGTAGTTCCCGGGAAAAAAGGGGGGGGGGGTGGTGTCTCTGAGGAGACCAGAAAACAGCAGGTGTACTGATGCCTTAGGCATGTCGTAATAGGCGATTAATAAGAGGTTGTACAACAGCTGGCAAAATTATCATCTGTAAAAAATTGCTACAAAAGCACTGTCCAAGAACAAAAGGAGTAATTTGCTGCAGGGCTTCATTCAAGAAAGCCATCTGCAATGGTGGTTCCATGCTCCGTAGGGAGTGACACGGGAAATGAAGCTCATAAAGAAGAGGGTTGTTTTTTTAATTTAAATGGGCCTGTCATTTTAAGGAATAAAAACAAACAGTTTTAAACGCTTCCTCGGGAAAACAGAAATCGGCAAGAACACGAAGATAGCTGTATACAGGTCCATCTATGTTCCAATCTTGACTTGTGGATGCGAGTCATGGGCAATAACTACAAACTGCGAAAACCAGTACCAAACCTCAGAAATGAGGTATCTGAGGAATGTGGTTGAAGTAACAAGAAGAGACATGGTCTGCAACCAGACGATAGATACTGCATGGGCTCAAAACCCCGTCCCTGTTGACCCAAAGGTAGCAGTCTTAATTACGATGGTTTCTCCATGACTACAGAATGGGAGAAGATCGGCTACCACGACAAATATGGGAAACCAAGAGCTAGGGACCCAGACCTCCAGGACGACCCAGAGTCCGCTGGGAGGACATCATCAGACAGTCTGGGCCAGGAGGAAGACAGCTGATAGGATAGCATGGTGCTCTCTTTGGCAAACCTCTACATCGCAGAGTAGAAGAAGAACGACTAACTAAGTAGCTATAAACACATATAATAGTAGTAATGATAATAACAATAATAATATATATCACAGTTAAGATAACACAAACTGAGGAATAACACACCACTTGACATAAATGGATATAACTTAAAACAGTGTTGATAGCTATTAGCACACCGTAAGTATACATGTCGATTTTAAAGAGGGGCATATTAGGAAAAAAAAACACAAACACTGGCAATCTGACACATACATATAGCGTGTCCATAAAAGATTGTACCCTTTTCAAAAAATTTATTCTCGGCCCCATGATATGGTACGAGGATGCTTTCTTTCACAAAAGTAAGATAATCTCTGCAAGTTTTTAAGCATACCTTACAAAGACTCAAAAAAGTGCGCATGCGCGCAGCGGGTTTATCAAGTGAAACTTTCGCAGCTGAGTTGCAAACGGTAATTGTTACATGTCTACCCCATACAAGTCAAGTAGGTGAAAAAAAAAAAAAAAGGAATAAGTACATTCTTTTTGAGTCTTTGTAAGGTATGCTTAAAAACTTGCAGAGATTATCTTACTTTTGTGATAGAAAGCATCCTCGTACCACATCATGGGGCTGAGAATAAATTTTTTGAAAAGGGTACAATCTTTTATGGACACCCTGTATATAGTTCAATATATTATCATCATTATTTTATGTTCTGCTCCTTATGGAGCAAGGGGCCACCCCTGCAGCTGGTCACCTTACAGGAAGCCTGCACTAAGCTTTCACTGGCTCTTGTGGCTGTGGTTTATGTGGCACTTTGTTTTACATGCAGCGTCATTGCAAACGTCACTTTAGTCGCCTTGTCTGAGTGTGTAGCAGTCCTATTCTTCCTTTGTCTCTTCAGATAATCCAGGGAACTACACGCGGCAGTTACACGTATGCATGCATACGTAGTAATCCTCTTCAGTAATAACTGACTATAGGAATACCCCCTGAGGAGATAACCCTCAGCAGCTTTCTGGCGCGCTCTCTTCCAAACCTCTACACCTCACGGTAGAAGGGGAACGACTAAGTAAGTAAGAAATACCCCCTGAGGTGTTAACCCTCAGCAGCTTTTTGGCGTGTTATTTTCTCTTCTGTTTGCTGTGAGAGCTTTTTTTCACCCAGTCTGAGGTCGCGGCACTTGGTGCGATCGGTAGCTTCATCCTCCCAGGCCAGGTTTATGAATTTATGTCCAGTGCCTTCGTGTCTCTCTTGCACACATCTTTGAACCTCAGCTGCGGTCGCCCGGTTGTCCTTATGTCACCTACACCTTGTCCGTAGAAAATATCCTTGAAGATGCGACTATCTTCCATGCGGCGGACATGCCAGTCCCAGAGTAGTCTGCGCTGTCTAAGCAGTGTATACTTGCTCTGAAGGCCAGCACGTGACAACACCTCGACATTTGTCACTTTGACCTTCCACGAAATACCAAGGATGTGGCATTAACACCGTAGGTGTAAGGTATTGAGCCTTCTTTCATACTTAGCATAGGTTGTCCATGTCTCGCTGCCATATAGAAACGTGCTAGTGACGCAGTCATTATATATCACAGCTTTGGTCTTCATTGTGAGTTTCGAGTTTCCTCAAACACGCGTTGTGAGGCGGGCAAAGATGGTTGCTAATTTGCCAGTGCGAGTGTCAGTTTCTGTGTCCACAGATCGTTTTGTCTTCAATGGTAGACCCCAGGTATCTGAAGTGATGTACCACTGCCATTTCATAGCAATCGATAGTAACAACAGGTGCAACATCCACACCTAGGACCCAGTACACTTGTTTTTTTTAAAAGACTTATTGTGAGTGCATGAATACACACTTACGTATATACATATAAAAGATACATCAGAGTATCTAGTGGTGTAGATATTTTCCTATAACTGACCTCGAAACCCTCGAATCGGTCGGTTGGATAGGAGGGTTGATCAGAGAATTAACAAGTCACTATCGTAAAACAAGCGATTGTTATCGAAACAGAACCAGGCTCGACAGTGAACATGACAGTGAACATGACTCATTCTAATATCTTGGGGGCTAAGGAGATTTTTAATTCCTGAGGGTAAGAGGAAAAAAAGAAGACCAAAAGAAACACTCAGAAGAACAATAATAAGAGAAGGAAGAACGTTGGGCCTAAATAATGTGCAAGAGCTAAGAGGAGTGGCGTCACAACGAACAACCTGGAGAGCACTGGTTTCTGCCTTATGCGCCGTGTTTGGCACTTAAAGAATTTATTATTATTATTATTATTTATATACACATATATATTTTGCGCATACACACATACATACACGCATTTCAGAATCTTTATTCTCCATTAAAAAAATACATGAAAATGTTTCCAGAAATCCAATATGGGTTTTTACAACGAAGATTCTGTATATGTAAAATCCTCTAATCACACTAGTACTTAAACATTTACACAATATACTAGCTTCACATTTCGACAATTTCAAAGACATCAATCAATTAATACGATTTGTATGTTTGTCCTAAAATACAAATTGTCAGTAGAATGACAGATGCATGATAGCCTAAATTGTATATTTCCACAGTCCCCGGATAATACTTTTCGCATTTATTTTGGTAACTTGTATCTAAATGAATATCTTACGGTTTTGCTACTTGTGCTAGACCAGCGATCTCGCCCTACTGATTGATTATAATTAAATCTAGGTTTTACTGCGCGTGCTTTACATAAACAATTAATTCTGACTAAGATAGATGGTATTAAGTATTATTACTTTAAGTTATTGTTCCGTCATTATTGTTGACTTTCATTTTTTTAAATGAATGTCTAACATTCAGTTATGGTCTGGCATTAGGTATACCCATAATCAATACAACAATGTTTCATATGAATGATTACCTATGTTGCAGCCTTTTGTACGTAACTGTAGATAGTTTAGATACTAAAGACTTTCGCATACAAGCAATTCTAATCGTGATCTCGCAACAAATAACAGTATGTTATCACATAATTTTACATTTGATGAAAAGTTGATAAAAATGCGTTGTTGACGTATATCATTTCGCGCTAGTCTTCCTTATGACGATTTACATTTATTTTCAATTCAATTTAGACTTTAGTTTAGTTTGTGCTGTTCAAGCCGACTTAAATTTTAAACTAACTTCTTCATCTGCGTTTAAGTATATAACTGTCATGACTATCGTTATGCCTGTTCACAATTATTTCTCCGCGCGCACATTCCTTACCTAATTACATCAAAAACGATAATGGACAGTTCACTTTGGATCGTTTAACTTGATGGTTCATTTCATTTAGTAAGTAACGTAAGAAGTTATTTGCAACTTCGAATACATTATTGATCTTACGCTTGTTCATATGTAAAGGAGAGAGGAACTTGTTGTCTCACGGGTTAGTTGCCCACAAACGTTAGATCAGAGAAACGATTAGTTAATTAACTATATGCCAGAATTACTGTCAGCCACATTTGGTTTCATAAATATTGTCCTAAAAGACTTGATGCAGCACACGCTTTTGTATTTTCAACAAATACAAGTAATTTCTCCCGTTTTTCTAACAAATCTCTCTGTTAGCTTAGTCTTTACTTCTTTTGTAATTGTAAATGTTTACCTTAACTTTTTTTTATTAAATACAATTTTGCCTCGTTTACGCTATTCGTGTCCGGTAAACCTAGTCGGTTATATTAGGGCGCATGTCCAAATATGAAAGACCTTTAGGTCTGACAACATTACGATTACATTAAATGTCTATCGCTTTATCACCTTAACTGGAACGCTCTTTTTGAACGTCTATTTTCTTACGGTGACTTTTATTATTGTCGATGACAAAAATAAAAAAGTCGAAACGTGAGATGTGTTTGCGATATGGCTGATTGCCATATTTTTCAAGTGCCATGTTATCACACTGACAATTTCCCCCTAGTATATTGGATAGATAAAACACATAAGACGGAACTCAGAGAAATTAAGGACAACAGTTGATAGCATTATAAGACAGTCTTTGTTCTGAAACCCCCAAAGTCAGAGAAATAGAGGAGATCAAAACACACAAGGAAAAACTAAATCGAGACAGGCATAAAAGGGATAAAGGAGACATGGAAATACAAACCGAAAACACAGGTGTCAAAATCACACAGGTTGAAAGGCTAAAAACCTGGGACAAGAAAGATACAAATCTGTAATAACTACTGAAGGATCGATAAGACCTGAGAGACTGACGCTCCAAACTACATAAAAAAGGACAGAAGCATATATCCCTCCCGTCATGCAGTGATCTAACTGCCAGCAGTTTTCCCACACAAAGAAAACATGCAGAAGAGATACAGTTTGCCGGTAATGTGCGGGTAGCCACCCATATCGCGACTGTCCCAAGGCGATGGAGGATCTCATTTACAAGGCCATAAATGCAAACCGTACCTGTGCAAACTGCCACGGAAACCACGGGGCAAGGTTCAGAGGCTGCCCTGTGTTTCAGGAAACTAAGAGCATCCTGAAGGAAGCTGTGTCCAAAAACATCCCTTTCAAAGAGGCAAAACACGGAGTGGCTGCGGATGTCGCAGACAAACAGCGCACGATAGATAGAAGACAGCTACATCAGCTATCAGCGGAAGTTAAAGAAATGAAACTGAAACTCCAGGTCGAGAATAGAAGCAGGCAGACTCCCGAATCAAACTGACAGTGGAGAAGATGTGATATATCTGCAGGGCATTAGAAATATGATGGAAGACATGAAAGGAATCCAGCAACAAGTAAGATGTCAAGAAACTGACAGAGCTGAAAGAAAAAAACGCAGAATTACTCAAAAGAATAGAAGCAGAAAGAATAGATATTGAAGAAATTACATCTAACAACACACGAGAAACTAAAACGAACGACCAATCAGACGAAGAAGTAATCGAGGAAACACTAGAAAAGCTACTCCCAACAATAATAGAAAAAGCGCTATTTCAGATACAGGAGAAAAGGAAGACACAAGAACCAGAAACGAGGAGGGTAAAAACACACAAAACCACACAAGCCAGATAGTGAGGCAGGAAATGAAAAACACTATGGAACACGCCACAGCACCACGAACAGACAAACAACGAAGAGGAATCCAGACAGTCAGCTAGTGGTCCTTTTTAGGACCAGTCCTTTTCAGTACTAACAACCGGCTAGCATCGAAGAACCTAACGCACAATATACCCCAATTATAACAACTTCGGTTGAACAGGGTATAACTGCAATATAATCGACGTAAGTAAGCAAGCAAGAACACACGGAGAAGAGAATTGGAGGCAGAGATAAAAGGAATGAGGGAAACATGGAAAAAGCGTAGAGAATTGGAGACAGAGATAAAAGGAATGAGGGAGACATGGAAAAAGCGTAGAGAATTGGAGACAGAGATAAATGGAATGAGGGAGACATGGAAAAAGCGTAGAGAATTGGAGACAGAGATAAAAGGAATGAGGGAGACATGGAAAAAGCGTAGACCTGATGACACGTGACAGGAAGACTTGGAATAAGTTTAGTGAAGGCCTATGTTCCCTGGGGAGCTGAAGGGTTATGATGACACAATATTTTGACCTTGACTCACCTGGTCATACTAGATCGTAGACTCGCCATTGCCCACAGTTCCTTGATGATGCTGACGTAAGCAAAGGTCATGATCAACAAAGGTAAAATAAGCATCAGAAGCAGCATGTAGACCTCATACAAGCGACTGTAGAGGGCGGACTCCCAGTCCTTGACACACCAGAAAGCCTTGATCTTTACGCCGACCTCTTTGTGAATCTGTCGATATAAAATTTAACTCTTAGTATACGAACGGCCTTCTAGAGAGGCCGATGATCGATCCCCGTCAATAGCGAAAATTTATAGCTGAATGCATATTTAAAACCACTGAACAATTTAGTTACGTGCATGATACGTCAAGGCCTTAAATCCCACCCCCTGCAGACCCAAGTAGAACAGTCCCAACTAAGATGGTTTGGCCATGTCTGCAGAATGGGGAAGATCGGCTACCACGACAAGCATGGGAAACAAAGAGCCAGGGATCCAGACCCCCAGGACGACCCAGAGTCCCCCGTTTGTAATTCCCTGTCGACTATAAAAGATTTCCTATTTTTCGTTCCCCGTACCAAAAAAAAAAAAAAAAATATTTTTTACAATTGCTGTACGCGTTTGCAAGTTTTCGTGGTAACAAGTTTCTTTCAACCATTTACAATATATATGGAACTGTTTGTTATATTTAGACGCATTTAATTAAGTTTGATTTTTGTTTATTGCGTATATTCTATGTTCTGTATTGTACTATTCTTCTCAGTGTTTTCACATTTTAGTTATAGTCCAGACACGTAAGAATAACACTAAAATTATTTCCATAGAAATTCAATGCTCATTGTAATTTTTAATTATTATTATTATTTTTTTTTTCATTTTTGCACTCTTCGATTTTCATCCGTTCT
Source organism: Oreohelix idahoensis (assembly GCA_024509875.1). Lineage (NCBI taxonomy): Eukaryota > Metazoa > Mollusca > Gastropoda > Stylommatophora > Oreohelicidae > Oreohelix > Oreohelix idahoensis. The sequence continues at coordinate 679,446 of JAMPIV010005215.1, read as the reverse complement.
TCACTGAGCTTTTTATTTTAATAATTTTTTGATCATGAATGGCCCGCAAACTTTAAATTTTTTGTTTATGTAGCCCTCGGCGTTGAATAAGTTGGACTACCCTGGTTTAGGCTGAACAAGTCGCGCCTTGTCAAAACGAGGCAAAACGTTATATTTCTTTTTAAATTTTAAAGCTCCCCGTATCCACCCAGATTTTAGTAAACTGTCCCGCAAGTCCTATTCAATACGAGAAGACATAAAACGTGAGTTTACCATTCATAAGTCAATACGAGAAGACGTAAAAATATAGTTTACCATTCATAAGTCAATACGAGAAGACATAAAAATAGAGTTTACCATTCATAAGTCAATACAAGAAGACATAAAAATAGAGTTTACCGTTCATAAGTCAATACGAGAAGACATAAAAATAGAGTTTACCATTCATAAGCGCATGTAATTAAATAAATAAACATTTTAATTTATTTTTCTTCAAGGAAACTTCATTTGTTCATAACAACATTTAAGGGGGCATATTCACCCAGAAAAAGACAAAAAAGGTTATTTTTGATTTTCATATAATAATTGTGTTTTAAATATTTATAAGCCTTTTTACTTTGATATTCTTTTTGAATTATGTGTTTATCTGTAATAGTTTATGAGTTATCAATGTTCAAAGAGAATCAGATAAGTGTTTTAACATTTTAAAAACTAAACTTTAACGAAAACAGGGCTTGCGATTCACAGTTCCGGTGATATTTTCTACAATTTTAATGCTATAGTCTTCAAATTTTGCACACTTATAGCCCATGTTATCCTTTATGGCATGAACCTCCACATTTGTCTTACATGGTATAGAAACAGAGATATTGCTATACAAAGTTCTAAATTTGTGCTATTTAAAAGGGTCATATTGCAAGAGCCATATCTACAAAGCTCATTGGGGTAGACATTTTTGGGTGGTTCACGCCATAGGTAGGCATGTTATGCACATCATCTGCTGGTTTGGCATTCTTTGCACCTTTTATGTGAGTGAAATTCATTCCCAGGTGCACTGGGGGTTTTCCTTTCATTTTTTTTTCATCACTTCATGTTAATTAATTATTTTCACATAAAACATTAAAATTTATAAAGTAAGCTTTGTTCATCATAAAATATAATATCTCTTGTAACATGTGGCCAAATTTTATGTCAACAAGTTCGTTAGTTATTTTTCTGTTAATTTTTTAAAAAGATAACCCATGGTCCGCAACCAGACGATACGTCAAGGCCTTAAATCCCACCCCCTGCAGACCCAAGTAGAACAGTCCCAACTAAGATGGTTTGGCCAAGTCTGCAGAATGGGAAAGATCGGCTACCACGACAAGCATGGGAAACAAAGAGCCAGGGATCCAGACCCCCAGGACGACCCAGAATCCGCTGGGAGGACAACATTAGACAATCTTTGAAGGACCGAGGACTAGAATGGAACAGGCCAGGAGGAAGACAGCCGATAGGATAGTCTGGCGCTCTCTCTTCCAAACCTCTACACCTCACGGTAGAAGGGGAACGACCAAGTAAGTAAGAATGAATTCAGAACAAAAATTCTTGTTTTGGCTGCTGATTCTTCATTTATGAAATTAAAAGAATATATTTTTAACAACATTTCGTTCTGTCTCCATCGTTTCGAAAATTATTAATATTCATTTTAAAGTTTTGTTTTCCATGCATACTTTGAAAAATATTATACAAATCCACCGATAAGCCCTGCCAAATTCGACTAACATAACCCATGTACCAGAGATTTTCCCAATATTTCATAAGCTATTTGAAATGCAACTGCGCTATCATAGTTTTTTCGTTTTAAAACCAAGTTTAAATCCGACAAAACCTATTTTCTCTAATACCACTGATCATTCGTCTTGTTACGGCTCCAGCAACGTTGGTAATTCATCGAGTATCTTGAAGTAGCCATCGACTGCGCCTTA